>JAKRZM010000282.1:541836-587959 GCA_036379175.1 Heliconius cydno galanthus
TATATATATATATATATATATATATATATATATATATATATATATTATTTAGCTGTATTATATATATTATTTAGCTGTATTATGTTACTAGGATATAATTTTTAATTTCTTAAATTGTACTTTGTTTTGCTCGCTACTCACTCATCCACTTCCACTGGTTGACTGGAAGAGATCTCTTATAGAGATAAGTCCACCTTTGTACACAAAATGTCTATATATTGTCTATTATGTATTTTTTTTAGTGCAATAAAGAATATTATATATATAGGCACTATAAAAAGTACATACATACATACATAGCTTCACGCTTTATCCCTAGCGGGGTAGTCAGAGAGAACGGAGCGCCAAACGCTAAGATCTCTACATACCTCTTTCGCCTCGTCCACTGTCATCAACCTCTTCATACATGCCGGGGGATCCTCATGCTTATATCCTCAAGCACTAAAAAAAATGTTTAACGATATTACTTTTTCTTAACAAAAACTCAGTTATCATCTCAAATCCATTACACACAAAACTCAAACTCCACCGAACTCCCTAATAAAATTAAACATTGCGTTACCGAGTTTATTTTGGTAAAGCTTATATTTTATTTACGAAGCACTTTACTGTTCTTGGCCAATTTTTAGGTCAGAATTTCGCATTTTTTGGGTTACACCTACCATATACGTGTTTCTACATTTGAGTATAAAACAATTTGACAGGTGACGAGACGGGTGTTCAATATCCGTTGAATCCCGTTGTTGTGTAACCAGTTTATTTCTTATTTTATAATAATGTTATATTTTTACCTGTCATTTGTGTTACGAAGTTACTATGAAAATGTTTTGAAAATATATGGCGTAGCGGTACAGCGTCTGACTGTAAGCGCAACGGTTGTGGGGTCAATCCTCACTTAGTTCTTTTTATTTCTTCATTCTGGCATGAGACATAGTGCGAAGTTGAGTTCCGCCACTCAACAGTGTTTCGAAGACGTTCTTTCTGTTTACATAAGAATTTAAATAATTCCAAAAACATTGTAGTTACTGTACAAAAATATTTTATTAGCTTCACGCTGTATCTCGCCAGCCGGAGGGAAACTCTTGGAAGAAAATATTAAGACTAAATTGCGTACTAGATGATGAATCGCAGAAGCGCGTTTTTACGTCTTGTTAACAGAGCGAGAAAAGGAAAAAGATTTATTCCCCCGACATGGAGTCAAACCCAAAACCGCCACGTCTACAGTCACCTCGACGCAATTCATTTTCTCAGATTAACCCAGCGTGCACGGTAAACATTTCCCATTTCATTGTGTCTGTTCACTTATAGCTTTATTTGTTTAAAGTTGGCTTCTACAGTCTACAGTTTAGACGTAGTTTATTTTGTTGATTGCTGTAAATATAGGAGTGTATGCGGTAGGTACTATTCTCTATTTATATAGTAAATGAATTCAATGACGCGCTTCACTGTAATCGTGGCGGTTGTGGGGACGTAAGCGGCATATATCCTGAAATCTAAAATTAAAAAAATATTAATTCAATGCTAGATTGTGCAATCCACTTGAGGGACTTTCCTCTCTATGAAGTTACAGCCATCTTAAGGTATTCCTGGGAAACATCTTGAGTCTACTCCGTGGATTACTCACTATTGTAGGAACTATTAGTGGTACTTCACTCTGGTAACAAAACAAAATGCGGCGTTTAGTTCCGCAACTCAATCCATAATAAAATATTCAAAAATAAGCGGAAAGTGGAGAACGGAGCATCTTAATATTGGACTCTGTCTACACAGTTATATATGGGATGCATTGTAAAGATATTACATAACACTACTACCTAGTGCTTTATCAGTATTTTTTCTCAGCATCAAGAATCTTGACATCTCTCCATTAACTCTCTGAAAAAAATCTTAAGTTTCATTGATAGAAAAGCAATTAAATAAAAGCGTACCAATTGTCTTATGTCTCCAAGAGGTACTGAACAGTTGGAGCACCTCATTTGCATGCCGCCCAAGCCTCCACAATCACGACGACGCAAACTTTACACAATTTGTATGCGTGGGACGAACGAAATTTTCAGATTTCTACTGATTTTCTTAGACCTGGATATCTATTTTGTTATTAGGTATCTACCTGCCGTGTGCCGCAGTTGTAGGAAAATTGCAAATATTAAAGTAAAATATGTAATTCATCGCCCGCAACTTTGCTTGTGTGGAATTGAAGATGTTAAATGAAAAATGCAATTTTGTCCTGTTCCCAGAACTCCAATAGTTTCATCCATAAGTTTTCTTCCATTCAATCCGTAACGTTATCATATACTTGGGGCCTCAATTATAGATCTTATGGCCGGGTTTTTTTCCTGATTTGATGTACAAAAATGAAAGAACACACAATCATTAAGTATATTTAAATATTCATACATGTTTTAAAATATAACTCGAAATTTGCAAATGAATATTGCTAATATACTTAAACGAAGCCAACGAGTACAATCTCACTGCATTTGGTAAATTTTCAATATATTTATGTAAGTATCACAGGTACTGGGTACAAGCAAGTGAAAGGTAAAAATAGTTCATAGTAATAAGTAAGGAATGAAAGAGAAATTTTAAGCTAATACCTAAATTAGAGAATCATTTGGCGATAGCGATAAGTAAGCGAGAGACATGCGCCTCTCGTCGGATATTGCTAGCGACTGATTTGACCGCTGCGTATGCGCAAGCCGCATCTCCAGTAAGGTGACAATAAGTGACGATATTGATAAGGCAGTTATATATTATAAATAAACTTATATTTAAATACATAGTGTTGGCCACACCTCCCCATTCGAGAGACTGATATTAATATTTAAATACTTTTCATTTCCCTGCTCACATAGACAAAGCAAGGCGTTGAGTTCCGCCATTCAACACGGAAAAAATGCCTGGGTGCTGAGCGGGTTACGTTCCTACCCTCCTACATGCGGGATACGGCGTGAAGCTGTTTGTAGATGATTCTATTTCCCAAATAGCTCTTCTTAGGTCAATCCATAAATAACCATAAGGATTTTATTTTCTTTATATTCGTACAGTAAAAGTAACCGATCAGGTAACGAAGCGTCACGTCCGTGGAATACAAAATTAGTTTAGAGAAATTCGTCTCACGTCACAAACACCGGGCTGGATGTTATCGCCCTGATTACACGAGGCCCTTTGACGCTACTATCCTTGTGAGAGTTACTCGATAGTTGCTACGGTTTTGTTTTATTTTTTTTACTAAACGTAGGCAGACAGGCAGAGGGGACCTGGGTTTACTAACCTGGCTACCGACTCTTCGCCGAATTCTGGAGGCATTGCGCGTTGAGTGGCGAAAATCAACGCCGCGCTTTTTGCCTCATTATTAGAGCGAGAAAAATGAAAATATTTCCTTTCGTCGAGTGGAAATCGAAACCAGAACCGGTCGTGTTTGCAATCACACGTTTGTGCCCGTGGCATGACTGGTGAAAAATGTACTATTATTTGTTAAAATGTTATATGCTACTAAGTTTTGAAAGCGTGTTTATTCTCTAGCGAGTATCGAGTGTGTATGTAACAATATAGTAAGGACCATGTAATGCGATTTTCACCTCTCTAACGACTATTTCCCTAAAAAGATTG
This sequence comes from Heliconius cydno galanthus, assembly GCA_036379175.1. NCBI lineage: Eukaryota > Metazoa > Arthropoda > Insecta > Lepidoptera > Nymphalidae > Heliconius > Heliconius cydno. Next base: position 545,449 of record JAKRZM010000282.1, read on the forward strand.
TGCGGGATTTCTTATGGAATCATATTTTTTGCCAAATGTCGCTGTTATGTTACTCACGTTTTTATGAAAGCTAATATTGGCTTTAGTTTTTTATGTACTCTCACAATATTTAACAACATTTTAGATAACTTTATAAAATGGCTATAAACACAGGTGTTGTGGGTATTATGTCCACTCGTATTATCGAGTCGAATTAATTTTCATTTCCGCGCTCTAGAGAGACAAAGCTAGGCGTTCCTCCCGCCATGGGGAACGCGGAGAATAGTTTCTCTTTTCGTAACCAGTCAAGTGCGAGTGGGATACGCCAACCGAGATTGTAGGTCAATGGAAGGTACGGTAAGGTCAAACTTGAGGACTCATTTTTGTATGAAATTATTTATGAATATAGATTTGTAATGTTTTTTTTAAAATAATTATAAATTTTCGCTTTAAAATTTTTCCATTATCTTTAATGTAAGTTCTCACATTGTACTCACGCTTTACTTTTTTTTTATTTTGCGGCGAATTTCATATAAAATGCAGGGAAACCCATGCGTAATTGCTGGTATCTTTTGATAGCGTTGATTTAGAAGCTCGTTTTTTTGTGCTCGAAAGGACCTTAGACCTAAATATGTGATATTAATTACAGCTAAATAGCTCTAAGCGATTTTGAGACAAATGGTGGTGACAGACGGACAAATGGATAACAAAGTTATCCTAAATGCGTTTGTATGTTTGCGCTGTATTTTCCTTTTAAAATACGGAACTCTAAAAACGTGAACATAAATACACTACGAAGCTAAAACAAGATAAAATCATACCTGGACCGTAATTATATTCATTCATTACTCTGAACAATGAAAACAGATTTAAAATGAAAATTTAATTCAATTACTTTTGGAATAAGCTTAATATTTAATGTTGGAACATACACAAATGTCACAGGTACCGCTGCCATTACGTAGACGGAGTACGGCGCCTCAATTATTGTTACTAACTTAAAACAAACTTAGTTTATCTTGACAGTTGTCACTTGTTACAACTTGGCGGGCTTAGGACAATAAAGACACCTCAAATTAAATTAATTTATTTGTAATTATTATAGTTGTAAATATAAATAAATACGTGCACTCATTAAATACGGAGATCTCTCCGCACTACATTACATTATAAATAAAGTAAAAATTAACCTAAGGGAAGAAAATTTGGAAAATCCACTAAACCTGAATATGATAATCGTAACTCTCAATAAATACTGATACTATTCCAAAGCTACATTAGAATGTGTTGGCACTTACACAGTTTGAACTTCAATTACATGTGTGTGCTTTTTTCTTTTATGAATACCGTTGAATTCGTTTTGAATATCTTCTAAAGATTTTCCTTTGGTCTCCGGAACGAAGAAGTAGACGAAAATAATTCCAATAACGCATGTAACAGCGAAGTGCCATAGCGCCCAGCCTGGTCGCACCATGTCTACCAAATTTTGATACAGCTTCGTTACACCAAAGGCCAGGAACCAGTGGAAGCCAGCAGTAATGGCTGTCGCGCGCCTTCTCATATTTGGGGCAAATATTTCGCGCAACATCAACCAAGGTATCGGGCCCACTCCAGCAGCGTACACAGACACAAATACGCATAAACTGAACAACGGTACCCAACCGTTATTTGAGGATAAGTTGGAAGCCTTCAAATGATAGTAAATCGCCAAACTTCCTAAGCTTATTGCCATTGCAGCGAATGAAACCAATAATAAAATGCGTCGTCTGACTTTCTTCAAGAACATTGTGGAAAAATATGTGGAAGATACAAGACAAAACCCAAGAATGATGGCAGGGCCGGGTGGCTTGAGGGAAACTGAGAAATTATTAAAAATATCTTGAGCATAAAACAAAACAGGATATATGCCACTCATTTGTTGGAATATCATCAATCCAAAAGACACTATTAATGCCTTCACGTTTGCGGTGTTACGGAATAATTCTTTAAAAGTAACTCGGTTCTTTGTGGAGCTTCGTATATATTCTTTCAACGTTTTGATTTCTCCGTCTATGTCGTTATCAATACCACGAAAGTATCGCAAAGCTGCTTTGGCTTCACTTTGTTTTCCTTGTGACATCAGATAAGCTGGTGATTCTGGTAGAAATATGAAGGCGATGAAGAAAACAACTGGTACTATTGCGCAAAGTACTGACAGCCACGATGTACTTTGGACCATACCTACAATTAATAAAACATTTTGAAAAATCAAATTAATAAAGTACGTTTGAGGCCGTCGTGAAGCATCATCGCAGCGTACAACTGTGAACACGACGGTTGTGGGTTCGATATTCACTCAAAAGTAAGAGTTATTTTCAATTCTTCGTTCTGATATCAAGACAAAGCGCGGCGTTGAGTACCGCCATACAACATGTAACGTTCCGTTTTTTTTCGATGTGTGCATTTAATTGAAAATACATTCAATATCTAATTCGCGTAATAGTCATAAGAAGATCTATAAGAAAATTTCAGTAGATTATTTGAAGATGAAAAGTAGATGTGCTAAAAGTTCAAGAAAGATAAATTTTTCATTGTACCAATTTTAAGTAAAAGCTATCTGTTTTGTAAAAGAAAACTACTTTCCACGTCAAATTTTGTATCGCATGTAATTCAGCGCCAGCAAGAGATAAAGGAACGTGCGAAAAATTGTTATGAGGGTGGAAGTGGCTATGAAATAAATATAAATGATTACGAGGACGCTGCAGGGCTCCACGAGTACCAAGAGGCACACATCAACTCCTAATATTCGCACGAATAGCTTTGTCTAGGTCAGAAGTTGGCCAAACTTAATGCAGTGACTTATTTTAAGAGACGTAAAGTAATACCAAATTATTTTATTTATAAAGTTCCTTTAATACTACTTGGCCAAATAGTTCAGATTTTATTACAAATTAATAAATATGAAATGAGGATTGGTTCAACATCGAATACTTGAAATAAGATAAGATATGGAATATATTATGCTATATGCCTAACAGAATGCCTTTTAATGCCTAAATATCATTAAATAAAAAAAAACGTGTTACTATAAGCACGACAGCTGTGGTATGAATATGGACTATTTAGTATTTTATCAACCAGGCAAAGCACGGAGTTGGGTGCCGCCACTAGTGTTGTGGCACTCCGTTGGGTATTGTGCGCGGTGGGACTCAACGTTGCGCTTTACTTGTCACCAGAGCGAGGAAATCATAATAATTGCTTCCCACGGGTGACAATCAAACGCTGCGTGATGACCACGACATACGTGACATAAACTACTTATACTTACCAATAATATAGCAAAACAAAACACCACAAGCAAAATGTACGTGATAGAAAGTGACAAGGGATGGTAGAAGATGCTGTTCAGCGATATCCTCTACGTAGGGCGGTATGCCCACGCTGAACGCTCCCACTGCCACGCCGCCCACGAAGCGTCCCACGTACAAGCCGTACACGTTTGGACTGTAAAATAATACTTTATGATTAACTGGTTCGACTGTTTGTTGTTTCATTTTAATTTTAGTAGTATTTGAAACATCATTTCCTAATTTAAATTAGTAAGCCTATTTTTAAAAAAAAAACATTTAAAAAAAGGTTTCTCTTTTTAAAGATAAACCTATTGTTGCGACTCTCTGTTCCCTTCATTTCGCCCAACTTTCGAGGTATTCTTGTCGGATGGCAGAACTCACCGCCACGTTTTGTCTACCAGAAGTAAGGAAATGAAAATACTTTATATATTACATATATATTTCTGGAGTCCGCATTGCACCTACAAGCATAGCGTTTACAATCAAAATCAAAGTCTGAGTTAGTACTGTGCCATAAGGGATGTAGTAGGGAGACCTACTTAAGTTAATATTATTACTAGGCATAATTTTTGTACAAAAATAAATGTGTAATAGGAAACATTAGAAAACAGAAAAATGTTTTATTTTCTGTTTTTAGCATTATTTTCTTATCTGTGGTAACGACGCAGAGCATGACGTTGAGATGCGTCACTTTGAGATGCAACATATCGGTATCGAGAAATTGGACTTTCCCTTTGCCTAACCTGCTCTATACAGTATACAGCGTGAAGCTAAAAAATAAACAAAAATATACCTGGATGCAACTAAAATCCATGATACAAGGAGTGGTAAGGCGAGGTAAAGCAATGTCTTCTTTCTGCCAAAGTGTTCTGATATAAGACCGGCCGGGACCGCGCCCCACAACGCACCCAGACATAGAAGAGACGCTACCCACGATGCTTCTGAATCACTAAGCTTAAAATAACAAGAAATTTCTGTTTATAGTAGGAATTTTATATTGTAAGTTATCTATTTTAGACCGTGCTATGAAATTTAAATAGTATTAAGTATTACTTTTATAATCAGTCTTGATGCAGTTTTACAGCCTATCTATCTGTCTTTAAACCCGACTAGGTATTCTATTCGATCATTAGGCGTACTACAGTAAAAATTTAAATTATATTAAACTAGCGACCCTCTTGCGGCTTCGCCCGCTTTTACTACTGGATTATTCATATAATGTATGTTTGCAAAGCACTTAAGATAATGTGAAAATTAATTAAACCCTAATGCAACCCGCATTTTCGTAGTTTCAATAAGGATTTTCCAATTGTTTTACACAGCAAGGATTTTTTAGTAGGTACCGTAATTTTAAATCTGTGCTGCTAATCTTTTCAAGTACTTATTAAAATATATTTAAATGACTATTTTTAGATAGTTAAATGACTATTTTTAAACGGAAGAAATTATAAATAAAAACCTACCTACTAATAACTACTACAAAAAATATGAAACCAAATATATCGCGCTGAAATAATACATTCAACTCCAATTATCCAATACGTGCAAACGCATCTAAATCTTCGTTGCTATAAAGGCAGGCGGGTTTTTTTTTCGAGCTTGTGTTTAATGCTGAAGAGGGTATTCTGTCCCTGATGAAAAGCAAGCACTACGTGGCTGCCTGTGAGGAAAATCAAATAGAATGCATCGGCCGGGAATCGAACCCGGGCCGCCCGCGTGGCCGGCGACCATTCTACCACTGAACCACCGATGCGTGTAAGACAGGCGGGCGCGGCGGACGCATGGCGAGTGGCGAGCCATTTCGCAGCAAGGATATTTTGATATTGTAACAACTTCTAAAGTACTTATTAAAATGAAAAACAGTAAAAGACAGTTTTGATCTACATTAAATGGCCAACGTAACTAATATACTTATTTATATGCTGAGAGTAAGGGATAAGTGAAACTTGAGTAACAGACAGCTGATGTGTCAACGGCGGGATGTGTCAACAATTAAATGCGTTTTTCTGTAAAACTATTCGCAATTTTGAAATAGTGTAAAAAGCAAATTTTATCTTCGTTTAACGTAGAAAATTAATAAAGTATTTTAAAGGATAAGGATTAATACCATTATGGAAAAATATGACTCACAATAAAAAATATATTGAAATTATTATTTTTAGACAGAAAAATGATCACTACACGTTATTCTTAAAAGATACGAATATGCCGTCGCGGACTTTTTTGTAGATCTTATTAAGAGGAACAATACTCCATTACATTGTTCTCATGTTGTACTTACCATTAAAGCAGCGCATGCGCGAAAGTGTCTCAACGGGTAGGACTTTATACATATTTATCGTATTTATGTTAATTTACATAAGAATGTACAAATAATAAACTATATATAAACCTTAAAAAATACTCGACCTAATGGTGAAAACCGCATCAAAATTTATTTTAGAAGAAGAAGAGTTAGAAACAACAGACAGACACGAAAAGCGACTTTGTTTTATAAGATATAGGATAGGATAGGATAGGATAGGATATACACTTCATACTGTTGAAAAAATATTTATGGTGTATTCCGTGTGTAGCAAAGTAGGCATAGGGAACCAGTCAACACACTCCATTTCTTTTGCACGTTAAGTTTTTTTACCAGAGCAAGGTAATAAATATAATTTATTTCCCCGGGTGGGAATCGAACTCACAACCACCGCACTTACAGTCAACGTTGTAGCTTTGCGAAACGACCGCTTCTATTTAATAATTATTGATTTGTTAGCGACTCTTTAATTAAAATACTAGTCATCTTTCAAAATTTATTTACAAAATAATCTAAGAACACTTTTATAAGGGATCAATAACACTTTTTAAATGTAACCTTCCACTAGCTAAAGGGCCAACTTCAGTTTGTATATCTTATTTTATTTACAAAACATTTTGTAGACCAAACACTATTATTTTATACAAGTTACAAAGTGCATTGAAAATGTTCACTTTGTTTAACTTGTTGAGAATAATCTTAGACTAATATTGGATTTTATTATGTCTAGTTTGAGGCCAGACGTGGCGCAGGGGCACAAAACGTGACTGTAAACGCGACTGGTCGTGGGTTCAATCCCCTCTCAAGGAAGTAAAATATTTATTTAAATCTATATTTCCGCTTCTTCGCTTTGGTATCGAGGCAAAGCGCGGCTTTGAGTTCTGCACTCAACAAGCAATGCTTCCAGAATTCAGCGGAAAGTGAGAAATGGAGCATCTTAACACTAGGTTCCCTCTGCCTATCAAGGGCGTCCTCTGGATCTCGTCGCCAGCCTCCACCATATTAAGTTTAAAATGAATTCACTACACGCCTAGCACGCCTGTTCCCAAATAAGCCATTAAGTTCTGAAATACTAAAACTTCACTAAACATACTTCTCCAAACAATTTAGAATATTTTAAAGAAAAATATCGTGCATCTTCATTTAATAAGTCAATTTTCTAACATCAAATTACTTTGCCAGGATTACCCGGGACAGGCGGCGGGCGGCGGGCGGGGCTCGACCTATGAACTTGCAGTACTTAGATGTGACCTACGAGTTTACTCTCGAAGCAAACAGTTAGTTCAACTTTGAATTATTAGCTTAATTAACAACTTATAACAAATATTTAATTATATTTTTGAAGGAAAATTTATGGATTTTCACGCAAGACAAGCCAGCTTCTTCTGCATAGCATTATTAGCTGACAGAACCTGGTGTTAAGTGACTTACAATATCTAATTAGTTATATATACGAGTAAATATGAAGGTGAAAAAAGTGTATATGTGTGGACTGTTTATATTATGTATATCACTTACAATCATCCTAGGATGCGTGCCGTTGACTCCTGAGAGAACCTCAGATGATCTGGATTGTATCTAGAACAGACAGATATAACTTAAAATTCTAGATTTTTGTATTTTTGATTACTTACTTTATTTACTTTTTGTATTACGTGTATATTTACTACATCAAACAATGAACCTGCTGCCACTACCCAATTTTATTGACTGATCTGGTTACAGATAGACAATAGACTGACTATTGATCGTAGAAGGCTACAGGCATATCACGGTAGTCAACTATATTACTGTGTATGCCCTTAGACATAGTTTTTCTGTGTAATGTTTTCTAATTTCCTCTGTGAGTAATTTAAATGTAAATCTTTTAACAAAACAAACGTCTCTAACTTAACCCTTAAATAATTGTATATGGTCATGTGTACTACGCCACAGAGAAGAAAGAAAACTAGAAAAATATATAATTTATAAAATTTAAGTATTAATTCTTACTATGTTGTGGTTTCTATTATTTTATCGGTTTTTTTTTTTAAATAAAAACCAAAGAAGATTTTTAGTTTGTGTAATTCCCCACATACTCGTATGTATGTGCAATATTGAGAGATACAGAGTCGGCACTCCTCTAAAGTAAATCTATATTATATAACACCTTTTTATTCAGTTCGATTTTCAAAGAGCTGAAATTTCACTAAGAAAGAACTCCTTAATCATTTAATTAAGAGAAGGGGAAAAAACTGAATTTTGCATTTCATGCAAACGAATAGATCGCATACACAACTTAGTTATCGACACAGTCGGATAAAAATCAAAGTATACAATGCAGGCATTGTTAAAGGGTTCTCGCTGGTAAATGGCAAAACTTTGGTTAAGTTTTCGTGCGAACACCGTTCTATAGTTACGTGTTAAGGGCTGCCTCGTGTTCTCAACTATGATCTATCCACATTTTGGCTGCAATACACTAGGAGTACCTAGTGCTCCTCGGTGCAGTAGCACCGAGGAACTCGGCACCCTGTAGATCTCCACTTCTCATTTCACATGTATGGTTAGGTTGAGATATCATCACTTTTTGTAAAGAAGTATTACTATAAATCATTAATACTTTGTTATTTCTAAAATTGCTTTAGTTTTGTACGTCTTTTTTTGCCTAAAAGTGGGTAAGCTTTTTGATTTATGAGTATATCAGTCAAAAAATGCCGATTTTGAAATGTTGATATGTATTAGTAACCGTTTGAGTAAAATTGTTAAAATTTTATATACTAGTTAGTTGTTATTTTATTTTAGAAGCTAGTATCTAGTTTTTATTTTATGTTTAACAAATGTGTTAAATGTCAATCATGTAAACTAGTCAGTTAACGAGATATGAAGGACTAAAAAATCGCGTAAACATCTAGTTTTTTCTATTCCCGTAGGAATTTCGAGAAATTCTCTTTTAACACATTACATTACATTTCGGCTTCCAAAATAGATTTAGGAAGCTTGGTTGGATTTGAAATTTTGTTTCGCCCTTACATTGTCTGTCAGTCAATCACGGAAGAGTTTCATATATATATTATATTTAAATAGTTATTAAAATAATCTACTAGAGTATCATCCCTAGCACGCCTAACGGAGGGCGACCGCACAAAGGGCTTATTTACAAAGGACGCTCGTCACCTGCGATCACGCAACTTATATTACGTCACGGATTACGCAGTTATTATACATTTAATTTAACTTCTGAAACCAGCTCGCCGCTTATTATTGCTGATTACAAAATATCGACAGAAAATATCACATTTTACTCTGTTATATCGCAATGAACTCTCTGCTCTGTTTTATGTACCTGTATTAGACATTTTTAACATTTTTAAGTATTATTTTACACTTAGGAAAGATAAATACTTTTTTACAAAATGTTTATTAAATATTTGAATACCGTACAGTAGCAGAACTCTGCGCCGGGCGATGTTGAACTAACGCCGAGGTAATGATTGACGACTGTAAACATGAAAGGTTATGGGTTTGACTCCCACTGGAGGAAGTGAAATATTTAATATATTTATTTCTCCGCCCTGGTAAGGACGCAAAGCGCGGCGCCGAGTTCCACCACCCAACATGCAATGCTTCTAGTAATTCGGCAAAAAGTAGGGAACGGAAGTGTCTCAGTGGGAACGGACAGCCCTATCATAGGTCAATGTGTCATGTCATTTCATCACAGGACGAAGCCGTGAGCAAAGGCTAGAACAATAGTAAGAACGTTGAAGTAACTTGCTTCAAAGGAGCATTCACAAACCTAACCTAACTTTACAACCGCCAGTAAAGTTATAATGTAATGTAGAAATAAACAAAATATTTCACTTTACAAATTTCATTATAATAATGAGCTTTGAATGCTGAAGTACTTCTGGGTTTCATTGAAGTTCGTGAAGTTGTTGCTGAAGTTGGAGCTTTAACTTTTTGTGAAAAGTGTTTCTGTGAAAAGTAAAGAGCGAACGGCCTACCCTGGTATATGCAGAGTGCCTGGCAGGCTACAACGACAGCGGAACTGGTGCTATTTCCAATAATCTAGGCAACTAATACGGAAATCAATTATCACCATTTTTACTCCAAAAAGACAACACGACAAACTTTCTGTCACATAGTGTGAGACTAATCTAATTTAGCAAAGTTCGAAAGCTTAAGTACACGGGCCTTACTTAGGATTCGTCAACTCCTTAAGTAATCTTTGTCTTGGGGATACTGGAGTTGTTGGTTTGTAGACCTACATCAACCATTTTAAGAACCATTGTAAGACAACTAACTAACTTATCTTTAATCATCTTTTGAATATAGTGCTAAAATTTTAGTGATATATTACACCATCTTAGTGATATATCATCCCATTTTTTCACTTTTAGCTTATTTATGAATTTAAGGCCATAACAGGACCACGACACCGTCATGGCGCAGCGTCTGATTGTAGCACGCAATGTCTCAAAAACTGAGGCAAACGTGCAGAATGGGGGGTCGTAACATGTACAAGTAAACATGTAATATACTAAAAATTTATATCTTGCTTTAGAATTTCAAGTAAATTGTTAATCTTAGTATAAAATATTGTTTTCTTACCTCATCTTGAGATGTGAAAAAAGGTATAGCAGATGACGACCACGCAACGCACATTCCCGCTGCGGAAGCTCCTAAATTTACTGTAAGAAAGGAAATATAGGTATAAATATTTTTTGGTTAAGCTCACCTTTGTTACTAATTAAATAAATTGGTCAAGTGCGAGTCGGAGTCGCCAACCAAGGATTCTTTACCATTTTCAAGATTGAGATCAATGGAAGGTACAACTTACGAGTATAAGGGCTCATTTTTTCTTTTTAAGGTACATGACAACAAACATGGAGAAGCCTTATATTAAAAACCATTTTAAAAGCATAAGTCGGTCGTGGCGCAGACTTACTTAGCAATATAAATGAAGAAAAAGAAGCTTTTCAATGATATCTTAAAAGAAAATGATTTATTTATACCTTCTTTCACACTGGTTGTAATCGAACCCACAACGGTCGCGTTTGGCATTGTAAATGAAAACATGAATACATTTAACTTGCCTATACCAGTAGCGATGTACTGTGTAGTGATCCCCGACGTGTCTCTCTTGATGTCGGGCACTGTCTCAAGTCGCTGCAGTATTTTGGAGTTGCCATTTTTGTTGTCTGCCGTCTCTGTGTACGAGACACTTGCCTCTGTATCCATTGGTTGTTCGTCCACTGAGAAAAAGATCAAAATTGTAACTTTTAATTGTTTATTACTTAGCTTTACGCTCTACCTGTATATAGCAGGGCAGGCGATAAGACATTTCGTTCCCATTAAGATACTTTTTAATTAAAAACAAAACGTAGGCAATAATGAAAAAAGACAATAAGTAAACTATAAATAGGTTTTTTTAACAAAATTCTTCATTCTAATATTATTCAGTAAGTTTTATGTATTATATCAAAATTATCTATAGTAAAAAGGTAACGTGAACAGCATGAGGGATGGGCATTTGGCGGTAGTGGATACCGCGGAGATACCGCGTCTACATATCTGTGAGGGATGCAGCTTGATCCGATCGATGAAATATCTTTTCAATTTATTAGATGTAATTAATTACCACTGGTGATTCTGAATAAATATATATAAGCATTGGACTGTATCTCGTGCTGAATGGCGCCTATTTCTATGAAGTTATTGACAAATAAAATGTGTTTACATGCTTCCCGCTGACCCGGCCTCTTAGTTACGCAACGGTCGTAATATTTGTCAAGTACGTACAGATATTACTCTTATAAATGAATCCATAATAACTATATTTATATAAACAAATATCGTTACAGAATGTTATTTCGTAATAGTAACGCTGCAATGTGTCAAACTGAAGGGAGGGGAGTAGTATTTCCCAAAATTACTATAAAAAGCCTCTACGTTGTACGTCAATGTGACGTCATTTATTGTGACAAGCAACTCTGGTTTTTTCGCCCAATAAGCATAATTATGATAAAAAATACTTAACGATACAAAACTTACTTATAATCGATACAGATGACAATTAAATTCTATAATTTCCCAAAATAAAAGTATAAACCAACTGATTTGTTTACTTTATATAAATCTATTTGATTTTTAATTTTATTCAAACTAAATTTATATACACTTAAATTCAATGCTGTTCATTATAAATGACGGATGGACGTCGTGGCACAGCGATTATCTCTAAACGCACCGGTTGGGGATTCGATTCATGTCATTGTCATTAATTACTTTTTTCATTTTCTGTCTGCCTGGGATTATAACACAGCATCGTGTTGAGTTTTGCCACTCAACACACAGTGTCTCGAAGCTGGAGCTGAAGGTGAGGAACGGAGTGTATTAACACTAGGTGCCGTCTACCACTCTATTCATATGCGTATATCGTGAAGATACAAAATTTTCTTCTCTTTCGTAGTTAAAGAGCAGTAAGTCTTAGTCTTTAAAGGAAAAGACTTTGAAGGACGTCCTCGAAATATTATACGAAAATCTCAAAAAATTACAAATAAGAATGGACTTTTAATCAGAATGCGGTATTATCACAGATTGTTTCAGTCTAGACTAATTAACTGTTATTCATATCTCGAAATGAAACTTGACCCTATTAGCGTCGATATCTGCTTGAAACATTCAATATTTATTACTGAATCGACTTTGAATGGAAATATATGGTCTGGGTTCGTGGGTTTTGCTAACCGCCCAGTAACGGTTTTAATGGGAAAATGAGCTTAAGAAAACGTATGAATAAACCGTCGCGCTACAGTTAGACGTTGAAACGAAATATTTCCTCGAAAAACTTTCCTCCGAAATTTTTTGTTAAACTGAAAAAACTATAATTTCGTACACCAGCAAGAACACTGTCTCTAATTATAATAAGTTCTTCACACACATCTAACGGAAATAATATTCAAAATATATTTATTTCCGGTTGAACACACACACAGTGTGTCCATTCCTACTTCCTATGACGCGATCTATACGTAGAATAAAAAATAGAAAAACAAACCTACTGTTAACAATCCAACGGCGGCACGCCCAACAAATTATCTAAACAATTTTTTTATAGATAATAAAAAAAACTATATTCTTTTTATTAGAATAAAGCGTAAATCTGAGCGCGGCGCGAGCGACTGCGCGGCGGCTCGTAATCTCGTCACGCGGCTTCTTCTCAATAGTGCAGGGCTGCTCAAGGAAACTGTTCTTGTTATTTATTAGTAAATGGGAGACCGTCGTGGCAGAGTAGTGCCTCTCTTACGACTGTGTTTTCTCATACTATATTTAAATGATTTCACACTCTCATATATTGATTTGATTCAAACATATGAATTTGAGATGAAAAAAAACTAGAAAATTATTTATTTATAATAATCCCGTTAATGTAAGGAACTACTAGCTCGAAATAAAAAATACTTGTATTTTTTTACTCATTTATCACTGGAGGCTATAAGATAATATTAAATTAGGTTTTTTATTAGAGACTTAGAGAGCAGAGGAGGAGGCAGGTTTAGGGAACCTATCCCAGGTTCCTTCTTCAACCTATCTTACTTACTCCGTTCCCATAAAGACACTTGCGTTTCCCACTTCCCGCCGCACTCTTGGCATATTGAGTGGTGGAAAAACATTGCACTTTGGCTCATCACTAGAGCAAGAAAATGAAAATTAAAAATATTTCATTTTCCGAGAGGAAATCGAACTCACAACCATTGCATTCAGTCACAACGTTGTGACTGTAAGAACCCATCTTTAAACTCCATTATATTAGAATTTAATTTAATAATTGCCATGTCTTTGATACTTACAGTTTAAATTTAAATTTAAGCACAGCCAAAGGGATTCTAGGAAAGCTCAAGATTAAGTTTCTCTGTTAAAGGGTAGACATTAACGATGTCAAATATAAACAACGTAATAGAATATAAGTGTCCTCCCTGAGCTCCCCTCGTAACTACTGCCTAGATAATGTTCGTTAAATCTTAAAGCTTTCGATGCGTACTGTAGCTTTCGGTATTTATAAGAGCTTCCGTTAGAGGAGACTGTCAACACAATGCTTGCCGGTTCGATTCTCATTTGGAGGATTTGATGGTAATGATTTAATTTTAATTTCCCTGCTCTAGAAAACAACGTTTTGTTTTGTAATAAGAACTAACCACGCATTGTCTCCAAAATTGGGCAGAAAGTGGGGAACGGAGTGACTTAACACTTTTCCTTTGCCTATCTTGCGGGATACAGCGTGAAGCTATAAAAAATCATCGTTCAAGATGAAAGTTTTTTGTAAATTAAAACTATTATCACATTTGAGCAACCCTGATTTGATAACCTCTCGACTCTGGCGCAACCCTAGCATAAGCTGTACAATTTATATCATAATATGCATTAAAATCTAAAAATTAAACGTGGAAAATTAACATTTATAACAATGGTAATAAAGAATATATTTATTTAACATTTTTGTTTTAAATTGTACACTGTATAAGATAAAATAATATTTTTCTGTCTATAAGTTCGATAAGAATTATAATTATAATATATGCATTTATACAAGCTGTGTTTTTGGTACTACTTGCTTTATTTGTTTCATTTTTCAAAAGAGAACTAGAAAAAATGGTATTGTTATTTTAACACGTTTTTACTTCATTTGCCTTGTTTGTATCTATCATATACATAGGTATATGTCTCAAAAGCTCAATTTGACCCACTTTCCAGTAGCCAAGAATTTAAAATAATGAATTCCCTTGAATGAGAATCGAACCCACAACCGTCATCTTTACAATCACACCTAAAAGCTCATCGTTATTAATTAAACAGTTTCAGTTTGTAAGATATTTTATTATTTATACCCCGTCTTAATGAAACGCTTTAAGCGGATTAATCTTAGTATTATTAGTCGGTGACGGGTAGAGTCGGGTCGGGACGGGACCACCCGTGACCGCGGACTGCTGTAGTGGTGGTGGTGGGTACGTCGGGATCCCAATATGTATCAAATTACTTATAAGCGCTTAATTAGTAAAAGGTTATTTTGTTAGGTTTTAGTTATTTTTACAGCAAGTGAAATAAGCGGGGGTCGAATAGCAAAGAAAGCAGTACAGTTCCCCGTACTTCAACTTATACTTGATTGATTATAGTTTTTTTTGCTTCACGCTGTATGTATCTCACATATAGCAGAGTATGCAGAACGAACCACCCAGTGTTAAGGCACTCCTTTCCCATTTAGATACTTCCATTATCTACATTCCGCCAAATTCTGGTGGCATTGCGTGTAGGGTGGGGAAACACAACGCAACGCTTAGCCTCATTGCCAGCGTGACAAAACGAAAATAATAAATATATTGTTTCCTCGAGTGAGAATTGAACCCACGACCTCCGTGTTTACAGCCGCACACTCATGCGCCACGACTGGCCTAAATAATATAAATAATATAACACTTTACTTAAGCTCAAAATAACTAATGATATCTAAAACAACAACTGTCCCTCTCTCTATTTTTCTTCCTCATTTTTTCGTTTCCTTATCACAAATAGTAAGCGCGGTTACTCTATGAGTGTAGATAAAAGTGACGGCCGCGTTTTATGACGTGCCAGTATTTGATAACGGGATAACTGTGGTCCTGTGGAAGGACAGACGAGGATACAAATAAATTAATCTTTAATCATGTGAAAATAAGATTCGTTTTAGAATGAACGTATTACAAATATAATAAGAATTTATGGTCTATTGACGAAATGGACTTAGGAGGAAACTAACTGTGGAGATTGGTAAAGATTGAGCTTTTGTTCTAAGAGTTTTATTATAGAGCAGTTCTTACATTTATGTATGTTTTATGATATCAACATACAGATAGATAGATGATATAGTCTGGAATGCGACGATTGTGGGTTCGATTCACACTCAGGGGAATAAAATACATATTGTTCATTTCCTCTCTTTAGTAACAAAACAGTCAACACGTCAATGTCTCCAAAATTGGTTCAAAACTGTGTGACGCTGTTTCTTTTAACATTCGTTGTATTATAGCTTTTTAAGCGGATTAAAAATATAATATAATAATTCAGTGTTTACCCTAACATGGATATCGAACCCACACCGTTGCAAGGTGGCGTCAGTTACCTCTGTATAATGATAATTGAATACTTACATTTCTCATTTTGCCTCCTCAGCACCTCTGGCAGAAAATTCACTAAAAGCACCCTCATAGCTCAACGGTTAATTATAATAAAAAAATTACAGATTCAATCCATATTTTTGTGGTACAAATATCTGTTCACTCGAGTAAATCAAAACGACGACTGCCATTTCGGTTGTGTACCCCCTATCTGGGACTTCCTTCCGTTTGATAAAAAAATACTTGTTGTTAGTTTTTGAGGGTGGAAGCGATAGATACACATCTGACATGGGTTGTATATTGAGGGATCCCCAAATCAAAATTGGCTTTCTATGTTGTTACAAGAAATCTTAATGGCGTTATTTAGCGCAATGGGAAAGGCAGAGTTAATAAAGTGTCAGGAAACTCCGGTTTCCGCTTTCCTCTCGGTTTTGAGATATTGCATCTTGAGTACTGGAGCTTGAGCCATGCTCTATCTCAGAACAGAGTATTACAGCTTCTGACTGTATATACAACAGTTTCGAGTTCAGTTCCCACACTTGGGATAATTAACTATTTTCATTTCATCGCTCTGATAAGAAAACAATACACAGTGTTGAATTCCGCCGTTTAACATGTAATGTCTCAACAAATGTGCGGCCTAAGAAGAATTAAAAGAAGAAAAGGAAAAAAAAACATTACTGGTACGTATTATTCGTATCGTACAGCGTATATTGCAAAACAAATTATAAGTTACAACATTCCAGAATGCAATTTATCTTTATTTTTAGTAACAAAAACATTTTTATTATCTTTTAGCTGATATTGAGAGTATTTAACCGATAGTTAAATCATAACAAAGATAATTGAAAGCAAATATTGGATTATTTTAATAGCTATTATGAAGCTTTCAAGGAACAGTTTGATAGCGTTATACACAATTATTCTCACATTTAAGATTGAGGTACCATCTTCAGATTATATTATAAAGTCTCCCCAAGACATGACAATGAGATAGGGTTGTTGACTGTGAACGCGACAGTTCTCTACTCGGGGAAATGGTTATAATAAGATCGGTGTCGTTTCACCTCGAAAACACAATATCGACGATGCTAAAGGAAGATCACGTAAAAAGCACATGAATCCCTCGGAGGACATTTCCCCATATTGCCATAGTGGCGCTGTTGTGCCCACTCGGGAGTATGTATTGAAAATAATTCGTTCCCGAATTTCCGCTCTCGAGACCCACCATTCAACACACAGTGTCTCGAAAATTGGGGGAATGGAGTGTCTTAAGATTAAGTTCCCACTACATTTTTTTTAATTTACCTACACTACGTGAATTATTTTTTTTTATCAACTAGACTAGAGATATTTATAGATGCAGATACGTTCAATATACAAGTACGTAGTTGCAACGGAAACGCTGTATCGCATCGGGTCAGAGTTGTTAGACTAAACATTGCCTAATGGTCACGAGTTCATCTCTGCTACGGTGTATCTTATCTCGTTGTATGGGAAGGAAGTAAACAATGTGTTAGTTCCGATACCCGATTTTGCTTTCTTATTAATTTCATTATATAAAATATGCTATTTACTTATAAATGAAAGTTTTTTTTATGGAAAAAGGCAAGGCAAAGGCGCGTACGGGTCACCTGATGACAAGTGATCAAAAAAATCATGTATTTCTTTGCCTAACCTTAAACAGAACCATGATAGAAATTATAACAAAAATACAACAAATAAAAGAAATCTCTTCCCAAATGACGATCTATTTGCGGAAACACCCAAGTTCCAGGAAATCGGCGAGCATCGCTTATCTAAGTCGTTAGGCTCAGCAACACCTCGTTAAGATATAAAGAACAAGGTGCCTTGAAACAAAATACAACTGTCATGAAAAATATACAAAATATATTTTTTTTTTGAAGTTGTTACAATTTCTGAATTTAGTTTTTTAACATTCGTCGATTTGTCTCTATATCCATCTGTATAAAATAATCTATTCTTGTGGCTGTAAGGGATGGTTATGGTTCTACCCGCTGCGCTGGTAAGATAGACAGTGTGCGCGGCGTTGAGACTCAACACGGAATGTCTCAAAATTCTGAAAGTAAATAACGAAATTACTTAACACGAGACCCCACAGACATAGGGAATTTGGAAAGTGCTTGGCATTGCCATAATCATATTTTATCCCATTTCTGTGAAAGGAGGAGCTTATCAATTCAACTATAATTTTATCTTTCGTATTTTCTATTTTTTCGCTTCATCCTGCACATAGCGGGATAGGCAAAGGGAACCTTGTAACCTAGTGTAGAGATACTCGGTTTGCCACTTTCCACCGAATTCTGCTGCGGGTAGGTTGAAGTATTTTTTTTTTTTTTAATTTAAATCCTTAATCATACTGAATATATCGAAATAGCGAAATATAGCATGATTCTGGTATTGACTCAAGGGAAATCTATGGTGCAAGAGAACCTATATTAGCATTAGACAAACGACCTCTATGTATTCTGTGATTTGTAGATTCGGGCGGAAAATATACAACTAGGTTCTCTCTGGCCTCGCCTGGGCAGGTATATGCGTGATACAGCGTGAAGCTGTAAAAAAGTATAAATACTAACCACTAAGCCTAACCACCGCATTAATATGATAATACGATCCCAACCAAACAATAGAGTCCATCAAAGACGGAGGAAAAAGTTGTTCTTTCATAGACGTAATCCGATTATACGGAAATCTTATCCGTTCCTTAGAAATTGGTTTAAAAACCCATATTAATGTTCATCTGAAGACGGACTTGAGACTCAGCTTATAGTCATGTGATTGAATAGTCCAGACCTCAGCGGAAAGTAGGAAACGAAAGTGGCTCAATGGGAACGGAGTGTTAGGTTCCCAGAATTACTCTGCTTATTCTGCTAAGTGCTACGGGATTGCGAGAAGCTAAAAATAAAGTCGTGCAATTTTCTCTCGTGCTCTAAACACTAGGTTCCCAGGTTCCCTCTGCAAGTATGCGCTTACTCGGTATATCTTACAACAAAAAAACATTGATTTCAACTAAACTTCTAAAAGTATCTAAGATATAAAGACTTCTAAAAATATAAATATAATATCTTCACGTTTTTTTGCAAAGAAAAATAAACAATATTGTTATAATGACAAATATTCATTAAAAACAACACAGAAGTGTAATTGCCTTTTGTACTTGTATACAATTAACGTCTTAACTTGCGAAGAGCGAGGTCTCGGAGTTACGAGAATAAAATCAAAAAGCGTGTTTCCAAATTTTTTCCACCAAAGTTGTTACTTTTTCATATATTCGTCGCGGTAATGTTGTAAAAGTTTCTGCTTGAATTCAATGTATTGTGTATATAATATAATGAATATATGTTTTTTAGCTTCCCTACTAGCTAGCTAGAAATAACACAAGGCACGGTGTTGAGTCCCGTCAACACGCAATATCTCGCCAATTGGGGAGAAGTGGGAGAAGGTACTTCATGTACCTACTGTGCTATACGCGGCATGCACGTCGTGAACCCATTTTATAAAATACAAAAAAACGATCTAATAACGACTTTCTTAGCTTCAGTGATAGAGCATCACGCGGGTAGACAGAGGGAACCTGGAAACCTAGTGTTAAAATTTTCCATCCCCATTGAGACACATCCGTTTACTTAGCTTAATTCCGAGCGCCGCCCTTTGCGCCGTTACCGGAGTTACGTTGACGACCACCACAACTGGCCGCACTAAGTAAATTACATGTAAGTTTTTAAAATGAAAAAGCCGCTCTAGTACCATAGAGGCACTACAAAGACTACTTAATATCCAAATGACACCCACCCGTCGCTCCGCAGAACTCAAAGAGATTCAATTTATAAACGGTTTCCGAGTGAATTGGCATCGCCATCGTTAGCGTCACTCTTTTCATATTGGAGGAGTCCTTTCATATCGCTAATTAGTCATTTTTGTCGATGCTTAGCCGCGCTTGAGGTTGGGAGGGGAGTGGGCTCCAACGGGGTTACGTTCATTATTCTATTATTCTATTGTTGTAGATAAAACAAATATCTTTGAAGCTAAGTCTGAATGGAAGTTGAATAGTAAAGTACAGTTGTAGTAGCCCACGCGAGGCTTCGACCGCTGAAACAATATTTATAATATTTCAGTTGACTAATAATAAAGCAAAACAAGGAAGTATTTTTTAATATACTTTAATAACTCTAAATACAAATATATTACAACTATAAATACTCGTATGAAGTAACTCAAATGCAACGATATAATTTTCTTAGATCTCTTTTAAAAAGAAAAAAGGAAAAAAAATATTATAATTTATTTCGTTTCCTATTTAAGATTTATTTACACAAATGATGCCGTTAACGCAACGGTTGCGGATTCTAACAACTCGTGAAAATAAATTATTCTCATAATCTCGCTCTTGGAACAAGACAAAACGCAGCGTTAAGTTCCAACTCACAAGATTCAACACGCAATGATTCGGATTTTGATGGTGCATGGGGAACGGAGTGTTTAAGTACAACCTCTCCATCTATCCACGTGTATGTTGGATACAGAGTGAAGCTAAAAAATACATAAACCTTAACTCTATTTATTTTTTATGTGCAACTTAAAAACACATACATATCTATACTTAATACTATAAAGTGAGTATGTTTATTTCAATCCGTAAAATCAGGAATTATTGGTTGGAATTGAAAAAATATGTTTATCGTGGGTAGTCTATTTAACGGGAAAGGCTACATTACACCAGTCTAGTTAATGAGTCCACCGGCGGCCAGAGTCACTCCGGGGATGTTGAATGTGTCACGTCATACTATACGCGGGACACGGCGTGAAGCTAAAAAATATTATACATACACATACATCTTTCTATTTACATAATCAACGCATAACAGGTATATTACTAGGAGTCTGGTAATACTGCCCGCTTTCGTTTAAGGTAGTAGCTCCAATGACGTCCCCTCCAGCTACTAGCAGAAGTCTTCGTTTCTTATGATAGCGGAGAAGTGAGGAGACACTCTGAAAGCTCCTCTCTCCGCGTCGAGGGAAGCCCAGGGCGAGACGGCCGTCAGGACGACGGCGCACGCCCACGTTGTGGACCGATTTGGCACAAGACACGCTTAACGTGTAAGCGTGGTTTGGCTGGAAATTGTAGAAACGGAATTTTAATGTGGACTACAGTAGCGACAGAAATGCGGCTGCACTCGTCTAAAATAATTGTTATATTGTATCTTAATTATACAAAATCTTTACATAAAATGAAGCCTATGTGTTATTCTGGTATATAAGCTATACCTAGTAGGTAATATAAAGATCGATACATCCATCCTCATAAACTATCACATTTATAATGTAATTATTTAATTTGTTTTCTGTGTTCTAAATCTATCTAAATCTAAATGTTCTTTTTCTGCGTAACAGCTTATAACACTTTAAATTTATTATTGTCTAACAAGTAAAGTAAGTAAAAAATTATCCTTTTTTATAATATTAGTTGAATTAAAATATAAAAAAGTACAACTATCCAGAAGTTGGAAGTATTGCCAAAATTTTAATTTGAGTACGTCCTCGTTTGGCACGCCGAGGCGCCGAGGCGCGGCAGCGTGTCGAGGCGGACTTGTTTTAATACTTTTATTCTATTATATATTTTTATAGAGCTCTTGCTGTCTTGGTGCAGTGGACAGCGTATGACTGTAAACGCCTTGGTTGTGAGTTCGAGCCTTCACGACAACCGTCACCATTTTTGAATGGTAATGTGAAATATATTTATGAATTAGATAGATTAGAGTATTGTGCGCGCTATAGTGATTCCCCGCTCTGGGCATACATAAAGCGCAGCGTTAAGTTCCGCCACATCTCAAATTCTGGCGGTACGTTGAAAACACAAAGTCTTGACAGTAATTACCCTCCGCCCTCTCTACGGAAAAGATGTAAAGCTTATACAAGCTTTACACTTTACATACGTAAGTAATTCGATACTTCTACTCTTTCTCGAAATTAAACTTGAACGGCCAATTTCACTTTGACGTACTATATAATTTATAACAAAGCTAACAATGTTAGTTTCCGTTTCTATTTGGAACCTTTCCTATTATAATTTGGGTACAACTTTACGAAAATAAAAGTTTGTAATTTAGTCAAATGAAATTGGGAACATCATTTTGGGTTACTCCATTATTTAGTTAGGAAGAACTTTTAAACGTTTTCACAACTTATTGCATTTAAAAATATATTCTCTTAAAATAAACATATACATCCCATTTATCCCGGACTTAGACAATTAAAATACTAAATATTTAATTACGTCGAATGAGAATCGAACCCACCACCTGTCGCGCTTACAATCGCGCACCACCACCACATACCACATAACATACATATATTTTAAGTAAAATAAAAAGTTTACATCGTCGCCCTCGCTATCTGTGGTGTGTATTGTGGAGTATAACCTGTGCCAATATTATGAAATAATTTCATCTTTTTCATTATCACGTATACGCTAAATGTGTTCTAAATAAACTATTTTAAATGAGAATTGATTCTTTTTATCCGACTTCTAAATAAAAGGAATTATCATTAATCATTGTGTGTCCTATCATTTTGTTATTTCACGTCATATTTACATACTATATATCCATACCTATATTATAAATTCGAAAGTAACTCTGTCTGTCTGTCTGTCTGTCTGTCTGTCTGTCTGTCTGTCTTTTCCGCAATCAGGGCCAAACCGCTAATTTAATTGTGATAAAATACTCATATAGATATACTTGAGGGTCCCGGGATGAACATAGGATACTTTTTTTTCTCATATTTGTAATATTTTCGTTATATACCAATATATTAAAATAATTAATTTGACAAGGAATTTATTCCGCCATGTTAATAACAATCGTCGCTACGCGTTGCTAAGCAACGGCTTGCAAAGTTTGCTGTTTTAAGAAAACGTCACCCACAGTGAGTTTGCTTAATGCATACATGGTGCACGCCGATATAGATTTATACAAATCTCTTTATACAAATCATTAACAAAAACAATTTGATATTCATCCTTATGAAAATAAATATAATAGTCACTTTTAGCATTTCATCTAGATGGAAATTATAATTTACTGTATAACATTCTAATAAATAATTAAGATGTGACTGATTCCAAATGACCTAGCCTTCGGGCGGCATAGTATGAGTATGACCGACGCGAACGGGCGGATGACTTTGATGATTTTGTAAATTTTTATAGATTTTCGAATTACTATTATTTTTTATGTAATTATTTGCTGCTTATAATTAATTTATCTCAGTTCGGTTATCTATACCGATGTTATACACTTAAAATATCGTAATTTTAATCATTTGAGATTTTATTTAATATTGTTCGCACAAATTAATATTTTTTTAATATAGAAAAATGTTTAGTACGCGCGCACAGCAAACTTTAAGTTTTTTTTTCTAATATTAAGAATTTCCTTTAGTTACTTTTACTTCTTTGGTTTGTTCATTTCCGTTACTCAGATATTTTTTCTAATAATAAATCTCCACTTATTATTATTTTTTAACTTATTTTAATGATTTAGGCTTATATTTTCGCGGGCGTAGCCGCGTCCGGGCCCACTAGTCATATATATATACTCCTATACGCTTAGTCGAAGTGAAGTAGAACAGCGAGTAACTGTAAATGCGATGGTTGCGGGTTCGATTTCTCAAGATTTCAGAGGAACAGAATATAATCATTCGATGATTTAATCGAATTAAGTAAAATTTATTTTAATAAAATAAATTTTACCCAATAAACAATTATGTAAAAATTTGCGAGATTTGAGGACCGGATCACTTCTGATGCTAGAAATTAAAAACTTCGAAGTTATAAAAATATAGTTATAAAAGTAAAAACCATAAAATCACCTGACTCGAAGGCCTCAGTATAAACGTGCCATCAGGTTGACCTATCAGCATACTCTCTGCCTCGTTCCTATCTATGTTCATGTAAAAAGGCTCGTTCTCCACCGGCACCGGAAGTGGCCGCGCCGCCATGTTGTTCTCCCATACTCTGTCGCAAGATGGCTCCGTTTCCGATTGCTCTGATTGTGTGACTTCATTGGTTTCTGTAAAGTGTACGGGATATATTTGTTTTTGACATTTGTAAAGTTTTATTCCACACCAAGGAAAGTACGTATAAATAATTTAACATCGCTGAGACAAGGATTGTTCGCAAGAATTTGGGGTTCTAACTTTTTCAAGTTTTTATAACTAAAAATACAATGCGTTACGTTTATATTTTAGAGTATTTTTATGTAATTAAATATATTATTAAATAAAAGATAAAGTTAAAATAATTTAAACAATTTTGTTACATATTATTACAACGTGACAGTTCATTGCCATTTTTTTTCTTCAGTCAATGTCATGTTAAAAAATATTGGTTGAATTTTTATAGGTAGTAGATAAAAATACTTTAAAGTAAATGTAAGGTTAAGGTTGTGTTATTGTTTCAAAGTTAGGGTGGGAGACGGGCGAGGTTCACTCTGCTTACCCTACTGTACTTGACTTGACTTGAAAAGACGTGAAACTGTTGTTTACCTAGGTTAATATTTTTTTATTAACTTGTGAAACTAATATATCTGCCACATAGCAGAATATGCCAAATTTTTGATGCATTTTGTGTTGAGTGACGGAACACAACGCCACGCAATGAAAATACTAAAGATTTCAATCCCCCGCGTAGGAATCGAACCCAATATCGTAGTGTTTACAGTTGCACGCTTATGCCGAGCTCGCTTTATTCCTGAACACTTTCTTAATGGTTTTATTTTCGACAATATCGAGCTTAAACCTCTTGTCTGTACATTAGTCGCTACAAGACAACTATCTCCAGTTCACAATGGCCAATAATTGAACGATTTCAATTGATCTCATTTCCTTCTATTTGTAACAGACTTTGGACTTAACTTACTAATTCGTTTTAATGAAACGAGCTTTTAATTATTGGTAATTAATTCGTATATTTGTCGTAGTATTTTATTTTTACATTACATGTTACATACTAATACGTACCTGCTATAACGTCAGTGAGGCAGTGAAACACGCGGTAAAACACGTCCACTGCGCCAGTGGTCACTCGCGTAGTAAGATTGTACAGTAATGGCACACTCACTTTTAAATACCAACACATTTTTTCTTCATTATTTTTATTTTTATACTGTTTCTTTTTTGAGAATATATATTATATTGTATAACTAGCTTGAACTATACGAATATTTATTGAAACATACCTACTTAAAAAAATATTTTAATTATTTTTGTATGGTGTATTTTTACTGTGCGTGCTATACGTAAATGGTAATTTAAGTCTTCCGGGATTTATTTCATTTAGATTTTTTATTTCATTTGTCATATTTAATAGAAAAATATTTAGTTATTTTGCATGTATCTAAACAGGCGGCACGCACCTACGTGCGCGCGCACTGTTATGATAAGGATTCAAATTGAAATTCCTATAATCCTTCAATAATTAATTAAATCAATTGACAAATCAAAGGTGTAACAAACTTTAAAATGATTATACAGAATTTGCATGATGACTTTCATTGCAGTCTCTATGGTCTGGTCGTGGCTTGGTCGCGCAAGGAGCGTGATGCTGACATTGTGTGTAGCAGAACTATGATCGGCCTCGGCATCGAACCCAAAACCACTGCGTTCACAATGAGACGCTATCTTACTACGCTACGGTGGCCTCAATAATTACGAACTCATTTTATAATTTTATTTGAACCTGAAAAGGAATATCTCGCAAACTATAAGAAATAACGAACGCTCAGGAGTCTAGAGACCATCTTCAATACAACTTAAACTTTCATAAATATATTTTTTAAATTGATGTTTTACTTTATTGGAGTGCTAGTTAAAAACTTTTTTGAATATAATTGGTAGAAAAGAAGATATTTAATTAACTTACAATTTACTGTGAGTGCAAATCTCATACAAATTGCTTTATCTTTTAAAATAGCTGTGTTGTTGTCCACACTTAGTAAACAAAAATCGATTTCTTACACGAGAATCCTTTTTTACAAACGTTACAAAAGTTTGTAAAAATCTCCATATAAAGATACTAAAAACATAATTAAATTCACATTTCACATTCTGACAGTTTTTTTTTATTTTAACTTCTCAATGTTTTCAGTATTTGTAATCCTAAAATTTTATTTTATTTATCATGTTTGACTATAAAGTTTAAAAGCTCCGAAAATCCGAAAAGCTGTGTTGTGGCTCGACATCGCGTTAAAAAGTTTTAAATAACTTCTGTAAGTTTAAATATCTTCACTTGAAACTTATAAATTTTATAATATTTCATAATAAGTTCTTGTTTTTAATTACATTTGTTAAAATTAAATTTTAACAAGTTTAAAGAAATTTCAATTTAAATTAAGATGTGCTCTTGAATCATAATAAATGAAAAAAATACACATATATAATACTACTAAAAAAAATTTTAAAAGAAAGATATCGTCGTTGTGGCGCAGGAGCACAAGCGTGCAATTGTAAAGGCGGCGGTTATGGGTTCGATTTACACGACACTTAGGAGAATGAGATATTTAATATTAAAATTTCCTAGCTCTGGCAACGTGTTAAATTCCGTCACTCAACACACAGTACCTCAAGAATTCGGAGAAAAGTGGGGAACGGAAATGTCTTAATGAAGGGAATGGAGTGTCAAAACACAAAAAAAATAGTTTTATTAAAATATATATTGTATAGCCTATGGCCTTCCTTTAAAAATGGCCTATCCAACATTGTTTTTTTAATTCGAACCAATATCTCCTGAGATTAAGGCGACCAACCAAACACACTCTTTAGCTCTATAATGTTAGTACAGAGTGAGTCAGTACTGCGTGACTCACTGCAGGCGTCAAAGTGCAAATGAACGTTGATTGAAATCATTTAACACTGAAACTAAAGTTTAAAAGATATCTATTCTTGAGAATAATATTTTATTATTTGTTTTGATTGCCATTGTAACAATTAAACACTTTATACTAACTTTAAAAGGCCTTCGTAGCGCAGTGACAGCGTCTGTACATGTACGTGTATTGTGTGTTCGATTACCACTTGGATTAATGAAATAATTTCATTTGCCTGCTACCAAGACAAAACTGTATCCAGCATCTATGAAGGTACATTGAGGGAACCAAGTATTAACGACCAGTTTCCAGAACGAGGAAATGAAAAAAACAAACATTCCCCCCAGTCGGTCTAGAACGCAAAACAGTCTACAGACAAACACTGCCGCATTATACCTGTATATGAAGGAAGTAGGTTTGATTACCGGTTATACTGAGTTCCATTTGTTAATTGGTTTCTACTATTGCCGTACTTATTTAGTTAAGCGTTTTTTTTAAATTTCTGTACGTATTATTTTTTTAATGTTTAATTTTGTTTAAGTAACTCGCTATAAGTATGTATGGCACTATCACTGACACTCAACTAAAACTAAAGCTCATATTGTACTTTTCTTTTTTTTACAAAAAGTGTTTACTAGTGATGTCAGTTCACTTGTCTCATGTTAACAAGTATTTATGAAACTAATGTATAGATAGATTACTGTTCGTACCGTCGTGGGAAGCGGCACAGCGGTTGTAGGTTTGTTTGCCTCTCTGAGGATTCAAATTATTTCCTCGCTCTGATAAAAAGACAAAGCGCTTCAATGCGCAAAGTCTCGAAAACTGGACAGACATGGGTGAGCGGAGTGTCTTAACTCTAGATTCTCTCTACCTACCCTGCTATTTGCGGGATACAACCTAAAACTAAAAAAATATTAATATCATCGATATATTAAGAACATGATGACATCACTAGCCACATGTTACCCATATGACATTTAGTTCGGAAATAAAAGTAAAAACTCATGAGAAAGCGAAGAATCTATCCATAGCGTTAAAAATATATATTTTATTTTGTTTTAGCTTCAAGCTACATCCCGCATATAGTAGGATAGGCAGAGGGCACCTAGTGTTAAGACACTACGTTCTCTGTTTATTGCTGTTAATAGCAGAACTCAAAGCCAGGACTTTACTTTATTGTATAAGTGCAAGTAATATATGGATATTGCACTCGAAGCACGGCGTTGGGTGCCGCCTCACAACTCAACTCAACAAAATATGATGTCATGGTTTTTAGCACTCAAATCAAATAGCGTCCATCTATTGTTCTCGTTCATTCATTCATTCATTCTATCTATATCATATTCCGATGTAACAAAAGGGAAGGCAACCCTGTAAATAAAAAGTAATAAATATTAGTAAAGCTTTCAGTTCATTTCTAAAGAGCTTTCTAATGATTAATGATGATAGTCGTCGTGTGTTGAGTAACAGGAAATAGTTGTGGGTAATATGAGGGTTATTATTGTGCATGATGAGTGGGAGTTCAATTTATGATCTAGGAAATGTTACATTTTTTAGCTTCACGGATCTAAAATACCTATAGCAGAATAAAAAGGATCTAGTGTAAGCACACTACACTTAAGAACATTTTAAATTTTGCTCTCTAGACTTTAGATACATTATTAAGTATTTTGAAAATAACGAATTGATTTTGATGTTCCTTGTACTGCTTGGTATAATATTATAATACTTTTATTGTGACCGTATAATCATTTTATCGCTATTGATTTGTCACATTTAGAAAAAAATAAAAAAAATATATAACACCCAAGGTACCGTAGGTAGGTACGTTAAATATAATTATGTTCTGAAGCATTGTGATAATAAAATATCTTAGTAATTTGATTACAACTACATAGAGAATTTGAGGTTTAAAACGACAAAATTGGTGTGTAAAATGCTGCACATTCCGTGCCCCTCTCTCCACACAGCAGGTATTCAAGATAATGTGTGTTGATTGGCGGAACTCAACACCGCGTTTTATTTTCTAAAGAGCAAGATAATAGAAATAACTGATTTTCGAGTTAGAATCGAACCGTTGCGTTTATAGTCTGAACGATGACATATTTACACAACTATAACTAAAATATTAAAATTTCATTTCTTTTTCTAAACAACTAACAAACAATATTTCTTAAAAGTAATATCTTGTTAACCCTAAACAAAGGGAACTAAAGTCAATTGAAATTATAATATTTATACAGCGTTACTTACAACTGATGAATGTAATAAGACGACCGCGAAGTGCCCCATGCATAATGAATGCAGGGGAACACAGCCTCATTAGATTTGCTAATCTCATCTCATCTCATCTCGGCGCGGAGTCGATACGCCTTACGTACTATTTGTGTTTGTTTTACCTTGTTAAAGTGCTATCCCACATTTAAGGAAGAAACATGTTATTTTAAAAAGCGTATTGAACCCGCGCCTCTTGAAAATAGTCCTCTTAGCTATTTTTATACGCTTTCGAGAGAAGTACTCTGTCCTTATATACAGTTCTCAATTTTCAATCAATGTTATAAATTCAGTCAGTTTTATATGATAAAACCTAACGCCGCGTTTGCCAAGCTAACACGTCTCTCTAACCCGATATTTTAATTTATCATTGAAAATCCAAGGAAAAATAACAAGATAATATTCTAACATAACCTAAAGAGATAAACACCGGAAATTACACTTAATTTAAGTAGAATATTAGTTACTGTCATTGTATCCGGTGAACGGCTTCCGTTTTCAACACACGTTTGGGCCCCACGTATTAAGGTGCTTAAGACTTCTTTGGGACCTTTTCCATGAGTGATTAATGAAATTTTACACTTAAAGGTAAGAAGGCCGGGAGTTTGATTCCTTTTAAGTGACATTAAACGTTAATTTTCGATCTCTACACGCAATGCCTCAAGAATTCTGCGGTAAATTGAGAACGAATGCTATCCGAATGGGGAACAGAGTATCTTAATACTAGCTTTCCAGGTTCCCTTAGGATTCAGCGTGAACCTAAAGAAACAAAAGCATAAAAGAACTTCGACGTTACGTTCTTGTCAAGCTACGCGTAGTCGCTTGGACGGTTTCAAAGAGGTTATACTACTAGTTAAAATCCCGCAACAATAATTTATAATGACCCAAAACTCAAAAAAAATTACAAATATACACAAAAAATAATATAAAACTAATAAATATAGTGTAAATAGAAAAACCTACCTCTTTTCATTCCGAGTCGCGCTTCCAAGTAGTTCATGATGTATCCCAGCAAGGAGTCGTCCTTGTGCTTGAGGCACACGTCGCAGTAATCCTTGTTCACTTGTACCGGCTCTAGGTAATCTTCTACGGGTAGCTCTGGCTAGGAAATTGTCTTATATAATAGGTGTTTTAACAGAGACAGACATTTAAACAGAGAAGATCTTAGTGTTAAGATACTCCGTTTATCTTGATTAACGTAATTAAACTCCTCTAAACTCGTGTGAAAAAAATAAAGGATCTATCGACCAGTACAAAACTTAGATATCCACTGTGATTATGATGAATGCAAAAATACTATTTGAATGTGAGTGAAGAATCGTTCCTTAACATTATGTTAATAAAAAAATTTAAGCGGAGAGAATCTAGTATTAAGACACTCCATCTAATTTTCGAGACGGGCATGTTGAGAGGCGAAACTCAACCTCGCAGTTGATCTAAAACGAAATAATTCATACCCCCAAATGGAAATGGAACCCGCAATCGTCGCGTTTACAGACAGACGCTCTACAGTTGCACTACGACGGTCTCCAAAATAATTACTATCTCTTTATCAAATGGAAAGTTAGGAATAGTATAAAAAATAAATACATTCAATACAAGTTACAGGATACTAGGTAAAAAAATTATATTCTCAATTAAAACAAAACAACTGCAATACTATATGAGTATAAATTGTGGAATCTCACATAGGAAGTCATTAAAATCGAGTTTCAAACTTTATCCAATAAAACCTTTTAAAAAGTTGCACTATGAAAGAGAAACTGGTCAAGTGTCAGTTTCAATCACCCACTGAGGGTTCCGTACCATTTTCAAAATAGTAAGTCGACAGGAAGGACAACTTACAAAAGTTGACAAATATAAGTTATTGGGCATATACAGAAATTTTGCATGAAATTAACTATAACAAAAAAATAGCAATAATTTGTTTTGTGATAGGTATAGATAATAGTTATTTCCTTCTTGGGGACATGAAGGAAAGAACTATTACTTGTCGACATTTTATATTCTAGAAAGATAAATCTTTATAAATTTCGATTATGTGGTGAATTTCAAATAATATGATTCAAAAGCGAAGCAGAAGCGTTCGTATCTTTTGATTAGGTTAACTTAGTAGCAGTTCAGCTGGATAGCTGAAAGATAATCGAAAATACTAACTCAAGTTCATGAGGAAATGTATCTTGACGGACAGACACACAGACTGTCAAATAAGTGTTCCATTTTAATAATCAGTGTACATTTTTATTTATTGTACGGAACCCTAAAAATGAAAAATATGTGAATTTAACATGAAAAACGTTTATACAAAACCGTAAAGGACATTAAGGTAATATTTAAAATTTTTAATATAAAATAGTTTTGGCTGAAGTTAGCTTCATTCATTACCGTAGTGAGTGCTGCAGTAAACGCAAACATCGTGATTTAATTCAAAATACTGCACTGCACTGGTATATTATATTTCTAGATAACATTTTTATCTTTTATTCAGAAAAAATAATTCGTAAACTCGACGGTTATGGATTTATTTCAAATCGTCGTCGTCATTTAATCTCGTAAATAATGTGGTGCGTGGGGATCGAGATGCTACACAAGCACTAGGTTCCTTCTACCTACCCTGCTATACGCAGGACACAGCGAGTACCAAATTTGTAAAGAAATTACAATCAAAGCCGTAATCCAATTTGTATAGGCTAATTAACATTTGTAAGTAAAGTTGTTGTTCTCTAGTCACAGGCGCGGGTAATTAAAGTGAGCTCTGACCTCCCATCTACTCATTCAATTCTTTCGTTTATTAAATTACTTCTAATGTCACGCTGGCATTATAAGACCATGATGCCCAAATAAGTTGTGAAGGATTTTTTATAAAATGTTATGGTAATAATGAGGAAGACCAGCTTGGTTTAAAAAGTCAACAAACAGAAAGCGGACGGCCTATGTCAATTGGTCTCGTTTGTATAAATTTAAGTAGCACCAAAATAGATCCTAATACCTAATATCATAAATATTTAGATAATTTTTTAACTGGAATTCGAACTCTCCAGCCTATAGGCTATCGTGGCGCAAAGGAACGATCCATGACTATAAAACACTATAGTTATATATTCCATTCTCACTCGGGGAAACAAATTATTTATATATATTTATTTCTCTGCTCTATAAATATAAAATGCTGCGTTGAGTTTCACTATTTAACAGCTGTGTCTCAAATTGGGGCGGAAAGTGGAGAACGAAGTTTCTCAACATTCTTTCTGCCTTATCCTGATATATACGGGATAAAGTATGGATGTAAAAAACGATGAAATATTATAATTAATAATATAATTACCTTCTGTTTTTCTTTTTCATTATCATCCATATCCCGCGGCGCGTGCACGGAGTCATACATGTCCGTCGAGCTAATCTCATAAATATTGCCATTTCCTTCGATTGCCATATCTTTATGTATTGGTTGTTCTTTTTCCACAGTTTCTACACCTTTCTTAAAAAAAGGCAACCTAAAAGACTGAAAAAGTTCTTGAATTTTCACTATACAAGGCCTCGCTTGCTTTCCTGGATTTTGTTTCGAAGTCATTTCTTTCGGACTAACTTCGGTGTAACATAAATCTTCATAGAAGTGGTCGTCTTGTATCTTTTCACTCAGTTCTTCTAATGCATTATAAGATGCATGCGTTGGTCTTGATTCGGCGATGTTACTTTTTTCAACATAAAGTTTATTTTCTGTTTTCACGGAATAGTACCCTCTGTCATTGCCGTTTTCAACTTTCGGACATCGAGACTTTAGATCGAAAAACGGATACTCGTATGAACTCAATCGGAAAAGTTTTCTGAGCTTCTTTGTACTACCACTACCACCGCCCATTGGTACGTAGGAAGTAAGAGCTCCTTCTTGTTTCTTCTCTTGATTTCTATATAAAAAACTTTTTGGTGCTGTTATCTTCTTTAAAATCTCCTCAACAGTGTGTAAACTGCTCGTACTTTCTTGCTGACTTATTTTACGAACACTGACCGTTTGGTACTGACTGTCGCTACGCAAATTAGTCTCTTTAATAGTTATTATATCATCATTTTTAAAACATTTAAGGTATTTCTGAGGATCGTTTCTTACATTTTGAACGAAAGAAATAAATTTCTCGGCATTAACGTTCGGCCACTGATTTACATCCCCCTCAGAAAGTTCCTGTAAATTACGACACAGATAAGTGAGCAACTTTCAAAGTTTCGGGAAGTTTACAGTGTTGATCTAACATGGAATAATTGATAATGGTAATAGAGACGTGATATATATTTATTGGTGCCCCTTTTAGGGACTTGAACGAGAGAAATATATTGTGGGATTTAACACTCTTTAACTAAAGCGTTAAATAATCACATCCTTGATTGTTAGTTTGTTTTTTAACAATCTAGGGAAAAAATTGTCTTATCACTAGGTTCCCTTTGCATATTGTGCTATGCATGAAAAAGCGAGAAGCTACTTTTTCTTTTTTTTTTCTCTTACGTCGAACACTAATAGAGTAACAAATTATTGACTTACGCATAACTTTTTTCCGGTGATCTGTTTTTCTTTTACGCACTCCACAAACTCGGTCACATCCCAGAATTCCAGTAGTTTCTTCACTTCCATAACACTTAAAAGATCTAAAGACGACATTTTTATATGAATGTTCTTCAGTGAATTTAAAAATACGGCTTTATGTGTGCACTGATATTATATTTCTGAAGGAATAATGAAATACGAGTATACGAGTTCTATGAAGTCAGACTTTGCTAAGTGGTAAGGTAAACTACGACGGTTATACACAACAAGACTGTGCAAAAAATTATGTTTATATTATGAGAATATAAATAATTGTATTGTAAATTATACTTATTACTGACATGTAAGGAAATATCTAAGCTATTTTGATTAAAAAAGCTTTTTAGAGTGGCGCTTCACTAAAGAAAAAAAACGGAACTCTTAAAGGCTCTGTGGCTATTTTAGATCTGATATACTTTTTAGTTTGCTTCTTTGAAGGCGTCTCATCATAAAAGGGATCTTGTATTAAAGTATATATTATAAATAAAGACACCACCCCACCGTAACTTCACCTATGGCGTCAAGGAACTTATAACTTTCTTTTATTATTTTAACTATTACTTTACACTTAAAATGTTTTTACATACATTATAGCTACACTAACATATTGGTATTTACACACTAGCACCGAGAGAGACTTCACAGTAATGTGCAGAATGAAGAGCTTAATTAGTGAGATTGATACTGTCCTGCCGACTGGCGACTGGCGACCTCGATCTCAGAGTGGACGACGAGTGCGGTGGCGATTCCTGCTCTAAGTAAGACTTTTAGTAAACATATGCAAAGAGTGTGTGTTATGGTTAATTAATTGGTTTATACTTTGAAGCTTCTAGTGAATATTAAACGAAGAATTTAAATTAAAATATTCTTTATTTAATCAAGCTATTTTGAACTGAGTGAACTTACATAGAAATGTCAGTTTTGTCTGTCCTACAGGAAGCTATCACCGACTCGGAAGGAAGTTCTGGTGAGAGGGAACGGCAAGAAACGCAACAATTTTAAAATGTCCTACATATTTTACGATCTGTCGCGTATGCCAGGATGGGGTAATAAAAACTTTGTGTGTGCCTTACCCTTCACTCTGTGCTTCCTTTCAGCGAGTTTTAGAAGAGTTCATAAGTAAGTAGCAGAGCTTAACGCTGTGTTGAAATCAAAATAAGATGTGATGAATGAGGAAATCAAAATAATTTAAAATATATACCGAAAACCACTGTGTATACTGTATATCTTCACAGTCAAAAGGAGAGTTTTAAATTATAAGGAAATACTATTATTAAAATAGCAATAGTTTGCATTTTGTTACTATAGAGTTATAGACAAAGTTTTAAGTTTTGTTACTGATTACAATTACTGATAATTACTGCTAATTTAGTGTCACATGCCATGGAGTGGAATGTAGATAACGGAGTGTTTTGCCACTAGATTTTCTCTGCCTACCATACTATATGAAAAATAAAGTTTGAAAGCTGAAAAGTGAGTTTGTAAATATATTTTTGATTGAAGTGCCTTACAAATAAAACAAAGCAATAACGTGAACAAGAGATTTGACTTTTGAAACGAGGTTTCTGATAGTAGCTTTGATTTTTTAAAATTTATAATGTAATTTCCTAGCTAGTTGTATAAATATTTTTATTTAATCAAAAACAAAAAATCTATAGGTACGCATATAAGACAATTGAAAGCTCCTTCCTTTAAAGCTTGAAATTTCCCCGCTCTGGTAGAAAAAGCACTGTTTAATCCCGCTACTCACGCAATCACTCGAAAATTGAGTGTAATTAGGGAAAAAGTATGAGTCTAATCACTAGATTCCCTATGTTTACTCTGTTATGCAGGAAAAAGCGTGAAGATAATTTAAAGAAATATAATAAAAAATGTTATTTCAATCTGTCAATCATTGTTATTAGAACGGTAAATACAATTACTCGTCGAACGTCAGCCCCCAATTATTATTCAATATTGAATTTGTAACTTCGGCACAAATTACTTATAAAGTTACAATCTATTTGCATAAGATATTCGAAGACGTTTCGAAAACCGTTTTTCAGGTTGTTCATTGGGAAATTAATATATTTTAATTATTGAAATTGAAATGGCTCCTTTATTACTTATTTACATAGTCAACTCCACTCTGGGTTTGATTGGTTTTTCATTAACAATATGAGCAAGTACGGCGTTCAAACCCACCGTGGAAGAAGCAATGTTTTGAATTTCTGTCTTGATACTAGGTCTCATACTACTCTGCCCCAAATGCGGAATCTAAAAGACATATACTCGTATATACGTCTTTGACAATAAAAGATTAATTGTTATCTATACTAATATAATAAAGCGGAAGAGTTTGTTTGTTTGTTTGTTTGTTTGAACGCTAAGATTTCTGGATCTACTGGTCCGATTTACTATGTTTTTGTTTTGTATGAAAGCTGCATTCTTCAGAAGTGCTATAGGCTATATAACATTACATTACACATATATACTAATAAATTAAAATACTTTCTAATTTGACATGCAATTTATTCTGCCATGTTAATAATAACCGTCGCGTCGCTACGCAACCGTTACCGCGACATTTTGATATTCATCCTTATGAAAATAAATATAATAGTCACTTTTAGCATTTCATCTAGATTAAAGTTATACTTCTATAGAAATTATATTCTTATATTTCAAGCAGGCGTAGCCGCGTCCGGGTCCGCTAGTTATTTATAAATTTGATAGAGTCGTTATGGCGCAGCGGCACAGCTTGTGACTGTAAACGCAACGGTTGTGGGCTCGATTCTCATTTGGGAGAATAAATTATTTTCATTTCATCGCTCTGGTAAATAAAAAATACCGTTGAGTTCCATCACTCAATGTCTTGAATTCGGATCAACAACGGTGGGCAAGGGGTTTTTCTTGCATACCTGCAAGCAGAACCAGTTTCAAGACGCCGCGCCGGTATAGCACTTTTTTAACCTCACTCACCATATGCGTGAAAAAAATGAAAGTCGAAATAAATAAACACTTTATTATGTCATATACAATTGCTTCTTTCTTCAATGACTGAGATACAGACAGCTACTCGTACATGCCAAATGTTTGCGTTCTACGCCGCTTGGTTTAATCTGTTCAAAAGCAGCTAAAGAAAGCTAAAGTCCTGGCCCCCTCACATACAACAATGTTGCAAGCGACTATTTAATAAACTTAACAGTAATTGGTGGACGAGGCAACATTTTATAGTAAAATACGAGACAAGGAGCAGTCAGTGGTGAGATCATCGCACGTCTGACACACCAATTAACTTGCTGCTAATTTAAATTAAATATTAGATACATGTTAAAATTAAAGAGCGTCGTTCAATTCATTTGAAAAGACTAAAGATTGAGTTTAAATAAAATTATTTGTTGAGGACGTCGTACCATAGTCGGTTTGATCCCCTCACGGGGGTATAATTATATTTAAATTACTTTCATTCCCTCGCTCTTGTAAACGAAGCGTGGCGTTAAGTTCCGCTACTCAACAGGCATTGTTTTGGAAATTGGAGAACTAAGTATTAACACTACGTTCCCTCTACTTACCCTACAACAATATGAAGCTGCGATTGCTTTTTCAATAATTTTAAAAGTTCATGTATATTATAATACTACAATCACACATGATAAATGAAGGCATGAAAATTGATCAACTGTTTACATTTAATGCGAAAACAAAGGAATCCATCAAATGAAATACTGCAGCTGATAGCAGTATCTGATAGTGCTGGCTGATAACTATTGAGGGTACGCGATGAAACAAATACTACACTGTGTTGCTCAATCATTTCTTTATTTAATATTTTTTTATTGTAAATTGTACGTATTTAGGCATTTTTATATAGTCATATGACAGACAATAGCGAATTCTTCCTTTTAATATATTTTCAGTCAGTCTTCAGCTTACCCTACAGAGCACGTCGTACATCTTATGTGCCACTTCCGCTCCTCCGAAACCAATATAACATGAATTGTGGCTAGGATGGACCTTTCCAGGTGTGACGGACAGTTGATGCCTTGCCCTCCCAACGTAGAGGGTCTCTCCAGATATCGTCCTCCCACCGTCGATGGCTCCTGGTGGTATGTTACCATTTGTCGCCGGAACCCATCTCAGGTTATCTGGTCTTGCGCATAAAACTTCAATATTCTGAACCGGGATCTCTTTTCCATCATACATGACGGAAGCAGCATTGTGTCTGATAGATAATTTTCCGGGTATCAGGTCCCCATTATGCCATGCCCTTATAACCCATAGCGGACTGCCATCCCATCCTTCATGTCCTCCAATCACAGCTTTCCCTGACAGATTTAGAGCTGTAGTGGCTGTAGATGGGACCCAGTCGTAGTCGCCCCCTGATTGAGATATTTGTACTTGTTCTGACACCGGCTGACCGGAAGGTTCCCCGTTATATATATAATTTGTAATGTAAGTTGGTTGATTTGCGTCTTGAGGTGGCGGTGGATGTGGCGGCGGATGTGGCATCATTGGTACTGGTAGCATGACAGTTCCAGGAACGTAGTAAGGCATCGGCGGGGGATTGTTCTGAGGGTATGTATGGGGCTGAGGTGGTCCCCATCCAGGAGGTCCATAGTACGGAGGTGGAGGAGGTCCAGGTGGTGGAAAGCTCATTTTCACAAAATAACTTGTGTTTAAAAGATCACTGATATATTTCAGTAACAGGTTAGCTAAAGTACTGTGTGCGTGGTATCATAAATCGCTTATATTATTCGCCGGTTTAATCTTATCAATGCTGATAGCGCATGGACAGAAATGATATTGGCATGAATCATTACTGTTCTAGATTAGTCACACACATGCATAGGCACTTCGCTTGTCACTTTATTGTTAGTAATTACTTTTAGTCATGTACTTGACTTGAAATATGCAATCTTACATGACGCCGTGCTTATCATTGTTTTTATCGAGATACTCGTATTTAGTTTTTTGTAAAAAGTTAAGTTAAATATTTGTGTGTAGAAAACAAATAATTATCGTATCCTTATTTCCTGTTTGTTATCCTTTCTTTCAGCTTCACGCTGTATCCTGCGTGTAGCAGTGTAGACAAAGTCGGTCAACTTCGGACTGTAGGAAAACTTCGGTCCCCTCTTTTTGCCGAATTCTAGAGGAATTGCGTATTGAGTGGCGGATGTCAGCTCCGCACTTTATACCGACACCGGAGCGAAAGCATGAAAATATTAAATATTTAATTTCCTAGAGAGGGAATCGAATTCACAACCTGTCATGTATACAGTCACACGCTTGTGCCCCAACATCACGAATGGCCTTCTTGTTATGTTTCTTAATATTAAAAGATACTAAAAATAAACGTGATTGTGAAGCAATTAAGATATGTCTTACTCATCAGTTACAGTGAGTTAGTATTCTAGTGATGTAGATGTCACCTCCAACTTGTCACCCGGTAGTTCCTAAGTTGTACATACATATATAAACACGTAAATAGAGAAAGATAATAAAGCAATATGCATGGATTAATTCATATATTTGTATAGAAAGTCAAATAATCTTAAATGCTAAA
Source organism: Heliconius cydno galanthus (assembly GCA_036379175.1). Classification (NCBI taxonomy): domain Eukaryota; kingdom Metazoa; phylum Arthropoda; class Insecta; order Lepidoptera; family Nymphalidae; genus Heliconius; species Heliconius cydno. The sequence goes on from JAKRZM010000282.1 coordinate 584,467, forward strand.
ATAATTAAAATAAATTATTTATAAGTATATCATACACCCATTCAAATCTGATAAATTGCTGTCAACACACTGACCAGTCGTCTCTAATTAGTATTTTTTTTTAATAGGAAGGACAACACGCAATGCCTTGTAACATGTGGGGTACGAAGTGTGTTAACAATATGTTCCCTCTGTCTATCCTGGCAAATGCAGGATATCGCGTGAATCTAAAAAAAAACAAATTAGCAGAAACTTATAAATAATTAATGACAATAATGACTAATTTACTAAAGTCAAAAAGTATATTTACCTATATTTTTTATCAATGTAATACATAACTGAGTCCATAAGTCATAAGTATAACTTAATTTAAATATACATTTTAAAATTATAACTTCTCTCTACATTTATTACTTTAAGTAAGATACATTGAATAAAAGTACGTTTAAAAATCACATTTGTTGTATCGGCTCCCATAAATATTGTTCTTTAGTAGTTGTTGTTATAACGACAACAGAAATACATCTTTTGTGAAAACAATTTCAATTCCAACTGTAACACTATCTCGGTTAGGAGACAGAGCCTGGTGACAGACGGACCAGGAGACATCGAAGTACGTACGTATATATTACATAAATATTTTAATTAAAAATACAAAATACACATTCTATATAATATTTATACTTTAAACACGTAAATATAAAGTAATAATAAATATATTATTATTTAAGTTTTTATTAATAGAAAATATAAAATATTTATAAGGAAAATAAGAATGAATTTAATCAGAAATGAAAACTTTTTAAAACATGAATCTTCAAAGGCGCATTTTATATGTCTATAGAAATTTTCTACAAATAGGTATAAATTATTGAGTTAGGTCATTTTACTGTGTGATGAAGTGATATGAAAACATATATTGTATAAAGAAGCGTTCTTCTGTCCGTTAATTAAAGACTTCTGGCAGTTGTTAAAGAGAGAGGCTTTTCTAAGTAAGTCTAATTCAAATAAAGTTCAACACAAATTGTAACACAGAATTCAAAATTCAAAATGTAAAACTTAAAACTCAGAACTGAAAGTAGAAACTCAACATTCAGTGTTGCTCTGTGTGTCTAAGTGAGAACTACAGCCCTGAAGACGCACCGGTGTCCGTGCATAAGCGCCGGCCATACGAACGCGCGTATAAGGTCGGAGCGGGAAGGGCCGCCTTCCAGACGCACGTGCTTCGTTGGCTCCATTACCACTGTAACGTACAAAATACAATCTTTAGCAAGCAATACCATAAACGTGAAAATAATATATGAAATATTTGTTTTGTACCGGACGTGCAGACGGGAGTGTATATCTATTAACACTCACTTATAAGGAAGTATACTAACACAACAGCTACAGATCTAGCGACGGCATATATGTATATAAAACTAAAATTAAAACATATTTTAATAACAACAAAAACCCACTCACCCGGTGTAAAATCAGTATCAATCCTCAAAGGCGGCACGTGCAGGGACAGCGCGAAGGCAGCGCGGCACGCCGCCGCCGCCAGCGCGTGCAGCGCGCCGCAGCGGGCCAGGCAGGGGTACTCGCGGAGAGTTGTCGATACCTGGGTTTTATACGTAGATATTATTAGATAATAGGTACAGCGACTGACTGTAAGCGCGACGGGGCGATGGGTTCGATTTCCATTTGGGGGATTGAATTATTTTCCGCACTCTGGTTACAAGAATAAGCGTGACAAAGAGTTCTGCCACTTAACACGCTGTCTTGGAAAATAGGACGATGTGTGTTAACACTAGGTTGCATTAATGTAAATGTACTAAAAAATATATACCTGATTTATAACGGTCCTCTCAGCGTCACCCAACGGGAAGCTGTGAGCATTGACACGCAGCAGTCGTGTAGCAGCTGTCACTAACGCCGCGGTGGAAGCAGATTCGGTTCCCTCTGAACACCCGAGTAGAGCTTTTACTTCGTTTATACGTTTCTCCCGAAGGCTTATCGCTGCTCGGAAGGATAGCTGAAAATATTATTTAATTATTATAAAACAGTAGATATTTATAACTAACTGCTAAGTAACTGCTTAGTTTTACAGGAAGAGTCATTTATCTTTCGATAAAAGGCAATAGTTACGAAAATAATTTTAAAATAGATAATAGTTATAAATATTGTAATAATAATAACTAGATAGGAACTGAACATGAGGTAAGTTGGTAGCTTTTAACTTACTAAATTGATCTCCCATGGGAACGATTTAATTGGTTGAAGACTGGGTTGAAAAAAGGAACATTTTGTCAAAATAAAAGAGTCTGGCTATCCTTGTGTTGGATCCTTACAACGCTACATGCTGATAACTAGACACAAACAAATGTCGTCTACTTACGACAGCAACAGAAAATACAATCTTATATTTGAGATTGGGCGTCGGCTTCAGGGGCTCGAGCGCGGCGAGCGCGGGCAGCGTCTCCTTGGCCGCTCGCTCCCACACCGCCGCGTACTGAGACACTAGCTTGCTCCTGGAAATTTTGTTCAATGATATGTACATTCTACGTATTTATTATTATTATTAATAACATAATTTATAAAATACTTTAAGGCTAACTTGTGGGTTCGATTCCCATTCGGAGAATGAACTAAATTTTCTCGCTCTGATAACGAGACAAAGCGCGGCGTTCAGTTCCGCGACTCACTACGTAATGCCTCTAGATCGAAGAAATAAAATAAGTGTTTTCCCCCAAGGGGAAGTCGAACCCACATTCTGCCTTTATTGTGTGGCACTTCTCAAATGACAATTATTTTGTGCATTGTAATATCTATATTTAAAATATTATTTACTTATTAACCGAATGCCATTTCTAATTCAAATTTCTAATTCTTTAAAATAAAGATCTGGAAAAAATAATAAAAATTAAATAAGTCTCACGTATCAGCATCCTGATGTGAATCATCACTGTCCGAATGATATCCGTCGCTCGCCGAGTCAGTGGGGGACCGCGGGGCGGGATCTGTGGGTACCTGCGTGTCATTCATCTGTGAGAGCACCGCCGCGCAGCCGCGGGAGTAGCTCATGAGGACACCGGCTACCGGCCTGGAGGATCATTTTTTGTGTATTCATATTTATTCCACAAAGGCACTAAAATACATATTATTTTTAGTGGCTTTGTGGAATAAGTTTACAGTCAGCTGTCTCGCTGAAGCACGACATTAGGCCGCCGTGTACGTTATCAATCTTAATTGTAAATCTTTACCACGAGATCTAGAATATCTAGAATAAGATCTAGAATCAGTGGCGGGCTAACCCCGTCGGAGGCTCGGGGCGGTATCGTTAAATGAGGCCCCACAAGCGCGTTTATCCGCTTGGAGTTTATCCGCTACGTCACGGACTCCAAGACTACCTCGAATGAATGTATTACGATTGCGGTCATACCGTGTTACGTCGTACATCCACCTTAGCATCTTCATTTCCGTGACGTGAAGCTCCTGAATGTGCCGAGATAGTGCTGGCCAGCATTCACTG
>JAKRZM010000282.1:588509-618789 GCA_036379175.1 Heliconius cydno galanthus
CCCCCCCCCCCCCCCCCCTTAGTCCGCCACTGTCTAGAATATTCCAGATAATTATAATTAACTTTAAAATAGATTAAGCAGCGTACTAACAGTAATAAAGTAGAATACACATAGACAGCGCTAAGTTGCCAGTGAAGTAACGGAACAATACAATGATATAATCTTTCTCATAGCGGAGGAAAGTTTTACGTAATTTAGCGTAACTGAGACATCGTTTAAGTAATTTATCATATTATTATACTAGTAGAAAGCTCCGATTTTGTTAGAAGGTCACTCCCTATAAATAAAGATTAGGACATTTGTTAAATAGTATTCCGAAGCTCCCTCAGCCTTACTATCTGCTAACTTAGTTTGAAGGCTAGGTTAAGAATATATAGTATTTCAACGCTCTTAACTCGCTCGATTTTTATCTTCGCCTCGCTTACATAAAAAGCAATATAATCATTCATTATTTCTCTGTATGTTAAACGAAAAAAATATATATTTATCAAACCCACACCCACCGCGGGTGTAATCAAAACCCCAAATATGTACCTACTCGTCCATGTCGTCATATTTAATTTATGTATACTTTTCTTAATAAGCAATTACCTATATTGATAACGTTTATTGTACGTTTGTCTATTGTACTTGTTAAGTTAATTGGAGTTCACAGGTTCAAATTTAACTTTCTAGTGTCAGGACCTCAGCTTGAGTCATAACTGTTAAATTTTATAATTGCAAGTCAGAATTATGTACGACATTCTACGAGAACGAGGTAACTCTGATTCCCAATCAAATATATATTAAAATGGATAGCATTGAATTACAACAAAAAACCTTGAAAATCAGTCAGTCAGTAAACAGATTCTATAAAAAGCAATGTGAGATTCAAAGAAAATCATTTTCTAGTGAAACTAACAAGACTCGTTATTTTTTAACTAAGCAGTATTTACTTAGCAAACTGCTAATTTCTAAAGTTTCTAAAAGTTATTTTTCGTTTACAAGGATTTATTTCTATATTATTTTATTTTTAAAACTTTACGCAATATTCATATAGTAGGGTGGGCGGAGTGAACCAATGAACCAGTGTTGAGTGACGGAACTCAATGTTTGTTCTTGTATATAGGGGCCGAAGAAAAGAAAATAAATCATGACGGCAGTCGTATCGTATTAGCATGGCGTTTTACTATAAAACCAATACTTGAGAGTCCCTTCTCCACTTCTCTCTACTCACTAACTTCATTCTTATTATTTTCATTTCCACGCTCCGCTAGAAGAAGCAATATCTTGAAAATAGAGCGGTGCGAGGGTCACGGACTGTCTTAATACTAGGAACTTAGGTTCCTTCTTCAGCATACTCCAGGGTACGCGGCAGACAGCTGTGTGAAGCTAACAAAAATGATTTAAATTTATTTAACGATGCTATAAACACCTCTACGGTCGTAATAATATAAAGAATTTCACATTTCATATAACTATATAATAAAACACAGTTTTACACACATTATACAATACTATACAATACTACATGCGGAGTAAACAATAGGATTAGTTTTAGCGATGTTCAAGTTGAATGGCGAATGGAGGGAAATCTACAATGTAAGACTAACAATGGTTGCGAGTTAGCGCTTTCTGCGAATTACTTTTATGACTTTGCAACGTCAAGTGACAGTTGGAGGTGTATGACACGTGACACGTATGACACATGACATATGACACATTCTAAGTGTTCGTAAGGTGCAGTAGGGCCTTCCTTCTCTTTTCTGTGCTTTTCAGAAAAAATAATTATTCAATTCGAAATTCAGAAACAATAGAGGCCGTCGTTGCTTATTTGCAAAAGCAGGGTACTAATAGACGCGACGGTTATGGGTTCGATTTTCACTCAAGATAATGAAATATTTAATATACTAATAACTCTACAAAATATATTTGAATTTTCTTTTCATACAAGAATAACATAAGTAACTAACGTGAGAACTTTCGTTATTACGTAAGGTAGATATTGTTTGTTGAAGTGGTCGCTGTTTTATAACAGCATCATGTAATATATATAATTGAGTGTGTGTTTAATTATCGGCCTGTACCCACTGTGTTGACAGCTTCTATAAGATTTGTTAAAGAAGAAAACATATATTGATTCCAACGTGTCGCAGCGTCTAACTGTAGCAGTGATAGGTGTAGTTCAAGTTTCCCAAATCATTTTCACTTCTACCCTCTGACGGACAATGTGCAGCGTTAAGTTTCGCCATTCGGCGTCGCGCGCGGAGCGGCGCGGCGGTGCGGTCTGCCCACAGTGCTCTCAATGCAGGCACATCAATGCGTGCTCATAAAGCGTAAAGCTGACGTAAGCATCATGAATTCTGAGTACAATTAATATATGATGCCTTAAACTTAGAAACAACATAATAACCACAGTCATAAGAAAACATGAATTCCTCTTCCTCAATAAGTAGATTACATCGCTACATCCTGTGAGTGTGTGCACGCAACACTGTTATAATATGTAATGTACTATATGTATAATCATTTTAGTGTTTAGTCCTCTTTTGAATTTGTGTTTGTTTAATATCATTGTAATTCAATAGTTGCTGACTGTTACCTACATCGACATTCAAAGTAAGTACACGCGTCATTTAAGGAAGCACTTTTCATCAAAAAAACATTCTTTTAAGTATAGTAAAAAAACTGCTTCATATCATTCACAGCTGTACGCATCTACTTCATTATACTTATATTAACATATAGTTAATGGAAAAAATGAAAAAAAGAACATTAAATAAATGTGTAGCAGACTAAAAATTGAAGCTGTAATTATGAATTTAAAATTTCTTACCTCGTATCACTCAAATCCAATGTCGGGTCACTCCTCTTTATCTGTCCAACGCAGGCAAGAACAGCTTTGTCACTCTCCACTCTAGCTGACAGCGACGACACTAGTGTCGGCAGTTGCCTTAGAGCTGGTTTGTCGATGATTGTCAGTAAGGACTTGTTATCGATAAGTCTCCGCTCTACGTCAGCGTGAGAGAGAGCTAGCAGACGCTGGTGGGATGAGGACGCTGGATCTTGGTTTACTGTCACTGATGACTGGGGAAAGATAAAAATATAACACCCTACGTATCCTTCTTATTTATACAGTGCAAAAATATTTCGTGTTTGTAGCGACGTAACTTAACCCCGCGCTTTGTCTTGTGCGCTTGTAAAGAAGATACTAATACATGATTAGATGACAAGATTGAACACTATTAATGTGAAATATTTTAGAACAGAGTACCAAACGCGACGGTCGCTACATACGAGTACCTCTTTCGTCCACTATCATTAACCCGCACTCAGTTCTCCCTCTGCCTTTCTTATCGTTGACTCTTTTGTAGCAGGTAGAGAGAGCATAATATTAAGACACTTCCTTCCCTATTTTCACCCAATTTCTATTAGACAAAAGTGCAAGAAAAATAAAGATAAATAAACCTACCAGCTCCTCCAGCTTGTGCAAAGCTTGCTTGTACACCTCAACGTGCCGCTGCAGCTCATTCTTCAGTGCCACATGAAGTGATATTAAAGAGCCTGAAGCATCTGCTGTTAGTCCATGGGTTCCTAGACCTGGTGATGGAGGAAATAGATTTTAGTTAATCAATTTCCGTGACGTAATCTTTTAATATCACTACCAATCTACTAATGCTACAGGTATGCACCTGCTTTAAAACATTGTTTGATGCACCGCTGCATAAAAAGCATATTTTTAACAGCACACTGCATTTCTGGTTTCGAAAACCGCTAATTAAATATCTATTTTGAAAATTTACCACCTTATAGGTATGATGAACGAAGTGTCCTAACACTAGGTTCCCTCTGCTTATCCTTTTCTATGCGTAATTCACAGTGAAGCTAAAAAAATATAAGATTTAAAGTCCGTCTAGGTTCATCAATTATGCAAAAACTAACGCATTGCGTTGTTCTGTTGATTTTTTACGTTACGTTGATTATAATTTATCTCAGCTTTTGTTTATTTTTCCGCAGGAAATTATACATTAGGTGTACTTCCACATTTGCGTCGGTTACATTTAAGCCTCATGGACGTATTTTTTCGACCTTCTCGACCTTCCTCTATATTTACACTAGTGGTCGCCCTCTACTTTATTTTCGTTAACTATTAAACGTAAAGTCCCGTTTGCTCACGTTCTCATAATAATTTAAAGTAGTCCTCTCTTAGTGCTCCCCTGTAGTTCCCAAGAAAAAAACATTTCAGTTTTAAGAAAAAAATTAAGGCAAGTCCGGTTGTTACACGGTAGTTCTGGGTATAGGTAGGCAGTATCGGTAGAGGGAAGTTAACCAAAACTGTTGCCCAATTTTCGAGACATTGCGAATAGAGCGGCGGATCTCAACGCCACGCTTTGTCTTGTCAAATACAACATCGGCAGCTATAATAACAATTATATTAATTCTATGAGAATATAATTTTATTACATCAACAACAAAATATTCCAGAAATGCGACTTCAAGTCGTACTATTTTTAAATTTTGAGATGAAATTTGAAGACGACATTGGTCAACGTAACACTTAGAACGTAGGAATAAGTTGAAATAATTTTGAACTTGCATAAATATTTTATGTTTATTTTATATGTAACATTTTAGTAAGTGTTATAGTTGTTAATAAATGTATTGATGAAATTTACCGTTTTATAATTCTTTTTAATCGTAAAAATGTCCATTTATTTATACGGTTTTACTTTACACACAGATAAAATTGCAAAAAAAATTACAGGAGATCTATAATTTTATTAAGATGACACCCCGTTCTCTATTTTCCGCGGAATATTTCTATCCCCCGAAATTATATTCAATATTATTTTCCATATATTGGAAGGTATCGTGATTGTCGTGAGTTCGATCCCCGATTGGGGGAATGAATTATTTTAATTTCTCTATTCTGACGAGACAAAGAACGGCGTTGAGTTCCGCTTTAACACAATATCTCGAGTTTGTGTGGAAATCGGAAAATGAAGAAAATAAAATCCTTATATTTGGACACATCTCACTTACGCCACAACGACTCACGACTTTAAGCAACTTCATTTATCGTTTTGCGATATGTAATATGATCGTCGTTAATTATTAACTTCGTTTTATTATGACAATAACCATCTTATAGCATTTTTATTTTTATTTCTAAGTTCAATGACAATTTCGACATATTATATTATTAACAGATACAGTTTCGTACACAATGTGATGCAAAGGCCTAATTACTTGAATACTGCAGCTCCAAGGTCCACACTCTTGACTCTACGGTACCGACTTACCTATTGCTTGAAATATTTTAAAAACGCTAATTGTAATTCCTAAGAACAACCCGCGCGAGCCATCTTGTTTCATCAGTATGTTGAAATATCGCCCACATATGTTGTTATTTTTGGAGATATATAGTTATTATTTACGCATGTGCAATTGAATTTGTGACAGCTATTTTTATTGATAGTATCTATCTTTCTATATATATATTTTAATATTAGTAGATTATCAGCTATAGTCTGTATCTTTAGTAATATTTGGTTTGTCAGGTTAAACACGCTAATCAAAGGAACTTCCTACTTATTCGAAATGAGGAATTCTTGTTGTGTTGTATGGTTCATTTGTCGAAGAAGAATATAGATTACGTTAGCTTTCTTTATCTACTCACGCTGTCCCGCACACAGCAGGGTAGGCAGACGGAACCTAGTGTTACAACACTCCGTTAACTACTTTCCGCCGAGGAGGCAATCACCGGCCAGTCAGGCCCAGTGTCTGCATGGGGTGGTGGGTGATTCTTCCTCTTTAACGGCGCGGATGAAGTCACAAGTAAAAATATGTTTGTATGTTTATGACACAAATGTAATTAATTTTAAAGTAAGAATAACGCAAAAATAAGAGAATAATAAGACTATTAGTCTTTAATATTTTAAATATTATTTTACAAATATCAAAAATAAAAAGACTTACCTTGAACAGCACCATCGAGCTGCCTCCGTCTATTATCAACAGCATCTCTAGCATCAGGATTGTAATGGACCAGAGCATTAGCCAGCCGAGCTGTCCTGGCCCTCAGGCCTGATCCCTGGTCTCCACCAAGAAGACCGACGAGTCTCCACGCTACTGTCTCGCATTGTAACTCAGGCCGGGGCGCTATTTCTAATGATATCAGCCTGTCAAAAATATGCTATTGTTTATATTTGTATATATATATATTCGATTACGAGGAACTTTGATTTGATCCTGGGAACTTATTGATGAGACACTCTGTTCCCATTGAGATTGATAATATTTAAATTATTTCAACAAGAGGGATACCTCTTTGGTTGACCAATAATATATAACAGAAAATTTAAGAAAATTCAATACATCAATTTAAATTTTAATTTGATGTAACTAATTAATTAATTCAGATTTTTTTCCTTTATACGTGTAACGTTTTTTGTTTCGAGGTAAAGTTTGCCAAAAATATATAAAAATCTATTTTGTTACCATTTCATTCCATGCACAATAAATAATTATATGTTTACCGATCTCTAGCTCTAACAAAAACAATGTATAAAAAGAATGTTTCAATTCTTCTGCGATAGGATAATAGAGAAGTTTCATAATAATTTAATTGAATGAGTGTGAGAGTTGGTGTGGGAGTCCGATTTGAATTAATGGTAATTATAACTGTGCCGTAGTTTCGACATCTCACTGATGGATGGATACGGTGGATGCGGGTTCGACTCGCGATTGCGGGTTGTGCCCCTGCGCCACAACGTACTTCCAGAGTACGGAGAAGACTAATAAGCCAAACACAACATTTAGTTATTTATAATTCTCCATGTGAGCTAATTCAAAAAGATATTAAGTATCGATTCAATAATAATTAAAAACGACACAAACAAACCTAAAACATATCTATAATTTATATGTCTCCAATGTAAGTTGGTCATCCTGCCAACTGGTTACTTTCCGTTCGAAACACGTTGTGGCAGAGAACCCAGCACCTGTCCCTTTGATGAAATCGTAACTCATAACTCATGGTGATATTTGTCTTATCGTATATTAAATAATGACTTTAAAGTGACGTGAGATCAGATATAGGAGTAAACGTTATAGGGGATACGGGAAACAAGTGTTATAACACTCCATTCTCCATTAAGACTCTTCCGTTCCCCACTTTCCGCTGATTACTGGAAACACTGCGTGTTGAGTGGCGGAACTCATCATGGTCGCGGTAAACTAGAGATTATGAAATAATGTCTACAATATTCTTAAACGAACATAGATGACTGTGTTTATGTAATGTTATGTTATACAACATTGCACGGCGTGTCCGTGCTGAGATCCAGAGATCAAAGATCAGCCGTACCTGACAGCGTTTTTAATTCCGGTTTTTTTTTATTCATGATGAAGTATTGTTTTTTTACTGTATGACTTTATTTGATTTCAGCTTCACGCTGTATCCCGCACACAGCAGGGTAGGCAGAGGGAACATAGTGTTATGACACTCCATTGCCCACTTTCTGTCGAATTCTGGAGACTTTGCGTGTAGAGTGGCAGAACTCAACGTCGCTTTTTTGATAGTGATAAGTAATATTATGTTTTTACGCACTGTACCGCATAAGCGATAAGCGGGGAACCAGAGGGAGTCTGAGCCCCCAGTGTCAGAGCAATCCGTTCCCCACCCTCTAGTAGTCGAGGCACTGCGTGTTGAGTCGTGAACCTCAACGTCGCACTTTGTCTTTAAAAATACAAATCTAACCAGAAACCAAAATAATTGATTCCGCCGACGGGAACGCAATCCGCTACCGCATACACGTGGAAACAGTGGCATTGTGTTATAATTTAAAGGAGATGGGATGAGAGAGACGGAATGTCTAAACACTAGGTTTCCAGATTCCCTCTGCCTACTCTTAAGGCGAGATATAGCATCAACTTCAAAAATTACATTTTGTATTATTTAGGATCTCACTTTCAGGTGGAGTTATTCCCAATGACACATTACTCCGTTTTATATTTTAAACTGAATCAAATTATTTTTTGATCAATTCGAGACGTATATTTTAACGTTATGTAAATATAATGCAGAATTATATACAGAACGAAGAACCAGGTGAATGACTTCTTGAATATAACGACAGACAGTGCGACGAGTCACACACTTGAAGTAACTTTCGATAACAGGTTATAAAGCAATTATCCTCACTTTTATGTATCCGAAAAAGTGATCCTTTCACGCTGTTATTACGTCGTATATATTTTTTTATATTAATATTTATAATTAGGTTTGCTATTTAAATTTTTAGTCTATCTTAATGATGTTTCTTTTGTTTTTATTTTGTTAGTTTTTGCCATATCCTGAATATAGCTGGATAGGAAGTGGGATTACAGTGTTTCGACACTTCGTTCTCCATTTTTCACCAAACTTTACATACACACAAATATCCAGGATTCGGGAAATCCTTCTAGAGACAGTGAATGTGGAGGACAACTTATATTTTTAATGCTGTGTAGATTCGTCTGCACGTCGTCTGTCAGTCTAATGGAAGAGTAGAAGTAGAAGAATATGCATTAAGATAATGATTAAATAATAATCCCTTTGATTTTGATATCTCATATAGAAGAATATTATCAACATCTTTGATGGTGTTTGTGTGATTGTACTTATTTTTAATTAGTAGATATCTACTCTATATTATTGTATAACCACACATTTTGAATAAGATTATTTAATAAGATTAAGTACATTTTAGTAGTACACGCCCTTGACCTATATCTGTATATGCAAATAACTGCTGCTAGGTGTAATACCTACATAACAACAATGCTTTCTAATCATTTTATTAATTAATAAAAACCACATTAAAACTCGTTCAGTACTTTGAAAGATCTTAACGTAGCTACACAGGTGTAAGTGGGATGTGATTTCTTACATTCTCAAATAAAAGTGAAAAACAAAGCTTTTTACCTACAGCTTCTCTCTCCAAATTAAAAATAATCAATATAAAAGAAGCAAAGTCACATTACATGCATATGGTTATTGATTTATGACCGTATGTTTCGTAAGCCGAGAAAGTGGCGGCGACCGGTCGCGGCACTATCAATGATAGCATTAAGAGACAATTCATTTAAAACCAACTATATTTCATTTGAATTAGAGTTTCGTTTGCTTAATTATCTTTTATATTTATACTTTGATAAGGTTTATTATTGCATATGCTCCGTGTCGTGCTCTCAGGTGAATGTAATCTGATTCTTTTTAGGTTTCCTAGATGGAGTTCCTACTTCACAGATATAAACCATATACATTGTTACTGTTTGAGGTCGGTGTAGTGTTTCGTCAAAGATCACTCTACACTCTTCGTTGTTTTAGAAACAAGACAAGACGCTTTGTACACTTTGTCAACTACAACTGCATAATTAAACATTATTTATTTTCTTCTCGATATTGTTTAAATGTTTTTTTTTTTTGGAATTTCGACGTTTTTCCCATTTAACAAGGTAGGCAGAGGCATTCAATGCAACACTTTATCTTGTTACCGGTGCTATTGAACAAAATAGTTGGGATGGAACCCACAGCCCCTTTTACAATCAGATGCTGTACCGCTGCGCCACTACGACCTTTGTATGATTACTTTCTTATTTTTATCTTACTATTAAAATCTTTCCAACTAACATCTAAAACTAGATCGCTGCAATAGAGTCAATAATAATTAATATCGCAAAATTCAATAGAATATCAATGAAAAAGTTAATTGTACCCAACTATATGCTCTCATTAACATCTCGTATAACGCAACAAGGCAAGTAAGAACGTGTGAAGGCGGCTCCCGTAGCAAACAGTCATTTATCACGACACGACAGTACAAATCCAGTTAGAGCTTACGAGGTTAATGAAAGCAAAGTGGCCTGCGAGGAACACTGTCTTACATCGTCAGTTCCTTGTAAATTATTTATTAATCTGATTATGATAGGAAACGCTATGTTGGTGTGATGGGTACATTTTGTTATTTATGGTCTTGATTCTCATTTATTTCTTTTATAGGGTTCCGTACGTTGAAAGGAAACAATTAAATCCTTATAGGATAATTTAGTTGTTAGTCTGTCTGTCTGTCTAGTATTTAGTCTCACAAGACTGTATATTCTGAGATCACGTGGATGTATCAAGATGAAATTTATATGAAATATTCAGGTGTACGGTCCCTTGAAGCACAGATAGCAAGCTTCCGAAAGAACTATTTTGCTGCAATTTATATTAAATTCTCCCTGTGATTAAAACCTATAGGATACTTCCCATGGGCAGACATAATCGCATATTAAAACTTACCTATTCAAAAGAGTTTCAATAAGATGAGCGGAATGAGGTAAGGCTTCCACCAGTAAATCTACTGGCAACTCAGAGGCCACTGTCTGTAGTACGCCAGGACCGAGGCGCGACAGGATGGCCGCGGCTTCCCTGAACTGGCGACCCTCAGCCAAAAGTAGCACGCGGCGCAAAGCTAGACGAGGAGAGGTGTATGTGTTCTTCTCTCTCTCCCTCTCACGTCGAATTCGCTCGCGACTCTCGTTCATTTTCGAGTTCCCTGGGTAGGGCTAGCCCATTATTTTGGTGGTTGTTGGATAAATCTGAAATAGAATAATCATTTTTCGAGATCAAAAAGAGTACTTTTAAATGGTTAAGTCACGTACAAATGTCAGTAACGTCACACTGACGCTGTCGGAACAGAACGCTTTTCTGCTGAGAAGAGCTAGCAAAGAACTCAATAGTTGCTGTTTTAACATATAATTAACAATAAATTTTATTATAATATTAATGGTGAATAGTTTTAATGTTAATATTTTTGACTGACTTCAAAATTATTGAATATATATACGATATTATAAAACAATAATTTAACTTAAATTATACGTATACATGCAAATAAATATACAAGATAAATTGTTAGCATTTTTCTAAATATATTAATAAAATATTTATATGTTTATACTGAAGAATGGTATTTACCTCTTAACAAATGTATACCAGAAGCTAGAAGCCAGACTAATATTTAAGTAGTTTATTCCTGTGCCTCTCTCATAAAATAAATTGTCTAATTAAAAGCTTTGGTCACTCACTAGGTTAAAGACTGTCATTACAAAGTCGCACAGACTGTCAGACAGACCACGCACTGGCGAAACTTAGCGGCGTAGAACGGAATTCTTCTATTCTCGGAATTCTCGGAATTCTTACAAAAACAGGAAAAATGACATTTTACGTCTACAATTAAATATGTGTCTTCGCGTCATTGTTTCATTTCTGGGCCTAGCATTATTTTTAATATTTTAACTATTATAGAGACTTACTTATTTATTTCCGTTCCCTACTGTGGGGGACACTATGCTTTCTCTGCCTACCCTGCTGTGTGCAGGATACAGCGTGATGTGACGTGCTGATTCTGACTTATTTGTTTCAGGGCTTACCTCATATACGCGCTCTCTGAATGGTAAAAGGTAACACAAGAGCAATGAGATCGACCGCGATAGACTCGTAATGTTTCTCACATAGTGACAGTTAGCGCTCCCAGGCCTCGCATTAGAGGTGACTTAACGGGACGTGGTGATTGATTGTTCACTATTCATTTTTTACCATCTTTTTATCTTCCATTTCATCGCTCTATACATCGAGCCTTTTGTGTTCTAAGTTGTTGCTTTAATGAACATGTATGGGTGTTTTCTCAAAACTGTAAATTTAAGATTGTTTGTTGTTGATTGCTAACGTTTGTATCTCGCACTCGCTAGCAGAGAGAACCTCGGTAACTATTGTTAAGACTCGGTTCCAATTAAGACACTTTTATTCTCCACTTTCCACCAAATCCAAGTACAGACGCACAGGTGAGATGTACGTACCTACTACACAAGAGGGAAGCATTGCGTGTTGAGTGGTGTTACTAAGCGCCCCGCTTAGTCTACCAGCGTGGGAAGGTAAAATTATTTAAATATAATCATTACCCGAGCGGGAATCGAACCCACTAATCGCGTTCACTGCGCCACGACAGCCTCACAACTGTTTTTCTTTGCTTATCACATGTGGATTGAAAATAAAGATAAAGCAAAGGGCATTTGAATATTATCAACCCACCACTGTCAAGTGTCAGATCGATCTTGAGAGGCCGGTTTCTTCCACAAATTATGTGTTTACGAGTTATTATTTTCTATTTCAAAACACGGACAAAGCCACGAGGGAAAGCTAGTAATTATATAAACGTACTTGACTTAGAAAATATCGATTATTATTAGTAGTCTTGTCAACACTAGTCCCCTGCGGGACGGAGAGGAAGTTATACGTGAAAGTTGTATCATTGTGTAAATAATTTATTACTTATGGGAATAACTAGATGTCGGGCGCACAGGGCACAGGGCACAGGGCACAGGGCACAGGGCCATTGTGTATTCAGATTGATTCTCTCACAAATTTTGTTTGTATAAGTGTACTTTGTAATAGCGTGCTTGTAGTATCCTGAATTATCTCTTTTTTATATTAAGCAGAGTGTATGAGTATAATATTAAATGTTCAATTTGATCATAACGCCGTTGTATGTAAGCACTAGCATTTGACCTCAAATGTTTGGCTGACGAGTAACGGACGTCACCAGACGTCACCGGACGGTTATTGTACAAATAATGATCCACCAGAAATATATGTAATGATCTATTAACGCTTTGAAAAGGAAAAAAGAAATTTAACAGTAAAATTATAGGGTGTCGACTAAAATTAGTAAAGCGTTTGAAAGCGCTGACAAATCCAAAAGTAATAGTCTCTTCGTATATAAATGTAGTCCTCATTATCTTCATAATAATGTGTTTTTTTGTAACTTGAGGCTGTATTCAGTGGGCGGCACGAAGTAGGCAGAGGGAACTTACTGACACTCCGTTCCACATTTTCCGTCCAATTTTCGAGTTTCGCCCACTAAGATGTGGAAAACGTAGTGTCTCAACTCAACGTTCTCTTTGTCTATCTCCATACCACTCCTTCGCCACTTTTCGCATTTTCAATATATTGCGTGTTGAGTGCTCACTCAACGCCGTTCTTTGTCTACCAAGCATAAAAGTTAATTAACAATTTAATTTCCAATGTCTCTATAATTAACGATTAGCTACCGCAGTGCGATGTATAATACCTATACATTTAATATTGCACAAATAAAAGAGCAATGACCTTCAGAAGTGCGTGCACCGTTAACCCAACAAGCCACTTTAAAACACTAACTGCTGTGGTAATGGCTCACTTATTTACCTTAATAAATATAATTACAATCATTTTATGATTTTTGTATGCCTAACTAAATGTCGCTAAAACACTGTACCGTCTGTCCCGCACACCCCCTGTATCCCGCACACCCTGTATCCCGCACATAGCTGAATAGGCGGAGATTTTTTCTGTCAATTTTTAAAACATTGCGTGTTGAGTGGTGGAACTCAACGCCGCGCTTTGTCTACCATAACATTTTCATATACTTCTAAATATTTTTATTAGTTTACATATTGGTACTTACGAAGATATATTATTATGTTAGTTACATGGAATTAAGATACGCTAAGAATTACAGCTATCTTAAGCAAAAACCGTCCAATTTACTTTAACCGTAGAATAGAAGAAACAGTTAAAAAATGTTACTTTTTGTTGGTTCCTCAAGTTAAAAGTAAATATTTTTTCTTTTTCATAAGACACTAAGCGTCGCGCACTACTTTTGCGTAGACTTTGAGGCGCAGTGCAAAATGAAATGTTCCATTTTTCTCGTTCCTTTATCAAGCCCAATCTAGAGCTTCTCTACTCTTTCCAAGGAATGATTTCAGGATAAAATCGGACTTTAAATTTTATAGTTTTGGCCTCTAGTTATATTCTATGTTATATTATTCTCACTTTACGGGTATTGTAGCGCAGTAAACGCGACACACCTGTCATCGAGTCATCATCCGAGTCAACGTATATTCCATTGACTCCTCTTATTGCGACTCCCAAATACTGTGTTTGAATGGAAATCATTTTGCGACTTCAATTACAGATAACGTACGCGTATTGTACTGATGAAATATACAGAATCAAAGTATACACATAATATGTCAGTTTCTAAGAAGTTTTTAGCAATGTCGGTGTCGGTCTCAGTCTCATCAGAGCTCATATTAAATTTCATATTTTTGTTAATTATATTTATCTTTATATATTAAATTATTTTGAATAACGCACAATACTAAGCAGTGTTTATTTTCACGTCAAGTAGGAGAGGTCGCGTGTTGTGAATTAACAAGGGGATACGGCGTCGTTCCCGTGTGGGATACTACGTCACAGCTATCTCCTCTACGAGTATAATAATAATAATAATAATAAAACTTTATTGAGCTTTATAAACAACTTAGCTTAAGTAAACATAAGTTTTAGATACAAACATAGGCTAAACAAATATAAAGAAATGTTTAAAGATTTCCTCTGTATCCGGACTAGTTGCCTGTATTCCGGTATACAGCGCCCATCCCCACAAGAAAACTTTATAATTAGCCTGTTGAAAAATTATAATTACAAATAGGCTCTAAGTGTGTCGTGACCTCTCTTTGTGTATTATGAGATTGTGCCTGAGTGAGTGTGAGAGGATGTGTGATTTGATTTTTATTTATTTGTTTTGTGCATGTGTATGTTGTGTGTTTAAATTATAGTGTGAAAGATTTAAGGATATATATGTATATATAAATAAATAGCAATACATTTATTTGTCTTTACAAAGCAGGTTTTCGGTTTCTTCGTAAGAGAGCTCATGTAAAAAATTGAACACCTTTCGTTTGCATGACCCTTTTGTTAAATGATAAACATTTAACATTTTATTTATTTTGTTATAAATGTAAGGACCAATGTAAGGGAAAAAATGCTTAACAAATGAAGTTCTTAAATTACTAGGTAAGTCGCACACCATGTAACTTCGACGCTTAGTTAAAACATTGGGATCAAAAGTTAGCTTAGAATGTTGCTTGAGGATAACATATAGCAGATATAACTGTCTAACGCTTAATACTTCACAATACTGATAAAGTTCATAGGTAGGATATAAGCGTGGTCTAAAAGTTGCGACTTTGAGAATAGTACGTTGCGAAATCTCAAGAATATTTATAGTGGACTTCACAGCTCCACCCCAGGTTGTTATACAATAAGTAAGAAGAGACTGGCACAAGGCATAGTATATTTGTTTCATTGTTGGAAAATCAATTACATGTCGGAGATTTTTAAAAATGTAGATTAATTTTCTCATACGATCGGATAAGCTTCTTATGTGTTCACTGAAACGAAGGTTTTCGTCTAAGATTATACCTAAATATTTAATGTTAGCTTTTCGTTCCAGAGAAGAGCACGTGCAGCCTGTATTTAAATCACATGTGTGAGCAATGATACTACGTAAATTATTAAAATTGTCAGTTTTACGTATACTAAAACAGATATACTTAGTCTTGTCTACATTTAGTGTAAGACTATTACTTCTTAACCAATTAGTGACGTTATTCAAGCCTGACTGTGCCGTGTGAAACACATCCCTCCACGTAAGTCCAGTAAAAACGAGAGCAGTATCGTCTGCATAAGAGTATATTTTAGTATCAAGGAGTGTCAGTGACGTAAGATCATTAATGTAGATCAAAAATAGGGTGGGACCGAGTATACTTCCTTGCGGAACACCAAAAGAGACTTTAAGATCATCACTAGTATAACTGCCAACCTTGACATGTTGAAATCTATCAGAGAGGTAGTCTTGGAATAGCTTTAGTTGATTTCCTCTAACGCCTAAATATTCTAGTTTTTTCAGTAAGATGGGAATAGAGATGGTATCAAATGCTTTACTTAAATCCAAGAAAATAGTCAGACATTTTTTGCCACTATCCAAGTTGGAGCTGATGTGTTCAGTAAGAGAAAGGACGCATTGTTCTGTGGATTTATTTCTACGAAAGCCATACTGATTATGTGCAAGAAATTCAACTTTGTCAAGATATTTAATTAATCGAGAGTTAATAATTTTTTCTAATAGCTTTGATAAAGATGGAAGTATTGAGATAGGTCGGTAATTATTAGGGTCATTTTTGTCTCCATTCTTAAATATTGGAAGGATTACCGCCTTTTTAAGAGATTTAGGGAAGATTCCGTTCCGCAAACATAAATTGAATATATGTGTTAAGGGGGCAACAAGTGAGTTACTGTGTTCTTTTAAGCATGCGTTACTTATTTCATCATGTCCTGTTGTACAAGCTAGTTTTAGATTTCGAATTAGGGACTCTACTTCTTTTTCATCTGTATCTTCCAAAACAAATGAAGTAAGTTGGGTGCTGTTACAATAAGGGAGTATATTTTGGTGCTTGATTTGTTGGGCTATTTTTTCAGATAAGTTTCGGCCAATATTGCTGAAAAATTCGTTTACAATATAGTATATTCTAGACTAATTCCGAATAAGGACACAAAGTATGTCTCAAGAACATCTCTGCCGCATACATTAAGTATGAAAGAAAGCCGCACCTGTTTTACGAGTCACTCGTAATTTCACCGCTCTCTAGCCGCGAGCCGCGAGCCGCGAGCTGCGGTCGCTGCGGTCGCGTGGACTAGACTGTAGTCGCGACGGTTGCGAGTTCGATTCTGATTTGTCCCCCAACTCAGAGTATGAAGTGTACATACGCGTACAAAACGCGACACATGTAGTATTGGGCGTGTTGAGCGGACGCGGGCTGGAAACATTAGACGGAGTGGCGATATAATATACGTATATAACGTCATTGAACTGGTCGCCGCAGTCCTCGAATGCTGTGAAGCATGCACGTGGTACGCGGCTTATACTATTTAATATTTTTATATACTGCATATTTTCTATATTTAAACACAGAGAACCTAGTGATAAGACACTTCGTTCATTCTCTGTCGATTTTTATAGACCTTGAGTGAAGGAACTCAACCGTGGTCACATAAGTTTTGAAAGTACTTTTTTTTTTTTTTTAATAATTAGAAAATTTATTTACTAGCATATTCTTAATAGTCACACATTGCTGGTATTTGGGGGGATCGAACCCACACCCTGCCGCGGTTACAGTCACACACCTGTGCCCCCGCGCTGCAAGGGACAAACGCCTGGGACTGAAACTAAATGTAGGTTTAGTGGGCCTCATTAAAAAGGGCATGATACGAATTCACCACGCAATGCCTCAATAAGTCAGTGGAAAGTGAGGAATGAAGTGTTATAATGGAGAACCTAGAAACCTATTCTTGAGACATTCTGGTCTTAAGAATAGGTTTCCAGGTTCCCTCTGCTATATGCAGAAAACAACATGAACCTAAAAAAAAATTACTTCTAAAATCTACTTCTCTTTAAAAGTACACTGAAGGCTTAAAAGTACTAGTTAAATACACTTTCTCTGTTCATAAAATAAAAGTTACCAACATGTTAACAGGCATGGTGCCTTTATATCGTTATGGTATCCATCAACCGGTCGGTGGGACTTTCTACGTCGGCTGGGGTCACGTTTTTTATTAAAAACACATGTTTCCACTTACGTTTCATTCCATTTTATTTAATTTTCAGTTTCGCTTTGTAGTTGTTTTGTTGGATAGGTCGCCGAAGCGCAGTGGGACAGTATCTGAGTGTTCACGCAACGGTGGACAAAGCGCGGCGTTGAGATCCGCTTAACTCACTATGTCTCGTATATTAAACGGTAAGTTCGGCAAAGGAAAACAAAGTGTTTTAACACTGGGTTCCCTCTAACTACCCTGCTGTATGCAGTATACAGTGTATACGATTACTTCAGTGTGAGAATAGCATCTTTAAAAGATTGCAAAATATTTATAAAGAGAATAGCCAGTTTTATCATCGTTTACAGTTTAGATCGTTGAGTAACAGAAACGTTTTACAATATTTGAGATCAAAATATTATGCATTCCGTTGGTGTCCCGTGATAGGCACGAGTTACCAGAGTGGGAACCGAACACACAACCAGACGACATTGAATTTGATCACCCAACATACTATATTTGGTGCTACAACTGGTCAAATGGAAAGAATTTGAGTTATTTTTCTTCATCAAAAATATGTAACAAAAAAACTATCCAATTAAATACTTTTCGTATTTTCTTTTTTTTATTCAGTCTAATCAAAAGTTGTGTCTAACAAAAATTATTTCATAAACCTAGACCATCGCGGCGCAGGGGCACAGCGAGCGACTGTAATGTAAACGCGACAGGTCGTGGGTTGCTTCCCACTTGAAGAAGTGAACTTTACTAGTTTCCCTGGCTCTCGCGGCATGCCCTGCCATGTGCGAGATACAGCGTGAAACAAAAACCTAAATAAATACATGTTTTCACTTATTACTTTGCGTAGGTACTAAATCATATTTCTTGCTAATACAACCTCGGCAATGTGACTGACAGACAACGCACAGAACACAGAATTCGTAGTTCCCCTCTGGAGTTGCAGGCGACGATGAGCATAAGCTCTGGGTGGAAACAGGATTCAAAACAAAAATAAACAATTATAACTAATTTTTAAAGTGGATTATTACTTAATATATAACTTACTTTTTCCTTCCACGAGTAAATCCACAAAAAGCACACACTATGCACAGACAGTCACAATGGTATTAACACAAAACACAAAAGTACAATAAATGAAGTCTTATATAAGTAATTTATTTAAGAAATATATTTATTTTATTTATTTATTTGTTCTATTTATATATAACGTGTTAACGTGAACGAGATAGAAGCCAGCACGTGTGGAACGCGCGTCGCGCAGCTAACGAATGAGCAAGCTTGTGCGTGAAACACCGTGAAAGCTTCCGGTGGGCTTTATGCGAAAGGGCTACAATATGAACATTTTATATATTTTTTTAATTTTATATTTTTGTAACTTTTAGTTAACTGTAACTTTACCATATTATTTTAGACTATTTTGTAAATGGATAAAATTTGTTATCAACATATGTACTCGTACTTATATAAATTTATAAGTTTTATATAACAAGGTCACCGTGGCACAGAAGCCCAGCGCCTCATGGTGGTGCCTCTTCTTCGGTCTGGTAACAAGTTAAAGCGCGGCATTGAGTTCCACCGCTTATCACGCAATCTCTTCTCTTCTCTCGTGTAGTCTCGTGCAACACTACACATCCTGCATTGGTTGGTTGCCTGATAACGGACAACTCGACGAGACATCACTAGATAGAGGCTATAAGTCTTGTTTCAATAGTTAACTTATTACATAAAAGCATCCGAAGCAGGTGTCCCGCATCCCACTCGCCACACTGTCTAGTTGCGGTTTGACTCCCAAATTAAGTAATTTGTTATTATTATTAATTTGTTATCTCGTTTGATATACATTTATAATGAAATTATTGATGTTATATCAATAATATTCACAAGACCAATTTCTTTCTCTCGAAAGCCAATTTCTTAGTAATTTTGAGGTATTTTTCACCGTATTAATAGCGGTATGTAGAATTTTTGTATATTTTTTACAAATTATTTTTTTATGTTTTCTGACATGGAATTCTCCAATTATTTATTTCTTATTAACTAATTACACAGATGATTTATTTCTTTATTTTTTATTAAGGGGTTTCGCCACTCACAGGCAATATATAACTGGGCGGAAAACAGGGAATAGTCTCTCTTAATACCAGATTCCCTTTGTCTACCCTGTTGCCAAGGCAAAAAAGCGTACGTGTTACCTGATGGTGCGTTGCCGCCTTTTAAGATGGAGGTAGACGTGCTTTTTGAAGGTCTCATGTCATATCGACCTGGAGCACTGCCGCAAGTAGGCCATTCCACAGTTCCGTGGCGCGTAGAAGGGCAGTAGTGGAGTATCACGTACCCAGGTGCTGCGGACGGTACTTGGAGACCTCGCATATTGAGTGATAGAGGAACTACAACGCTTAGTCTTACTGCCGCAGCGAACAAATGAAAATAATTATTATTTCCAATGGGCCTTCGAACCCTCAACCTTCGCCTTTACAGTCATATATAGTGCCACTACTGCACGACAACACACTATTTCTTATTTAAATAAATGCGCAATTAAAAATTCTATTGATTATCGCCCGACTGCTCATTTAGATAAAGAAAGCCTATCAATTTATTTTTTTAAGAAAAATATTTATAAAAGTAGTGTAATCGGTGAAACTTCATCACATTACTAGGAAACGCCACAAAACTGGAGTATTCAAATGGACCCACCATTTACTAATTATAATGAGCTGGTCAAGTGTGAGTCGCCCAGTGAGTGTTCCGTACCAATTAATAACACAGACAGTTCGTTTCTAGCCAATAGTGGGTGGATCGAGCTTTATGACATGACGCCGCGTTTTTCTTAAAGGACTTGAGGTTTTCAAAATAGTTTATGTTTCCATACCCACGTCTATAATCACAGCCATACATACATAATCACAGCGATTAGGTTCTCTTTACCATCCCACTCCAATTTAATATCACAAAACATTAGCTAAGGGAACCAGGGAACCTCGTGTCCGTCGAATTCTGAAGACATTGCGTCTGAAGGAGCGGAACTCAACACCACACTTTTCCTTGTTACCAGAACGAGAAAAACATATACTCCAAGCGGGAATAGAATCCACAGCCTGTGGCGTTTAGCACACGTGTGCCACTGCGCCACGACTGACCTCAAATTATAAAAACTATTCCGTAAAAAGCTCCACATAATAATTAAAATAATAATTTAAGAAAACAATAACTCACCGTAAGCGCTCATCGTGAAACGTAAAATGTACGTCACCGAGGAGCGACCTTACTCAGAGGTCAGTGGTGCGATACGATCGTAGAGATTACTTTAATTAATATAAATTATTTTACAAATTACATCGTTTCCTACATCCGCTGTGGAAGCAGACTGGACTGTTGGATAAACAAAGGATTTTAGAGTAATTACTAAATAGTAAAAAATTGTTTAAATATCTGTTTTTTTTATATTATAATGGCTTTTTTAATAATCTCAATTATAACTATATATATATATATATATATATATATATTTTACTTCACGTTATATCCCCCATATTTAGCAGGTAGGCAAAGAAAACTGTTAAATCACTCCATTCACCCCACGCCACCCAATTATTAAGAAGAAACCCCAAGTTTAAACGCCGGGCTTTGTCATGCCACAAGAAATGAAAATAGCTCCCCTTCATTTCCCCTTCACCAAATAACTTCTCTTACCGCATGAGAACAGAATCTAAAACCGTCACGTTTACAGCGAACTCCGATTCCCAGGGTATTCGTAGCAGAATTGGACAAGCGTGGGACTGTAAACGCAACAGACTGAGTTCGATTGCGCGGATGTTTCTAAAATTTGTCTGAGAGAGGGGAACGGAAAAGACTATCTTAACATTAGGTATATGGTAGGCTATGTGCCGCGTAAATATCAAAACCGAAAAAATGATAACATAAATACAAAACTATAAAGTCAAGTCACTTAAACAGACGCGCGTTTACGTAATGACTCGTCATTACAAAATATCGACATACTCGTCTCTACGATTTCATTTCCGGATCCACAGCAATCAATAATTCAAGACATCTTTAACGAGATGAGCCGAGCGTGAAGCGAAAACGTGAACGTGTTCGTTATATCAACTGCAATTGTTCTAGTTGAATAGTTATGCTTTTAGTTTATTATCCGTTCCCATTAACATACTTCCGTTGCCCACTTTCCACCGAGTTCTAGAGGCGTTACCTATGTGTTGAGTAGCGAAACTCAACATCGTGCTCTTGCCACGTCACCAAAACGAAGAAATGAAAATATTAAATATTTTATTTTCTCGAGCGGGAATCGAAGCTACAACTTGTAGCGCCTACAGTCGCACACCCGTGCTACCCGTGCTCCTGCGCCACCGGCTGTTGACCTCTGTTATCTCAACATCTACAGTTCGTGTATCTCATTGAGATGATATCGTATTGACGTTTTTATATTCGTTCGAAATGAAATTATTAATGGATATGTTATACAGTTTCTAATGAAAGAGTCATATATACTTAACTATCTTATGACCGCGGCGTTGCCAGCGTGATCAAATGCAAGGATCTCTGGTAGTTTCTGAGATTGAAGCAAACAAACACTGTAAATAATGTTTAAAATTTAAAAAGACACAGCTCCATGTACTGTGTATAATGCGTTGCTGTTCCTTGTATCTCCTCAAATATTAAACGTTGACAGCAAAGCCTTGCAAAGCCCTATTTTTTGGCACATCTGCAAAATCATTCTTTTTCATAACATAAACCCCAACAAAACATAAATGTAACTAAGAGTTCAAGAGACCAAGTTCAATGTAAAGTAATGTGTCGTTCTCCATTTTATCGACAAAAGAGTGGGTGCCGAGCTGAGAGTCCACTCTACACTCTACAGCTCGAGCATGGAACTTTCCCATTTCAATTTCGCATCAGAAAAGGATGACCACTTTTCTGTGTTATAAGCACTCTAACATTGCGCAACGTGCGTTGAGAACATTTACAAGAACTGGTGTGTCCCGGACGCGCTTTCTATTGGTATAGCTGTTCATTAAACGATGACGTTTTGAATTTGGATTTATGGGATCCTTTTGGTTTTACAATTGCATACCCTCGCTGTATCCCGCATTGTGGCGGGGTAAGCAGAGCGGCGAGGACCCCACAACCGCGTGCACAATAGGAAGCTGTACCGCAGCGCCAGGATGGCCTACTATACTCGTATATTATAATTATAAAAATTGGTAATATTGACATTGATTCGGCGGAATCTGTATAGACTAGATACTGATCTTAATAGGAATTTTATGAAAATTGAGATGATTTAATCACAAAGTCTTTCTAAAATTAGCTTTAGTATTAGTAGAAAAAAAATTGACAAATTAAGATTAAAACTTTCTAATTTAAAGCAATTAAAGTAACTAATATAATTTAGTGATATTGCTTATACATTAATATTGGTGGGCAGAAGATGATATTGCACGTAGCCTATAAGTATTTCTGAATGTCTTGAAGTTTGTTGAGCCTTTATGCGATTAAAACATAACCAAGTATCGCAACTCCGTTCTTCTACCGTTAAATGTAATATGTAGGTACTTGAAAGATCCAACTTAATATAATATCTACCTATCACTTGTGGACATGTAGTTTGCAGATAGTCAATAAACTTTGTAACTATGTCCTGTCCCTCTCCACCACGACACGACACTTGCTACTTACCACTAGGTGGGTGAAGTCTCATGCCATGTCATATTGGACGTGCCCCACGATTTTATTTTAGTTTAATCAATGCACATGTTTAAAATTTCTATATTTCAAAAATGACATCTTTTGTCATAGGTGTTTACATAAATGTATATTGCATTTTTAGAAATTTATGTGACCATAGATATTTCCAGAAAGCTTTTAGTACATTTATCTGCAATATAAAACCGTTTAACTTAATATTTTTTTTACTATTTTATTATCGTGTTATTTTAAAAACGCTAACCGCTTCCGACTTCTAACAATATGTTGTTGAATAACTTTGATTTGACAAACGTTTGACAAACTTTCCAATCATAAATGAGTGATGTAACGCTGCAGGGAGCAGGCATATCCCGCATATATCAACCTATATTCTGGTAGGCAGAAAACAGAGTTAGGACACTCCGTTTCTCACTTTCCACCAAGCTTTAGAGACATTGCAAAGTTGATTTTTTTAAATATTTTGATGTCGTCGTCGCTCTGGTACCGAGGCGAAACCTATGAGATGAGTGTAAGCCTATGAGATGATAGTTACCACTTATACCAACATAGCGACACCGCGATAAAAACTTAAATTACTCTCAAAAGTGATAGTTTCTTAGTTGTGTGTATATATGTAAGGCAATATTACCGGATATAGCTAAATAATCCTACAAGTTGTAAAGAAAATAACTAATTAAATATTAAAAGTTCTGAATGCCAATCAATTTGGTTGGTTTTTTTAGAAACTGTAACTGGTCGAGCGACCACTGGTCGAGACGCGGTGAAAGCAATCACACGTGTGGGAAGGAAGCGGACTGATTTATGTACATATTTGTATATAAATCAGATAGTTTGTTGCGTAATTATGTGGGCTCCATTTTGGCGTACGAGTACATATACTGCAAGTAGAGTTCACTCACGGCTTAGTGTCGACCAGACACTCCACCTTCCACCTGGGTGAGTGGCGGAGCTCAAACCCACAAGCTAACCTCGCGCTCGTGGCGCGCTAACATTCGCCGGTGGCTACTTGACAAAGCCCTAGGCGATAGCTCACGTGAAAAACTTGCCGTCGCCCGCAAAGCCCTCTCTCAGTGCCCCCCTACGAGATTAACGTGTTCAAACTAACAAACTCTTCAGCTTTATAATATTAGTATAGAAGTACCACACACCACGCAATTACTTACTTTCAATATAATTGATTCTAATAAGTATTTAATTACGTATGAGATATCTGGTAGGCGACGGTTACCCAACTTATCATAGTTTGTCCGACAGCTGGTTGGCGGAGAGTACACAATAGTTGCATTT
Organism: Heliconius cydno galanthus; assembly: GCA_036379175.1. Taxonomy (NCBI): domain Eukaryota; kingdom Metazoa; phylum Arthropoda; class Insecta; order Lepidoptera; family Nymphalidae; genus Heliconius; species Heliconius cydno. The sequence goes on from JAKRZM010000282.1 coordinate 613,024, forward strand.
CAATCAAGTCTGCATTATATAATGAATTCTTTCTCTTGCTTCTTCATTATGAATTTGCTAATAAGTGTTGGTACAATCCAAAATTATATAAATAAAACATAGCGATACTTTACTTGATATGCCTTTATTTCAACATGACAACATTTCAAACTACAGTTCAAGAAAATCTAATACAAATACAAGTATTTTAAAAGGATATGAGTACATACTTTACACTCTCCACTCACCAACTCTTCACTCTCGCACTTCTGTCATACTTAGAAGTATATAATATAAAAATTAATAACAATTTGAATACAAGAATAAACAAGACGATTTTGGCTTTCAGGCCAAGTTTAGTTAAAATATAACTTAAGTATGTGCCTATTTATTTTTCCTTTAGCTTCACTCTGTACAGTAAACACCCCCAACACCCCTCCAATTGTCGAAACATTGCGTGTTAATTGGAGGAACTAAAGGCCTCGCTTTGTCTTCTCACTAGAGTCTCAAATCTTTTTCGAACGCATACTGCTTATTGATTTTCTAAGCTAGTCGTAAAGTTCATACCTCTCTTTGATAACTTCCCTTAGGACTGCCAGTGCCGACATTGACGTGTTCTGTTATCATTTAAACATGTTTGTTAATTATATTATTGAAACAAAAATAAATAAATAAGTAAGCGCGCTGACTTTAATCCATAACCGCTATAGTGAGCTGCCGCGACCTGTTGGTCTCGAAGCGGTCCATGGTCTTGATGTCCATGATGGCCACTACGGAAATGGCGAGCACCAGCAGCATCACTGACGTTACCATTATTCCGGACCTGGAATGGAAACATATTGGTATTTACTCGCAGCAACTTTACAAGTCTAAACTCTTTTATCGCGCAGGTAAAATTCGTATAACTTTGGGAATAAATTCGTAAACATATAACGATAATATATATGTATATGTATATGGTGCAATTCAGTGTTACATTTACAGACTGGTTGATAGAAGAAACAAATATGAAGAACAAATAAAAATAATAGTACCTAATAATAAGTAGTTTTGTAAAGAGTTGAACATACCTTTAAAGAGGCATTTGTTGTCATGACAGCGAGCGAAGCAAGCAAGACTTCAAGAGGAGTATGTAATATATTTTAAATATTTGGAGGTGTATACCCGCGTACTCGTACATAATGAACTAATAAGCTTTGATGTATCAGATTCCATTCCTGCATATGTCAAAGCAAGTCTCGTTTCGACAAGAATTTTTCCAAAGAAATTTTTGTATTGGCCCTTCCAAAAGTTCAAACCCATAAATTTAGCTAAAGTGAAAGTATCGTTAGATATGGTAATTGCCTCTTATGGTACACAGATAACAAGCAGACGGACGCGTGAATATTAAACATAAATGAACGATACGGGTTTCTTAAAACGATTGACAATGTTACCACATTACGTCAGTTATTTATTGACGTGAATGAAATAAAAATATGATTTTTATATTTTGTCCTCGACGCTCGTGGTGCAGTGCAACGTCATGCAACTGTAAACTCAATGGTTGCGGGTCTAGTAAGTACTCTACTCTACTCTACTCTACTCTAGTCTACTCTAGTAACATAAGTCAATACACAATATCTGAGGCGTAAAGTGGGAAACGAAGTATCTCGACGGAAAAAGCTGTTTTCTTATAATAAATATCATAGAGATGTTTATCTTACCAAATCGGTATCGAAGTGAAGGAGATGCAGTCAAAAGCATCTGCAAATTGTTCAGTGCTTTCCATGAAGGCTTGCATCTGTAATGAGGTACCGTTCTAAATATGTCTGTGTGTGTCAACGTCAGTGTGTCTGCTAACGAGACTAAGCTCGGTGACGAGTTCCGCAACTAAACAGGCAATGTCTCGAAAATTGAGCGAGAAATGTACGGATATATATTACCACTAGCAAGAAGTGAGATATTACATTTTCATGAATTGTTAAGATAATAATTTAATCTTACCCGTATATTAGGCCAAGTAAGCGTTGCTTCATCACTCGAGTAAACAAGGGGTAAGGAACAGTGGTAGGCTTTTCCCAGCACAGCGGAGGGCGCGTCTGGTGACGGAGGTGCCTGCAGGTTCAGGCCTTCGCTGTCGTAGCCCAGTTTAATTTCAACGCCGAGGGCCGTCCACCAACCTCCAGATTGTTTGAATGAGAATTCTAAACTTATCTAGTGATTAGACAGATTTATGATAAGAAAAAAAGTAAGTTAAGTCAATATTTTTATGTGTGTATCCCACATAGCAAAGTAGATAGAGGAAACACTTCTGTTCGCCACTTTCCGCCGAATTCTGCAAGCATTGCGTGTTGAGTGGCGAAACTCAATGCCGCGCTTCAATTCTTTACCAGAAACAGTAAATGAAAATATTAAATATTTCTCTGGTAACGAGGAAAAGCCCAACGTTCAGTTCCGCCACTCAGCTCACAATGCCTCCAAAATTTAGCGAGAAATGTGTTCCGTCTGTGTGTGTGTTCCCTGCTATGTGGCAGAATTCTCCTCGAGAATTCGGCTGAAAGTGGAACGGACCTTTCTTAATGAGACCGGAGTATCTTAACACTAGGTTCTCAGATGCCTTTTGCCTAACCTGCTATGTGCGGGATACAGCGTGAAGCTATAGATACACATATTTCAAAAATATTTTGCCATTGTAACTAAAAATAATTAATTTAGAAACATTTCTATATAATATATAAGTACATAAGCGAATGGTGGTAAATAATTGAAATTATTAGCTTTTTACTTAAAAATAAATTTATAAAAAGTAAAAAAAATGGTGTAATAAAGAACAATCACCTTATCCCTGGTATTGTCACCATCAGCAAACTGTATTACCAGTATGGTGTAGAGTCGTGTCGCCTTCACAGTGGCGAGGCCGACTGGCGTGTCCAGGGTCACTGACGTGCCGTTTGCCCATCTGAGCACTGGCCATCCTGAAGAGTACATGAGGACTCCTTTGCCGGAGGAAACTGAAATGGACATCATAAATGAGGGTTTATAAATATGTAATACATATACTTAATGCTGTACTCATCGTTTACTCATCGTTTGTGGGTTCTATCTCCATTCGGGGAACTGAATTATTTTCCTTTTCAAGATAAAGCAAGATAAAGTATGGGGTTAAGATTCTCCTCCCATTGCGTGATGTCTTGAATTTTTATTAAATTATTTTTCTCAAATCTTTATATTAAATTTTCTCTATCTACTCATATCCGGGATATATCCACATATTTCAATTGCAAACAATTAAACCTATATTTCCAAATAAAATGATCTGACAGAAGTAATGTAGACTGTTACCAGTAGCATTATACACAGGATATCTGTTAGTCGTCCGCAGTGACTCCTCCGTGGCGGGCGTGGCGGGCGTGGCGGGCGTGGTGGTTCCGTCGTCTGCCTGTCGCCGGACTCGGACCCACTCGTCTTCGAACTCTTGCACGCGGTTTTGTGATACTGAGGTGCCTGTCGTCAGTAATATTGTACAAATTAGCAATAATTTCATACAAAAATAACGAGGAGCGAAGTACTTCAAACTTTTGTATTCTTAGTACAGCTGTACAACGTAAACGCTGTATCCGCCAAATAGCAAGATAGGTAAAGGGGACAGTGTTTAGACACTTTGTACCCCACTTTCCCAATTCCCCAATTTTTCGGGGTATTGCGTATTGAGTGGCCGAAATCAAGGCCGACACCAGAGCGAAGAAATGAAAATATTAAATATTTCATTTCCTCGAGGGGTGATCGAACTCTTGTGCCCCTGCGCCACGATTGGCCTCATCCTCATAATCATACATCCTCATACATCCTCGCTTGTAACTCATGGCAGGACGTTTAATAAATACTGATGTAAGCTGGGGATATATATTTATGTTATAGAATAGTAATTACCTAAAATGCCCAAAACACGTCCATTTCCATATATGTCCTGTAGTCGTGCAAACGTCTCGGTCATTTGAGCGTCGCGCTCCGACCACGGCCCTTGGAGAGTCAGTACCTGAAATTTTATTATTTAAGTTATTTATGAAGAGTTATGGAGGCCGTCACATAGTTTGTTAATTTTTTTTATGTTTTTCGCATTGGCTCCTTCGCCTTCTGAATCATTGAATCTAATTATTTTTAATCACATTCTATAGATACCACTGCCACTCACGTTATCAAACACTTTATTTCATCAAGTACGCTTAAATTTTTATAAAAATAAATTATTTATTTCGTAATAAATATTGAAATTCATACGTTTTACAGTTTAGTTTTACAGCAAATCTAACAGTATTCTCAATTACTGATTGCCTAATTTCATCAATGTTAAAAAATTTATAAAAAAAACTATATTCTAACTATATCGACATAATATAAAGAAAGAACAATCGCCTTATAAAAAAATATAGCAACAATTATCTGACCTGCGTTTCATTGCTGACATAATCAGGATGTACATCAAGGAAGTCCTGGGGGAGGACCAGCGTAGTCTGACCCTCAAGCTGTTTCCTTAAACGAGGAAAGCTAGCACTCGAGAGAGGCACCGAGTTCTGGTTGTTAAAGACGACTATAGCAGCCGCCGTCTCATATATCTTCGTCAAGTCATCCTGGTCTAACGACATTAACGCCGGTCGCCGGTACTTCTCGAGATATTTTGGTCCGAAGAAAAGAAACGGACCTTCTAAATTAGCCTGACAATACTGACATATTGATAGACAGAGGAGTGTCAGTAAGTTCATGTTTATATGTAAGTTCATGTTAGTCGGGGGCGAGCCGCGGAATGAGATTTTGTATAGGGAGTATTGATTTGTTGCCGCGCATGCGCTTTTTAAGCTATTAACAATTATTTTACGGTTGACTTTGGTTTGGATACCTAAAAATTAAGAAAGCAGTTTTGAATTATCATATTTCAAATTGACACCATATTTTTAGAATTCAATTTCATATAAGACTTTTTGATGACAAGATTTTCGCCGACATTAAGGCAAGTCTGTTGAGTGGCAAGAGTCAGGACTCAACGCCGCGCAGTCTTAACAGAGCAATGGAATTAAATAAACTCTCACTCCCCCGAGTGCACATCGAGCAGCGTTAACTTACCGTTAGCTTAGCGTTAGCTGGGCGTCAGCTTGGCGTCAGCTTGGCGTCAGCTTGGCGTCAGCTTACAATTCTTTGTTTCATTGTCATTAATCTTGAAATAGTTTTTTTCTACCATTTTTTATTTATAAAAAAAATAAATATTTTGTAACATATAATATGTACATATGTAGGTACTATACGTGGTTGGAATTATTATAAAAAAATAACATTTATTAAATTTCCTTAAATTTAAATTCTCAGCTAACAAGTGCCTAACATACTAAAATATGTGATGGGTGACTGACCGTGTGGTCTCACATATAAATTCAAATTCAAAATATTATTTATTCAAATAGACTATTATACAGGCTGGAATTGACAACACCACTTTAAATGAAACCACAGTTTTAACTACTCTATAAAAGCCTAATATAATTCAGAAAAAAAATAATTCCCAAAAATGAAAAAGTTATTTTTTCAAACAAAATAAATAATAAAATTATCGTTTTAAAATAAAACGCCATTTGTAAAGTATAATATAAACACGCACACACTTATACACACACTTACCTGTCAAAGCGGCAACGTCGCAAACGCTTCATTCAAGAAATCGAGTCGCAGCAATTAGCGTAGGTATGTAGGCAACGGCGGCGAGCTAATGTTAAATTAACGCAACACTTAGGAATACACTTTACACACACTTTTATT
>JAKRZM010000282.1:620914-677547 GCA_036379175.1 Heliconius cydno galanthus
ATAAAATTTTCGTTTTGTATAATTTACTACAACATAAACATGATCAGATATTTTAATTATCGTATAGGTAAATGTGATTTGCTAAGCGTGAGGTAAAACAACATAACAGGGTAACACTGATCGAACGTTCTCTGCGCATACGTATACTGCGCAATTTACCGCGCGTGCTTCCCATTATCAATAACATATTTGCCAGACTATACCTATCTATCGTAGTTCAATATAATTTTGTGTGTTAAAAATTTTAAATATAAGTTTGTGGGTGGTTCAATAACAATTCATTATTTTTAAAAAAATTAATAATAAAGGTGATATAATAAATTGACTTAAAGTAGGATTTTATTAAACAATTTTAATAAGAGCTTTGAACGTTATTTAGATTTATTATAATAAATAGGTAATTGCGTGAAAAAGAACGCGAGATATCGTTCTTTCTCGTTCGGTTTTGTTTTGACGAAAAGTAGAAGTTTGGCAACGCTTAGTAGTATTTTTGTAGTAGTATGTGTATGTGTGCGTCACACGAAATACAGGTATGGAGAAAAATCGTGAAATGAAAAAAAAATCCTACGTCCAAACTGTTGAGGCATCTTGATTAATTTCTTTAGCTCCGGGTTTGAAATATTTTACCCTATATGCAGTTTCAGTTAAAGAAGCGCGGCCTCTTCCATCCTGTATATAGTCGAATGAATATATAAACAAAAAGCTACCACCGGTTCGGAAGGCAGTTCTGCTGAGAAGAGCCGGCAAGAAACTTCACAGTTGCTCTTTTCAAAGTCAATGGTAAAAACTAAAGGGTCTAAAATAAAACAACATTTAACAACACATATTATACCAAATAAATTATTTATACTTATATTTGTATATAGAATTATAAAATAATGAAATGTACAATGTAAATGAATGTTAACAAGCTGACGCTGTGTCTCAGGGCGGGAGAGGCACTCGGTGAGAAGAAGAACGACTTCTCTGTAAACAGAAAATTCAAATAGAATTCATAACTATTAGCATATTTCGATATTTTTATATTTATAACTATATTTTATTTTAAGACAAATTTTAATTTAGTTTAGTTTTATAAAAGTAAAGAAATGAAAATAATTTGAATATTATAATAATTTTGCGAATAATTTTGAGCAATGCCTCGATGCATATTTTTTTATACTTATAAACATTTATTCTAATTATTCATTTTACTTACGATAACATTAATATGAATAAAAAAGACAAATAAGCACTAACTCTTAGTTTCATTAGGATCTGTAACGCTGCACTGTCTGTACGACAGCGTGCGCTTCCGCTTCGTGTTGATGTATCCTGGGATGTAGATGGAGGGCGAGTCCAGGCGCCCTGATGCCAGCAACCTGGAGAGATATGTATTATGCCACGGGTTATCTATACTAATAATATACAGCTGCATAAGAGTTAGTTTGGTTGAACGCGATAATCTCAGGAATTACTATGACTGGCCTTCAACTACTAGCACGAAGCAGGAACAAAGGTATACACTCTAATTTAGTTGAAATATGGAAAATCAAGACAACAAATTAGTAGAGATGAGTTATTAGTGTAAACTGTGTCAGCTGCCAGCATCTTTGCCCCTTAAGACCTAGTGTCTGACAAACGTGAAAATACTCTGTTCTGTTCTGTTCTGTTCTTTCTATAATGGCGTTCCGAACGTGCCAGTTGAGCACAAAATCACTTCGCCAGTGTCAATGAAAATACTCATCAATTACATATTATTATGTTGACACTAGCAACCGCCAGCAGCTTCGCCCGCTTGAACTACTCGATTATTTATTCAATTAGGTACTTACCATATAAGCGTAATTTTAAAATGCGACCTACATTACTATTTAAGATCTGTTCAGTATTTTTTTTGTAAATACACATATGAACGTTTTTTTAGAGCGCTTTGCAATATGGTAACAAATTATATTTTTTTACTTTCACCATATGTTAAAAAAGAATATACCTAAGTACCAATTTGAATTATTCAAGCCTTTACAATTGCGTAAACAGACTGAATAAATGGCTTTGATAGGGATTCATTCCTAATAGAGCCCTATTACGAAAATTCACGTAAAAATGATAAGAGCCCTGTATATTACTTGTATAGAATATGAAATACATTATACACTTAATGGATGTTATAACTTATATCCCCAAAAACACACTCTCTGGAGACGAATTTTGAAAAAATCTGGTTTTAAAATACATGTAAAAATCCCGTCCAGGGTAGTACGTAGATCGTGAGTAGTAGTGAGTGACATTTCTATTTTATATAAATACTCATCACCATATCTAGATAATAGATAATAAGCAAAAATAAAGCGATATAACAAAAAACAATTAGATTATATAATTACTATAACTATAATTACTTTCGAAGTTTTCGACTTTTATATCTAAGGATTGTATGTAAGATAAATGTGATAATTTTTCAGATTCCTGTTTTATTAATCTGTCTTTCATATCTTCATATTGCTTAGAAATAACATAGATTTTATGATATCGTACTTTAGTTAGGACGTGAGACGCTTCTGTTTAATTATTCATTGACATGCAACGTACGTTTGCGACTCACAACTGTATATTCATTTATTACTTTATTGTTTTAGTTTTTAAAGCACAAATACACTTCAGTATAGCTACAAAACCACTTTAAACTCATTTTGTAGGAAAATATTCCTCAGTTGTAATAAATAATTATTTTTAAACCTCAGAGACAAAAAGTTGATATGGCACCAGTTTAACCGCCGGGGCAATGATAAAATAATAATACTCGTATATCATTCATAATATAATTATTTTTTGAGTGGTTATCGAGTAATTAACGATGACGTTTAAAGTTAGGAGCGGAATATGTTAACACTACACCCTACCTAGTGAAGTCCAGCTCGAGCGTGTTGGCGTCGGGCCCGGTGAAGTGCAGCAGCACCTGCAGGCAGGCGCCGTGGTGCAGCACGCGCGTTCGCCGCGAGTCCACGCCCACCATCCACGCGGGCACGCCCATCACCCTGCGTACGTCCGTCAGGAACTGGCCCCTGTTTCAAGGTTAACCGACAATATTGTAATGTTTTGCAATAAGTTAATTAAATTAAATATTTATTTAAATAATGTGTAAAAACTTACGTAGCGAGGTTTAACCCGCGCCTTATTTATATAACATATATAACTATTCTAAATAACTATTTTTCATTTCTAAATGTTGAAATACATTACAAATGTTAAAAATGAGGTAATTAAAGCAACAATATAATATAGTATACTAGCGCGATGGTCGTGGGTTGGTCGTGGTCGTGTCCCGGCGGGTACTGCAATGTAAATGTGCGCGGCTCTACTTCCTATCCTATATCTTATAAAACAAAGTCGAATTTCGCGTCTGTCTCAACTTTCTAACTCTTCTTCTAAACCACCCAACGGATTTTGATGCGGTTTTCACCATTAGGTCGAATATTTCTCAGGGAAGGTTTATATATAGTTTATTATTTGTACATTCTTATGTAAATTAACATAAAGAAGATAAATGTGTATAAAGTCCTACCCGTTGAGACACTTTCGCGCATGCGCTGCTTTAATGGTAAGCACTACATGAAAATAATGTACTTGAGTATTGTTCCTCTTAATAAGATCTACAAAAAAGTCAGCGACGACATATTCGTATCTTTTAAGAATAACGTGTAGTGATCATATTTCTGTCTAAAAATAATAATTTTAATATATTTTTTATTGTGAGGGATATTTTTCCATAATGGTATTAATCTTTATCCTTCAAAATACTTTATTAATTTTCTACGTTAAACGAAGATAAAATGTGCTTTTTACACTATTGCGAATAGTTTTAGAGAAAAGCGCATTTAATTGTTGACACATCACGCCGTTTACACATCAGCTGTATCGAGTTATGTGTTACTTATCCCTTACTCTCAGCATATAAATAAGTATAGTAGTTACGTTGGCCATTTAATGTACATCAAAACTGTCTTTTACTGTTTTTCATTTTAATAAGTACTTTAGAAGTTGTTACAATATTAAAAAATCCTTGCTGCGAAACGGCTCGCCACTCGCCATGCGTCTCTCCGTTCCCCGCGACGTTTTGCATCCGCCGCGCCCGCCTTACACGCATCGGTGGTTCAGTGATAGAATGCTCGCCGGCCACGCGGGCGGCCCGGGTTCGATTCCAGACCGATGCATTCTATTTAATTTTCCTCACAGGCAGCCACGTAGTGCTTGCTTTTCATCAAGGACAGAATACCCTCTTCAGCATTAACCACAAGCTCGAAAGAAAACCCGCCTGCCTTTATAGCAACGAAGATTTAGATGCGTTTGCACGTATTGGATAATTGGAGTTGAATGTATTATTTCAGCGCGATATATTTGGTTTGATATTTTTTGTAGTAGTTATTAGTAGGTAGGTTTTTGTTTATAATTTCTTCCGTTTAAAAATAGTCATTTATCTATCTAAAAATAGTCATTTAAATATATTTTAATAAGTGAAAAGATTAGTAGCACAGATTTAAAATTACGGTACCTACTAAAAAATCCTCGCTATGTAAAACAATTGAAAAATCCTTATTGAAACTACGAAAATGCGGGTTGCATTAGGGTTTAATTAACTTTTACATTATCTTAAGTGCTTTGCAAGTAAACATTATATGAATAATCCAGTAGTTAAAGCGGGCGAAGCCGCAAGAGGGTCGCTAGTTGTTAATAAAAACTTCTTCTACTAGGATTATATTTATTTTCTTATCGGTCGGTATCGGTATCACGATGACGAGAAAGAATCTTAGCTGGCAGAGACAAGAGAAATTACAGAGTTGCCTTAACACAGAATGAAGTACTTAAAATAAAATCGCCAATTCTAACAGCTAACTAAATAATATAATTTACTGAAGTATTACAATTTATGCAATATACTTATTGTTAAGACACTCCTTTCTCGTTAAGACACTTCCTTTTCCCATTTTCAATACATTAAAATAATAATAAGTAGCATACTCACAACACAAATCTCGGTGGCTTCATGATATTCACAAACTTGACGATATCCTTATCAGGCAGTATATTAGCGCAGGCCAGTCGATCACTGCCGCCGTCCGCCGTGAACACGACCAGCGCGCGTCCCAACGCGGATATCGAACCTGCACCCTCTAGTGGTAGGTTACTATCTACGAATACTTGGCGTTTGTCGCCGAGAGCTGTGGATAAAGTTATTATTTATATGTTTTAGCAAGACAAAGGTTCTGGTATTTGAATATTAAATTGTTAAATCATCGTAAATCTACCACAAAATCACTTATTTTATTATTTGATGTTCTCTGCAGTATACACGTGTATTTAAACGTAAGTTACTTATAGTTCCGAGTCTGGAGGTGAGGTCGCCCACGTCGCAGCGCAACGGGTTGTCCGCGCCGCACTCTTGGCTGTATAGGTCATGCTGGAAATTGAAAACGAAAATACCAAATATTACAAGAAAAGCGCCCAATGGTTGTGGGTTCGATCCCCACTTGAGAAAATGAAATATTTATTTAAATTTATATTTTCATTTCTTCGCTCTGGTGTCGAGGCAAAGCACGGCGTTGTGTTGCATGCAATGCCTCCAGAAGAAAGGAAGGGTGCTTTTTAACACTAGGTTCCATCTGCCTATTCTTCTGTGTCGGGATACAGCGTGAAACTGATTTCATTTATTTACAAGAAAAAAATCGGAAACGATCTCACTTCCGTTCCCCACTTTCCACGGAATTGTGAAGGCACTACGTAATTTGACCGCTTAGTCAAATTAAACGCCGCAACGGAACGGAGTGATATTTAAAAATAATATATATTTTCACAAAGACGACCATCATCAATTGATGACCATCAGTAGTATAAGCGTGTGCGTACGTTGAGCGGGTCCGCGAGCTGCGTGAAGTGCGGGTTCCAGCGGTAGCCGGCCGCCACGCAGCGCACGCCGGCCGCGCGCACCGCCGCGTCCACGCCCACCGGGTTCACGAACACTTCCCAGCGATGCTCACGTGTCTGTGGGGAAGTACCGACGTCAGGTATAGATACCAATCCGGTTAAAAAGTTTTATTTATAAAATAGAAAAAATCATATCTAATATTTTATCAGTGGATTATTTTTTAGTTAAAACTAAATAAAAAAGTTCGCCACAATGCTGCAAGTTATATCAGTGGCGGCGAGTGCGGCGAGTCCCGCCGCGTGTCGTTCTTGATAGATATTTGTTTCTGCTTACGTATATGTAAATAAATATACATGTGCGTCTTTATCTTCTATATATATATATAAAAGGACTTGTCCTCACTGACTGAGGTAAGACGCACCCACAGCCCTAACTGCTGGGCGTAGAAACGTCAAATTTGGACAGATGATTACTTTCGTAATCTGGACATCCACTAAGAAGGGATTTTGAAAAATTTTAACCCTAAAGGGGTGAAATAGGGGTTGAAAGTTTGTATGGAAAAAAAATTAAATCGGCACAGATTTTTATAAAATTTTAAATTTAGATTTTTAAAAGTATTTAATTGAACACGTGTTTCATCGTTTTCTAGAATTCTCCCCCTAAGGTGTAAATAAGGGGTTGAAAGTTTGTATAGATTTTTTTTTAAATCGGCACCAATTTTTATAAAATTTGAAATTTAAACTCTTAAAAACGTTTAATTTAACATGTGTTTCATGGTTTTCTAGAAATCACCCCCTAAGGGTGCAAATAAGGGGTTGAAAGTTTGTATGCAAAACTCTTTAAATCGCCACCGATTTTTATAAAATTTATATTTTAGACCTTTCAAAAATATTTCATGAAAAACATGTTTCGTTGCTTATTAGAATTCACCCCTAAATAAGCAAGCGAAGCTGCGCGCGTCCGCTAGTGTATATATATTTGTGTAAAATATCTCACCAAATTCCGATCTCTTTCTCCAGGATGTCGCAAATTAACTTCAATGATGGTGTCACTGTAACTCCCGTCGTTGTGTATGAGTTGCGTCATCCGGACGTATCCGTGAGCGAACCCGCCCGGGTGGTGGAAGGAGGCGATGGCGCGGAGCTCTCGCGCCTCTGAGGGACTGTACCCTCGCTGTACGGTGGAGCACGCCCAGCGACGGTCGTGGGCCTTGAAGGAATTTTATTTAGCCAACAATAAAAATACACTAAGATTTGAATTGACTTGTCTTAAAAATGTTGATGTTTTAGTGGATTAAATGAAAATATTTATATATATATATATATATATATATATATATTATTTTTTAAGTAGAATAAAAAATATATAGTAGGTATACCTAAAAATTATACGGAGGACGCATCGGGAAAAAAGGGAGGACTACTAAGGAATCTAGAGATGTACGTCTCCCTGCTCAGAGGGTAAAATAAAAGAAACGCCACGGCTTGTTAGAACAAGGAAAAGAAATTAAAATAATTTAATTTAATTATTTTTTAAGCAGCAGTTTTTTATCATATTAAGTAATTCTATTAATAATTCATTTTAATAGAACGTCACAAAAGGCATTACATAAAAATAAATTTCCTTTAGAAAAAATACTGAATTACCTTCCTATGTATAGCGACAGATCTCCCCAAAATACTGTACGGTCCAAACAAAGACAATTGCGTCTCGTTGAAGGAGGTCTCGAGGCTCTTCTTGTCGTCCAGTAGGCCGTGCTTGTCTCCTAGAGCACCTAGTTCGTATTGATCTGCTGTTCCTGGAAGATAAGATGTAGATAACTAGCTATGTACTTAGACTAGAGAGAGCGGCGCTAGGTTGCGCCATACGAAATCTTAGTCAAACTAGGCTAAAATAGCTAATTAATATTTTATTTACCTGTTTATTATACAATGTACATGTGTAGTAGTGCAGGTAGACCAATGCCAAAATTGAACGAAAGACATCATTATGTTTGAAGGATTTAATTTTTTTTTAAATTCAGAGTCGTTTTGTCTAAAAAATGTATTTCAATAAAGCCATACCAGTAGCAGTGGGTGGACTAAAAGACTTATCAACTTGGAACGGATTGAAGGTGTCGTATATGGTGGTCTTCTCGCAGGGAAACTCCAGTTCTTTTTCTATAGGAGTCTGTGAATTACAAGTATGTTTTTTATTTAATAAAAAACTCGTGTAAGTGATAAATGGAGGTGATCGTGGCGCAATGGCACAAGCGTGCGACTGTAAGCGCGACTATTGTGGGTTCGATCCCCACTCGAGGAAGTGAAATATTTTTTACGTTTATATTTCCATTTCTTCGCTCTGGTGTCGAGGCAAAGCGCGGCGTTCAGTTCTACCACTCAACACGCAATGACTCCAGAATTCGGCAGAAAGTGGGGAACGGAGTGTCTTAACACTAGGTTCCTTCTGCCTGCCCTGCTGTGTGCGGGATACAGCGTGAAGCTAATTTACTGTCTTGACACTGTGTTTTCGGCCTACATTAAAAAGCAACCTACCATATGAACTTTATAATTATGTATGTCACTGTCAAATCCTTCCAACGTAACTTGAACATTGGTTATATCGTATTCCGACTGCTGCGTTAGTTCCAGTTTGCCTCTCAGCCCTACAGAGTGCCCGTTACCAAACCAATCTTGCACGACCGCCTTGCGTCGGTGCAGGCCGTTTACGCTGGAAACATTACACACGCACATATCAATAGGAAGCGAAAAAATATTTTTTATGTAAATAATAATAGTAAATTAAAATGATTTACATAGAGCAAGCCATCCTCTCCCCCCTCGCCACCGGCCCGTGGTCGTCATACACCACCAGCGACCTCCGCAGTATGGAGCGGCCGCCGCTCAGCGCCACCCACGAGTCCGTGAAGAGGCGCCGCGTGAGGCTCGCGCTGTCCGTCTTGCGGCCCGCCACCGCCAGCCGGCCGTGTCTGCGGAGTGCGGAGACGGGGCAGTATTGGTAAACATATCATTTTAGTTGTAACATTTGAACAAATACAATCTAATAATGCTCCAGACATCGTGAGTGTTGAGTGACTGAAAACGACATCATTCCCCGAGTTGGACTCGAACTCACATTCATCGTATTTATAGTCTCAAATCTGATATTTCCCAACACACTCAGCCTATACCTGGCAGTGAGATCCCCCAGCACGCATAAGCCCTCCAGGCCGGGCTGACAATGATCGCCAGGAGTCAGCACAGCCCCGGGGTGCCGGGTCAGTACGGCGCCGGCGCTGAGGCAGCGCGCCGTCCAGTTGTAGTAGTCAGCACCGGGCGCGTGCGCGTGCAGCGCCCAGCGGTGCTCCCACGTGTTGTTGATGCTAGCGCCGTCCGCGTGAACCTGAACATACGGACATGCAACCAATAGAAACGTACTAGCTTATTTAATTTTCCCATACGATATTTTCTAGCTTCGTAATACTTCTGCAAAAATATAAAGAAGCACTAACCATACTCTCAATAATTATAGTAGTGTCTTCCCAAGGCCTCTCCTGCGCCTGTCTGAACACCACCCTGCCCACTAGGGGGTACCGGAACACCACCTCCGCTGAGCTCATCTGGGTCTGATATTCGGTACCAAACTCGTATTGCAAGATGGTGGCGCATAGCTCGTGTTTTGGTTCTCTTCTGTCGAATGTAGGGAAATGTTTTGTTAGAATTTGATGTAAAACAATAACTAATAAGCAGCTTCAAGCTTAGCGACATTGACAAGTGACATCCAGTGTTAAGACACTCTCCCATGTTGAGTGTGGTGACAGTATGGACTAACATAGTAATCATTTCTAGTAATAGTGACTACAAACAAATACATTTCAAATTTATTTTTTATCATTTTGTTTATTAAATGTTGGGGATGTCAGTTCGAATAATATAGTTAAAAAATATTAGGAAATCATTCAAAAATGTGTATGAAGCATTTTTTTTAGCTTCGCGCTGAATCCCGCACCTAGCAGAGTAGGCAGGGTTCCCCAATATCCCCAGAACTCTGCATTGCGTGTTGAGTGACGGAATTCAACGCCACGCTTTGCCACGCGTTACCAGAGCGGTAAATCACCTCGAGTGGGAAAATTTTAACATTTTACACATCAGTCATAAAAAAAACCATATTTGTAACAAAAATGAAAAAAAGAAACGCCTGATAGAAAATAATTACAAAACATACTAATAGTGCACTAGCTGCAAAAAAATAATTATTAGACGATATAAAATATTATTCAGAAAATTAGGCGTTAACGGCTAAGTCAAGGCTTAACTCTAGGTTTCCTCTACAAACCTCTGGTATATGCGAGTTACCTCTACTACATACTAACCGAGTCAACACAACGCTTCTATGCACCACACTCTGTTTGCCCCCCAACGGTAGGAACACGTCCCAGTACACCCCACTCAGCTCGTTAGCGAGTCCTGGCAGTAAATATTTGTGGTTTAGGTACTCGGTACGTCCCTTGTACTTTCCGAGGAGGTCTCCCACTGGGTACTGGTCTTGAGTTCCCATACCTGCATTTAAACATTATGTATTCAAATATTTAATTTAATTGTATTTTGTTACTATTTTGTTTATTTTACTATAGAATAGACCGACATTTCATTTCTTCTTCTTTCAATTTGTTCAAAAGAAGTAAGAAGTATCAAAAGATTTTCTTGAGATACAATAGACTATTACTAATTATAGTTATTTAAGCGTAACATATATTATGCATTATTTATATTCAATTTCTTCAGCTACTTAACAGAGTAGGACAGAGGAAACCTGGGAACCTAGTGTAAAGATCTATTAAGACACTTCCGTTTTCCACTTTTTGCCGAACGCTCGAGGAATTGCATGTTGAGTGTTGGAACTCAACGCTGCGCTTCGCCTCGTTACCAGAGTTAAAACACAAGAAATAAAAATATAAAATATTTCAATCCTCGAGTGAGAATCAAACCCACAATCGTCACGTTAACAGTTGCACCCTGCGCCACAATGGTCTTTTTAATATAATGATATGTTAGCTATAATTATATTTCCGAGTATTTTACTAAACACAAAGTGATTATTTAATTAATGACAATTTGCTAAAGCACTATAACGTCAGCTTTTAACAATAATCATGTTCAATAATAATTAGGCAGCTCGGAGCGTTACATAACGCTGGCGACTAACATCCGGATTCCACACTCGCGCGCCGAGTAAGCGTGCGCGTGTGCGTGCGAGTGTGCGCGCGCGTGCGCGTGCGCCGCTATAAACAATGCGACTTGGAGGTACTCCAGACTTAATAACTCGAATTACAACCATTAAATTATTATTATAAATTTCGATATAAGCTTTATTTATTTTTTTACGAGTAGGAAGGTATATTAGACGAAATTTGAGAATACAAAAATATAATGCTTAATAATAACATTATCCCAAAATCTCTTATAGATATAGTTTGAAAAACACTAAATATACATATATTATGAAAACATGACCAAAAAAGCTCATCCTTTTTATAGATTACTTTGATAAATATAATTTGAAAGGTGAGTGAATCAAAATAGCTCTTTATTTAATCTTTGATATGATTGGCATGATATAGTAGTTACTTGGAAAAAAAGATAAAATATAAACAATATGTTTTACCTGCTGGCGGTACATGCTTTAAATCTACTTCAGTAGGGTTATAAAGATTGCCTGTCGTGTTACATATGCTCTTATACAGGCTCGCATCTAATAACTTCGGAGGCAGCTGCCTGATGCTGTACTGGAGCATGGAGCCCACAAAGCGGAGGTTGGACTCGTAGTCACGGTTAGATGCACTTAGTGTGAAGTTAGCCCAAGTTGGATCATAAGGGGTCTTCTGAGTGAACTCCACTGTTCCTTTGATGCCATCCATGTTTATAATTGCCCTAGATATTTTTTGTAATATTATTAGATCTCAGAATAATGACTAGATATTATATCTTAGAAACTACTTAGGAAATGTGCTTTGCATGAGCGTCCAACTGGTCTACGAAGAGGGATTGCCTATGTATTACGGAATATAAACAAAAGATACTTACTTAGTGCTTTTCGTCAGTATGGGTCTCAACTTGGCACACGCCAAGAAGGTGTCAGGTTGTCTTGCATCAAATATTACCACGTAAAGATTACGCTTCGTTGTTTCCATGTCACTTCTAAGAATATTAATCACTTCGTCCTTGTATAATCTTCTTGTCTTCATTTGATTCGCGTCTGTTGCAATTTTTAATAAACCAAATTTACTGTCCAAATCTCCCACACTCATACCATCTCCACTGTTGTCAGGGTCGAATACAAGCTGGAGTACATTGCAGTTATCTTCGTGACTTGCTTTGTCTGAATCGAATATGTCTGTCACGAACAATTTCCACTTGTGCTCTGTGTAACCGACGTGGTTTTTGAATACCTTCGCATGATAAAGGTCAGCTTCAATAAAAGAATCTTCAAAATCACCATTGTACAACCACCTAAAGTTTAACGAACCTGCGATAGGTGCTGTAAATCTGGCCATGGCGAAATTTTCATGGGATTTGTCGATGGTAAAAATGGAGGCACATATGATTCTGTCACGTTCAGCAGTCTCCAGGACTATACTCTTGCCCCACAGTCCCATAAGGCCAGTTAAACTATTTTTGCTCTCAAATTCAGCATGATCCTTACCAGGTACTATTAAATAACCTAATTCTTCTGTGAGATCAATAAGCTCCTTCCCAAGACTTCTTTCAGAGCATCGTTCGTCGGACAAATCTCTATAGTCCACTGCGTACTCGTGTACAGTCCATCGCCATACTCCATCTGGATACTGTAGCGTTGGTTTCAAGTTGGTTCGTAAACTAATGAGGGATTCGTTTTTTTGTGAGAATTCAATTTCTCCATGTAGCCCATGCTGAGATATGTACGCTCGGAGCACAAGAGTATTTACATCTAAAATAAAAATACGAGTATATGTTACTGTCAAGGACAATATGCGGGGCAGCGTAGCACGGTACAGTTGGGGAGGAAGGGAGGAGAGGATGTCTCGAAATTCTTATGGGAACGGAAAGAACTAATTTTAAGTCCTCGCAAGCAACCGAAGTTGCGGGTGACGACATGTGTATAGTTGCTGGTCATTTATATTAGTTAATTTAAAAAATACAATTAAAATAAATTATACTTAGGGCCTTATGTTTATTTGGAATCAAAGTAACCGGATGTTTGTCTTGTTTGGTACTTTTACTTTCAATACTATACTTAAGTAATTTTTTATTTCATTGTTTTGTAGTGTATACAAATTATTGAATATTAACTTTAATTTCCTTTGTTTTTGTTAATTGTTATATTGTACTTCAAGGTCGTCAATAGAAACTAATTACCTACAAATCATTGCTCAAATAAGTGCCAATATAAGAAGTAGTAAACTTTATGTATTAAATATTAAATACAATGTAAAAGAACTATTTATAATACTTAATACCTACTTCTTGAATAATATAATGCAATATGACAAACGGAACTTAAAACTCAAAATACCACCAAAATCATAGTGAAACTCTAAAGTTAGCGCTTCCATAACAACCTTCAACTGCGAGTATATAAAAACTATAACTTTCCAACATACCCGTTATTAATAACACTAAAACAACTAGACAAAACAACTTAGGTATACGATCTATTATACACATTGTTAATAATTTCACATTGTTGTTACTGTAGATGTACGAGTATACGTCTACTGTCCGCTTTACGGCCGCAGTACTGGAACTGGAAGTGAAAGGCGAAGGCTGTGAGTAGCTCGAGTGAGACAGGTAGTCGCTGTGTCACCAGTTACGACAACAGCGGGAACTGTACGAAACACGCACCAATAATGTCGGATCTCTCGGTATGTCACTCAATGACGTCTTCTGATCTACTGAGGAGGTGTTTTGTAAATATTGCGTACTAGCTTTACCTGCAACTTCGCCCGCTTGGCCGAATGGAAAAAACTAAGAGTGGAGTTTACCCTCGGAAGTTGTAATGTTTATGTGACCTTTTTAATATAGGTCCACAATAGCCTGTGGTCTTTCTCGGTATATAAACTATCCAACCCCAAAATCATTAAGTTTGAAAGAAATGTTTTTCAGTTCTGACCAGTAGTTCCTGTGAGTAGCTAGGGGTTTAACATTACATTTTTCTTTACTTTATAGTAGGATAAATGATTGTCGGTCCAGGTCCACAATGTGTGCAGGTCCAGGATTTACATAATTTGAGCCTAAGCGTGTTAAAAAGTGTTGTTAGATAACATAATGTTATAAGATTTCTCATTCGAGGTGAACGTGGGTAAGTACAGAACCTAGTTGCGAAAAAATATATTAAAATATAAGTTTTAACTCAAAAATACGACACTTGGTTCCTTCGGGCAAAACATAAAGTTAAGACATGTGTGATTTGAAATGTGAAAATTTAAAAAATTGAAGCGAGATGAGGAATATGTAAGTGAAAATCTGAAAATGCTGCGGCAGTCAAAGTAATTATTAATTTCAACTAATATTAAAACATTTTTTCTAGAAAAGTAGAGAACGGGATGTCTTAACACTAGGTTCCCTCCGCCTAACCTGCTATATGCGAGATACAATGTGGAAATGTGTTATAATTGGGCAGAGTGTAGAGGACAACGTTTTACAATTATGTTTCCTCGGCCATTCCACAACTTATGTTTTAAAAGTCGCGCGCCATTACTGCTAACATATCTACAACATGAATATGAATTGTGAAACATTTTATAATTATTTGTTAATACAATCACAACAATTGAGGGACATTTGTGAAGTTCAAAATTACAATAAAAATAAAGAATAAAAAAAGGCTAAATAAATAAGTAATAACAAATTTAAATAAGAAAGAATTTATCATATTTCATTACTTACTTAGACTGGATTCTTTTGTTTTATGACTACAAACAATTAAATCAGCTCAGAGGGAACCTAGTATTGAGACACTCTAATCCGCCTCTAGTTTAGTAACTTAATGTTAATTGAACACTTAAATATAAACTGTGTTTTCTATTCTTTTTTTGTGTATTTTCTTAATAAGGATCAATAAAAATTCAAAATTTTTAACATTTACTTAATAAGTACTTTTAGGGTTCCTGGAGTTTCATCAGGAAATCGATGCGCCTATATGGTTTGAATTGCAACTCTATATCTCAAAGCTTCCTGAGATAAAGGGTCTGAACAGACAGACGGACAACATAGTGATCTTATAAACCCTTTTAGGGTATAAACCATATAGGCGCATCGATTTCCTGATTAAAAACATATTTCTATATTAACTTAGAAAAAACATATGGCCGTTTATATCGGAAAAAACGCGTAACACACTGTAAAGGCAATCAAAATTTACAGGGTAATTCCGGGTGACCTACAATTATGAAATTTGGCAGCTAGCATCTACAGGTAGTATTAGTTCAAGGAGAGACAATGCCCGGAAATCAATCAAACTGTAATATTTGGATTGATCTATTTGTAAATGACATGGTATGACACGGTAAATTCTAGTTATTTTCCATTGAACTATTGTATTGAGATTTTTTTTTGATAAATTGCCAGCAATGGAAATAGATCATGTCACACTACAAGTAGCAGTTGAGCGAAATGTAGATGAAGGAGATACGAGTGCTTTATTCTCTTGGGTCTGGTCTCCAGTGGTCTGGTCTCCAGTGGTCTTGTCTCGGAAGGCGTATCGTTGGCCCAGATTATTCTAATAAGGACTTTCACTGAATCTTTCATTCTTAACTAAATATTATTTAAATATAATATTTTAACTCCCCCGTTCACTTGGTGTGGATTACAATTAGGTTATTTTTATATGGTGAGTGCTTGCGACGAGAATAACCCCGCCCCGCCCCGCCCCGCCCCGCTCGTCGCAGCGCCGCGCCGCTAGTTTGACCAAAATTATACAACACCCAAGCGATTACCGCTAAACATCGCTGCGGCTATGGCCAGCAAGGGAACCGTGCTAAGATCAATGTTAAATAAATTCCACTAATAGCGGAAATTAAATTAATTTAGATATCAAAATAATTCCCCCGAGCGGGAATCGAATGCACAACTATTGCGTTTAGCGACGTGCCACAATAGGTTAATGCTAAGAATATTTAAGGACCTCCCTACAACACTGTACCTTAAAGCAGTTTCGATATTGGTATTAACCAACATTTTAAAATCAGATTATTTTGGATAAAAATTTTGGGTAAAATTCATAGGGTGACCTAGAATTATGAAATTTGGCAGCTAGCATCTACAGGTAGTACTAGTTCAAGAAAAGATCTGGAAAATTTACAATTGTGAGTAAATGCTGAAAAATAGTAGCCTTAAATAGCAAAAACCGCGTATTTCGAATCTATAAAAGGAATCAAAATGAATAGGGTACTTCCGAATAACCTAGAATTATGAAATTTGGCTGCTAGCTAGAAAGACTATACATTTGTGGTTAGATCCAAAAAAATATTAGCCTTAAATGGGGGGCAAAATTTGGTGTTAAAGCCGCTAGTTCAAGTGGATACCTCACTTGTTGCTCCAACGAATGTGGGATTGTCAAACTCTGTATCGAACATTTGCTTACATATAATAATTATGTTTCAATTCTGAAGTGAAGTCGGACGGCGTAG
Source organism: Heliconius cydno galanthus (assembly GCA_036379175.1). Taxonomy (NCBI): domain Eukaryota; kingdom Metazoa; phylum Arthropoda; class Insecta; order Lepidoptera; family Nymphalidae; genus Heliconius; species Heliconius cydno. The sequence goes on from JAKRZM010000282.1 coordinate 637,462, forward strand.
ATAAGTACCGCCAATCAATAATATATAAGTGGAGTGAATTGTCACCTAGATTTCAACTTAAGTTTTATTAGATGCTTGTTACCAAGTAAATAATTGAAAGATCGCTAAAGTGCTTGTTCTAAATTGATATTTTTTTATAATCAATTAGTACGAAAACATCGGTCGTAAAAAAACCAATGACACGGGATGTGCCCCGTGTCATTGGTTTTTTGAATATGAAACGATGAGAAGAAAGGGCTCTGGCTAAGATAAGCTTTAATTTCAGAAAAGCTCGAGATATCCTATTTTTGTACGGAACCTTCGATGGGCGAGCCCAACTTACGCTGGTCCGGTATTTTTCTTCGTCCACATCACCCTTCACCCATCTGACTCAAAAATGTTAAATGTTCTCTTGTCGAAAATGGTTACGTCATTCCACCATGTGTCTTCCCTCAAAATATATTCTTTTGAAAAACTCTATCGGCTTCGCGCAGCATGGCGATGTTTGGGGGATGTATTTGAAATAAATAACTTTATATATATAACATTCGTATATGGGTCAGTCAAAAGGTAAAAGCGAAATCCGTCTGTCAAAATCATTCATCTCGAGATAATCAGGTCTATGGTCCCTTAAAGAACAAAAATACACCAAGCTTCTCTCAGAGAGAACGCAATCAAAAAATACGAGAATTTATATATCGATTTTGCTGCATTTTGTATGAAATCAGGTACTTCCATAAGGAAGTAATATAGGTTTATACCTACATTCATAAAATTTATATATTTTAATAAAGATTAATATAACCTTTGTAGTTTCCATTTTTATATTTATGATATTGGTAGATAGTTGTATTTCTACTGGTCTTCAGGCCGGCGATACAGATATACGGGTAGACAGAGAAAGAGAGCTGCCTGAACACATTTATTGCGGTATTTGTGATCGTACTCGCACATTTAGTGTGTTTGCTCAAACAATAATTATAAAAAAATAAAAATACATTGTCACACAGATACAGTCAGATAAGAATTCGTTTACATCGAATTTAGTTTTTATTAATTTAGTCTTATTTTAATGAATAATTGCCATGCCATTTTAAATCATATAAAACAACAATAAACACAATAAATTATAATAAACACTTTAAAACTGACTTCTCAATGTAATTTAAATAATATCTAAATTAATTACTTTTTAAATGGTTAACTAATGAGTGAAAATGTTCAGTAATTAAAATTTAATCCTAATTATTTTCAATCCAATTAACTTAAAGAATGTTTCATCTTCATTATTCAATAAATTAAATTTGAACGTTGCATGACAATGTTTCTGTGCACTTTATCCGGAAAATAAATAATACGGTGTTCAGATTATAAAAACACGTAGCTGATTTTATTTTTAAATGTCCGACCGTGCCTGCCCGCTGCCGGCCGAACCTCAGAGCCGACCAAAGAGTTCTGATGCCATCACTGAGAATTGTGTGGCTAACTATATATGGGATCGAGCTGAAACTGTAGTAGTAGCGGGTAGAGGGGGGACCGTCTTGGAGTATCGGCTTGGGACGATATCTCGGAGTCAGGGTGGGACTGCCGAGTGGTACAGTCTCTCTTCCGTCGAACCAACAAACTACACAAGATGGTAAGTCCAGTGATTGTAGTGGTTATAGTGAATAGTGGAAACAAGAGAAGTGCCTGAGAGGACGTGTCTTGTAGATAGAGGTGCGAGGACGCATGGACCGCGCGCTACGTTGTTAAATCCCCGTAGCATTGGAGTAGAAAACATTTTCAACTCCAATGCTTTTTTTATTACACTTATATTTATTTTAAAAAAAACCAATTGCGAATTCCAGCAACCGTTTTAAAATTTTATTAATTTACTAATAAGCGAGACTACCAATAAGTCCGGCCCTAAATACTTAAATAATTTGAAAGATGTAATATAGCAACAGTAACGAGGACAATACTAATACCTAATTATCAATAAATATTTGTGCTATAAAGTATTAAGTATTACTGAAGCTGATTTTTCTTAACTATACTGAGGTACATGAAAATCTTAAAATAAATCAATTAACCCGGAATTAACAATTAACACTAGATCGAGTGCTATTTCTGAATGTTTCACGCAACGGAATATACGGCTGAAGACGAACGTCGATTGATCTAAATATACGCGCGCCTTGCAATGCCTAAACGGGCTGCTGGAATCGTAATCCGATAGCGGATTGGAAGTATTGGAAAAATATTTCATAATAAAACCAAAGATTGATCAAGTTCATAAGAAATTAATTCATAATCAAAATATTTCGTAACAAATTTCGTATAAAAGTTTACAAGCATGTTTCAGTCAGCTTAATTAATATAAAAATGTCTGCACTAAAGAAAGGAACCGTTGTAGCGACCTGTGCAATATTTCTTTAATGTTTTAAGTTCAGATTACATACATTCCGTTACTTAGGGCAGTCTGTAGTTCTGTACAATCTATAAATATAAAAGTACAGGTTCTCACTGATGATGTTTATTTTCGTAATCTGGACATCCGCTAAGAAGGGATTTTGAAAAATTTTAACCTTAAAGAGGTGAAATAGGATAGATTTAGACTCTTAAAAATATTTCAGTGAACACGTGTTTCATGGTTTATTCAAATTCACCCCTAAGGGTGCAAATAAGCAGCCGAAGCTGCGTGCGTCCACTAGTAATCAGACCTTTATGATTTATATTTTGATCGAAGAATTACTTGAAACTTACTTCTATATTTTCATTTTAGTCATTTTAGCCAATTTATACTTATAGCTAAAAGGAAATCAAATTAAACATTTATATATATTTTAGGCGGATAAGGAAAAGAAGATCAAGAAGAAGAAGGCGAAAGAAGACGCGCCCGCTGAGGAGGCCCCAGCAGCGCCCGCGCCCGCCGCCGCCGCCGGTGGTGAACGTCAATCCTCCCGCGGCAGCCGCAAGGCTAAGCGCACTGGCTCCAATGTCTTCTCCATGTTCTCCCAGAAGCAGGTCGCCGAATTCAAGGAGGTCAGTATTAGAATCGCATCATAGCAATTATTAGTTTCTAAAGTACTTCACATTTCACAAGCTTACGAGTATGAATTGTATTATTCTATGAAATCTGTAAATAATATTCATTACTCACTTACTTTTACCTTCTTATCTAAATAATCGATGGAAAACATCTTTATCATTAGGTACCTTCAACATATACAAGTTGCTTTACAAATACGATCATTGTTTTAGGCCTTCCAGCTAATGGACCACGACAAGGACGGTATCATCGGCAAGAACGACCTTCGCGCCACCTTCGACTCTCTCGGTAGGCTCGCCTCCGAGAAGGAACTCGACGAGATGGTCGGTGAGGCGCCCGGCCCCATCAACTTTACCCAGCTCCTCACCCTTTTCGCCAGCCGCATGTCCGGCGGCTCTGACGATGACGACGTCGTCATCAACGCCTTCAAGTCCTTCGACAACGAGGGCAAGATCGACTCTGAGAGGCTGAGGCACGCCCTCATGACCTGGGGCGACAAGTTTTCCGCCGACGAAGTCGACGAGGCATACGACCAGATGGATATCGATGAGAAGGGCTTCATTGATACCAACAAGCTGATCACCATGCTCACAGCCAGCGCCGAGGAGGAGGAGGGCGGAGAGGCCGCGTAAATGCTCACTAATATCCAAGGAGTCGAATAGACGGTGGCTACCACCTGGCCCACAAGGTTCACACATCGGATTAAACGCGATGCGAACCGAACAATTTTTTATTTAAATCTCTATGTAATTTATTGTTTCCATTTTATAATTTATACATATATAATGAAAATATAGTTTTACTATAATAATACCGTGTACAACTGTCCCTAGTCCCTAGGGTGTTTGTTGGGTCAAACGGCAAGAGTCGAGGGATATGTGAGGAATACTATGTATTCATATTTTCTGTTTTAATAAAGATTTAAATCAAGTCTGACTAAACTAAGGCCTGATGAGGTAACTTTATGAAACCTGGGCTTCTCATTACACACCATCACTAACACTGACATTATATGACTACAACCTATGATTTGATAGGTAATTATATGTTTTTTTTGGTTTTTAATTACACTCCGAAATTTTAAAAATTATTAAAGAGGTGTCAAGCAAACACTTATCAAAATAAAAAAGATATCAATAATTACACAAATACATTTTCATATTTTTTGTCTTTATTGAAATTTTATTAATCTATATATATAAAATCGAAAGGTCACTCATCACGAAATCTCAGAAACTACAAGTGCTAGGAATCTCAAATTTTGCATAGGAGTTATTTATAGGACGTAGGTGCTCGCTAAGACGGGAATTTGCAATATTCGACTTTTAAGGGGTTATTTTTGGGGTTGAAAGTTTGTATGAAACTTCGTTACTACAAATGCTAGGAGTCTCAAGTCTCAGTCTTTTGCATGGACGTCACTTATAGGACGTAGGTACTCATGGAGACAGAAATTAATAATGACGTAGTTCACGCAGGCGAAGCCGCGGGCGGGCCGCTAGTTAAATATATAAACGCAACAGTTGATAATATTTTAAATAATATATTATCGTTTTTACACTCTGAGGGCTTATAATAAAAATACCAAAATATGTTGTAGCTGCGGCCGTCGTGGCGCTTTGAGAAAGCGTCTGATTGTAGGTAAACGTGATATTCGTGGGTCTACTCCCCGCTCGGAAGAAAACTATTATACCTACATATTTTCATTTTCTCGCTCTGGCAGACAAAAACGGAAGAAACAAACGGAACAAACGGAGAACGGAACACTAGATTTCCGTTCCTACACTGCTGTGCAGAGAAAAGCGTGAGGCTGTACTGTTTTAGTTTCTTATCCAAAGGAGTAATTGCCGATCCTATAATGTTAATGAATTACACCTCTTAGTTATGAAGGACAAGACAGTGCTAGCAAACAAAATTATATACAGACCGCGATCTCTATTTGACACTTAGCTGTGCGTTCTCTACCGCATTTGTCATGGGGAGTGTTCTGGAGAATTGTTTGACCTGTTATCTGCCCCCGAACTTTCTAATAGCACAGTACATCACAAACTCAAGTACCATCCACACCATCCGGATACGTGGCACTCCACTACTGTGCGGTTTTGTAGGAACTTCCTTCCACGCACCACTCAACTGTGGCAAATGTGTTCAAAGGCTAGCAACGCGCCTGTCGCTTCCCTGCTGTTACACGGGGTCGTCGGCGGCGGTGATTACTTAACATCAGGTGACCCGTACACTCGTTTGCCTTAGTTTTTTTTCTAAAAAATAATATACATTTGATGCTGTTGAATTGAGTTTAAGACAGCCAATGACAGTTTACATATCCCTGCAAGTCTTACAGTAAATAAATAGATTAAATCTTCATCAGAGTCCGATATTTGGACGTTATGCATGCCTGAGGGACTATTGTGGAATGGATTCCCACTCGGAGAAAGAAATGATCATCTTATCTTATCTATATATATAAAAGGACATATTCTCATTGACTAAGACGCACGCACAGTGACAGTCTGTATTTGAGTGAGAGTAAACGGAGTGTCTTCTTACTTCAAGCGGGCGTAGCCATCTGATTGTAAACGTGATATAGCCGACAGGGTTACAGGCTTATATACACTGGGTCACCTTCGGGTAGAAACGGTGTGGCGGTAGTGCTTTCTGAAGAGCTTCAGAATGGGCTCCTTGAAGTTGACCGTCGCTCCAACCGCTTCATACGAGTAAAGGTACTGATTGAGGCCGTTACCACAAACTTAATCAGTGCCTATGCTCCCCAGGCGAGATTTCACGCGGCCGAAAAGGAGACATTCTGAGAGCAGTATAAAGGTGTACTTGCTGTACCGTCTACCCAAGTGGTCTTAGTCGGGGGGGACTTGAACGGTCACGTTGGTAAGGCTGCTGAACCGTATGAACGTGTTCACGGGGGTTTTGGGCACGGTCTTCGCAATACAGAGGGAGAAAATATTCTGAGTACCTGTATTGCGTCTGATCTGGCCGTCGTGAATACGTTTTTCCAAAAGAATTCCTAGCACCATATCACGTATAAGTGCGGGTCCTACTCAAATTGCCTACTTATTGACCAGACGGTGTCATATGGGCAGGGTAACTAACTGTAAGGTGAATTCCAGAAGGCGAAAGCCTAACGGCCCAACATCATCTTCTTGTCATGAACTTTAACGCCACTCCGAAGAAAAAAGTAGCCGAGGAACGTAGCCCTCGGATCAAGTTGTGGTTGCTGAATGGACCGATGCAGACGGACTTCCTGGCAGAGGAGAAAAGTCATGCAGTCTTTATCACGACCCACCTTGATATTGACTGCGTTAACTATCCCGTGGTATAATTTTATTTTGGATGATGGATACATTCGAAACTGCAAGGCTAAACTGTATGTCCCGATTTCTTTATCATTAGGTTTTTCGGATGGTCCCGTATGGTAAATTTATAAACGTATTTAAGTACATCAAACAATTTAACAATAATATTTTAGGATTAAAAGAATAAACTAATGAATATTTCAATTATTTCAATATGAAGTATTCTTTATTAGCTATGATATTCTTCTAATGAACAGATTTAAAAAAGTCCATTCAAGTACAAATCGGACTCGCTCACCGACGGTTTCGTACCAATTTGATGATTTTGGGGTCAAGGGGAACCTGACTTTTGTAAAGTTTTTACTTATCAACTTTTATAAAGCTGAAAAATTTAAGTTTGGGCATATACATACTTGATTTTGTATGAAGTCAACTTTTGAGGTACGAAACTATAATATTATTTTTTATGTTTCTTTACGTTTTAATTTTGTCTTTAAAGATATAAAAGTAGACCACCAATCAGGTATCTAATTAGCTATGCCTTGATAGATGCATTTTCAACTTAGCTCACCAAATCCATAATTAAGAGATACACAGAATGGTAGGTACTAGTGTGGACGTCCCGGTGAGAATGAAGAAGAACGTGCTTAGCTGGTTTGGACACGTACTACGAATGAGTGATGACAGAATGGCAGAAAGATTTATGAAGGAAAGGTGAGCGGTAACACTATTACAGCAATTGAGAAATTTCACTAAAATCTCATGTCTGATGTCCTCTTAGAAACTTTCCATGTGTAGCGGTAGTGTCAGCCGGTTACTAGTTTTAGATGCAATGGATTCGTTTCTCCCTTGACGATTATTTTAATTTAATTAATGTTAATTTTAGAATACAACAAGTATTGTGTCGGATTACGAAGTTCGACGGCCCTAAAATAGACAAAGTAGAAACCGGAGCCCATGGTCGTAGGAATTGGGGGGACCGGGTGGACCGGGATATTCCTAAAAAATATACATATTTGACACTTTTTAATTTCTAATTATGGAAGTTATTATTTTAACGCCAGAATAAGATAGGTTTCAAATTCTAATGTCTATAAATTAATGTCAAAGAACTTTCGAACGTAATATCAAATATTTTTATAATCTGTAATCTGTATCCATCAAATGAAAAGTAGTGTAAGTGGGCAGTCGAGTAATTGTTTACATTTGCAAAATGAGTGCGGAAACAGTGCAAAAAGTGACAAAAACCTTTAAATTTTCCTTTCCAACATGCACTAACAAGGAATTACATTTCAAGCTAGAAGTTCCGGTGGAGATCCCCCACGGAGGGTTCACACGCGAGCTTGTGCAACGAGTAATAAAAATGTTTCATATACCGGTGTATTTAGAAAATGGTATTTAAACTAATCAATTACTATGGACATTACACTTCCTTTAATATCATATCTTACATGTGTTCTAACTTGTAGAATTTAACGAGAAACTAGCATCTTTCGTATCAGAAGAAACAAAATACTTTTATAATGAACGTGACGCAAAGCTCATAGACCAATTGAAGAATAACGAATTAAATGTTGACGGTATAGTAAAAAATTGGGAGAAATTATTTAAAGAGAACGTAGTAGACTTTGCTGAGCAAAAAGGGTCATCAGATGAGGAGGTGTTTGCAGCTGCATATCACAAGTTGGTTCATTCGCCAGCTTTGGAGACAATAATGCAAGTGGAAAGCGCATACGCCAAAACAGTTATGAATATGTTAAAAAATAGAGATGAGGATATTCAGAAACTTACCAAGAGGTGTTTAATATGTTTATTTTTTTTGCAGTATAAGCATTACCCTCTTAAAATTATTTCTCCCCGTAAATTCCTGCAACTTGATACATGTTTAACATTTTATATTTATAATGTGTACAATGTTTTTAAAATTAAAATAAATGATTACTTTTAATAATATACAATACACTATGATATCATATCATTTTAAAAAATATGTGTACAATGTACATAACATTTCTAAACAACACAACTTTCTAAAAAATTTGATGCGGCTTTCTCATTTATATTTTTATACTATAGTACCTACTCACTACCACATAGGTATTTACTATATACCTCTCCTATTATACACCAACACGGTACTACAGACCTGGCTGGTGAGTAGAGGCGCTAAACCCACCACTGATTTTTTCCTAAAAATATATTTGAGGCAAAATGCAATTTTTATGGTTTAGTTTAATGTTTAGAGGATCATAGTTTTAATATTGCAAGATTTTAAGAAGATTGTTTGTCTTTGCATATATATCAAGCTTACACATATGGTAGACTCAGTGGCGGACTGAGGGGGGCGGTCCTTTATCCTATACTGTGCAAGTCAAGCCGTTTCCACATCAGTTAATGTTCTAATTTTTTTGACCGTGAAAGCTGCTGAGCTAAGTCTATTCGCCAATCCATCAACATGAAGTCCCCACTGTAATTTGGAGTTGATGGTGATACTGAGAAATACCATAGAATCAACAGGATCTATGGGTTCACCATTGAAGAGTACATCTGCTTTAACAATATTCATGTTAGGTGTTCTAAAAATCATGCATTTAGCTTTCTTACTATTCAATAATAGGTTATTAACACTGAACCGATGTACTAATTTCGAGAGATCATTGTTTACATCGTCATATACGATTTGTCATCTTTTTAGTTTAAAAATCAATACTATCTCATGGTTTTCAACTAGATATGGTAAATGATTAATGTATATTAAAAAGAGAAAAGGACCAAGAATAGACCCATGCTGATTACTGAACCAGGAGATTTCTTGCCATTCACTTTAGTAAAACCATACTGTTTATGATGCATAAGATTATGTGGACTAAAATGCACCAATATTTGATTTAGAATATTTTTTCAAAAATCTTGCTAAACGAGGGTAGTATAGAAACGGGTCGAATATTATTGGGATCTGATGTACTACCCGATTTAAATATAGGTATGACTTTACTAAATTTCATTAGATCAGGAAACACACCATACTCTATACAATTAGTAAATATGGCGAGGTCAGGAGCAACTGCGTTTATTATATAGCTAATCAATTTTACACAAATACTTGAATGTCTTAACAATGTGTCTTGAATTGACATTACATTTTTGTACGCTCTCCTTAAGTAATGATTCATCGACGGTTGTGGAGGATATAAGTGTATCGGTTGTCGAAACTGGAATGTGAGCAAAGAATTTTTCAAATACACATGAATCTTCTTGATCAGAGTTGGTTAAACCATTGTTAATTTTTAATTTAAATTCAGAGTTATGTTTCTTAGCTTTTCCATTTTCACAATTTATTATGTCCCATATCATTTTCATTTTATCAAAACAATTTTTAATTTTATTAAAAGCTTTTTTTTAATATGTAAAGATTTCGCCATGGCACATACTTTCTTTAATAATTTAGAATAAACTCTAACATAATTAATAAATGATTCCCTTTGTCTACTCTTATGAATCCCCACCGTCGCGTCGCCCAATCATTAAATGACAAGAAATTCCTGGAATTAACCGTTTTAGAAGTAAATACGTTAATTTAATTATTGTTGCAAAAAATTATTCAACCCAGAACTTCGCATCATAGTTATAAGTTATACTTTTGTAATAAATAATAATTTATTAAACGTTTCTAACAGAAAACCAATAGTTTTAGGTGAAAAAGTTAAAATTATTTCTATGAATCAGTCAAAGTTCTAAAACTATTTCTAAAAGTGTAGACTAAAGAATATTTTCACATAACAACTATGTGTTACTATTGCTTTGAACATAAACAAAACATCAAATGTTTATAAAATTATCCATAATTTGACTATGAAAGTTTATTTGTCTCATGTACTAGAAAATATTTACGCAACGAAGAAGAAAAAACACTATAATATGTGTAATATATGTCCCCTACTTGAGAATGAAGATTCCATATCTGAATAATACAAAAAATAAATCAGTTTATTAAGAAATAGTTCTTAATTGCGTAAATTACTAACAACTAAACAACTAACAAGTCATTAACAATACATAAGCTAAATTCACTTTTATATCAAACTGAGTTCGTTATAAAGCTTTTCATTACCGTTAAATGATCTTCTTCTTCTTCTTTGTCGTTTCACTCTTGACAGAGCGGTCGTGGTCATCCTTTTTCAAGGTTGGTGGTGCGCCACACAGTCCGACGCCATTCTACGCGGTTGACTGTCTGCCTGGTGCATTGGTAGAGGGGGTCATGTTAAATGATACCTTAGTACTATTTCAAATAAGTGATATAAAGAGGATAACATGAAATCACTTTCAAATTTTAAATTTTCGTACCATTTTGGGGTTATCGGCTCCACTGTGCGACGCGTGCAAAATATTTTTATATAATCATTATTAATAAGCTATTAATCTTGATATTGTAATCTTAGTATGCTTACTTTTGTTATATTCTTACCATTTTAGACAAACAGAAGAAATGGAGGAAAAGGTGAGACTTCTAAATATTTCAACCACAGAGGAAGACATCAATGCATTAGCCGCGCAGCATTTTGAACAGCAGAGTTTATCTACGGGCCGCTGGGAGTCACAGTTAGATGCATTGAGACACACCCAGAGGGCGTCTCACAGAGCCTGGCTCATGGCCGCCATGGATGAATATCAGACTGATGAGAGGGTCACACCAAGGTTTGTTACTGCATCACAACTCTAAATCTAATTTATTATTTTCTATATTCTTACCTACTCTTGGCACCCACTGGCACCCCCTGTTGCCCCCTGTCGTGATGGTTGGCGCGAAAACATCTGTCAACTCATAGCATTTGTGATTTTTGATGTCTAAACACCAAAAACTTTAAAGAATTATCGCTATATAATTATCGCGCTTTATTTGGATAAAAAGATAATTCAGTGTTTTTAAATAGTTAAGAACGCATTGTAATTTGTTATTTACTAGTGCACAGTGCGATTCCTGATAACTGGAATAAGGGCCTACTTATAACTGTACCTAAAAAAGGTGACCTAAGCCAATGCAGCAACTGGAGAGGAATTACTTTGCTTTCAGTTCCGTGTAAAGTTTTCTGCAAGATCATCTTGGATAGATTATCAAGAGCCGTTGAACCCCTCCTTCGCAACGAACAGGCGGGTTTCCGCCCCAACCGTTCGTGCATACATCAAATCAACAGCCTCCGCATTATACTCGAACAGACATCAGAATAGCAGAGAGAGCTGTACCTAACCTTTGTCGATTGACACGTTGAGATGGTCTAGCTTATGGTCTCGCCTATTCATCATCGGTGTCCCGCCAAAAATCGTACATTTACTTCAAGCCTTATACAAGAAGAAGTTTCTCTTGCTAGGTTTTACACGATGGCCTTCTTTCCGAAAATATAAATATCAGTCAAAAATACTAAATGTACAGACAAAATATTTTTACTGTTTTATTATATATAGAGATAGAGATTAATAATTGAATAAGCTGTTTTCAATTTAATCTATATATATAAAATGACTTGTCCTCACTGACTGAGGTAAGACGCACGCACAGCCGTAACCGCTGTGCGTAGAAACGTGGAATTTGGACAGATGTTTACTTTCGTAATCTAGATATCCACTAAGAAGGGAATTTGAAAAATTTTAACCCTAAAGGGGTGAAAAAGGGGTTGAAAGTTTGTATGGAAAAAAATTAAAATTGGCACCGATTTTTATAAAATTTGAAATTTGGATCTTTAAAAGTATTTAATTGAACACGTGTTTCATCGTTTTCTAGAATTCTCCCCCTAAGGGCGCAATTAAGGGGTTGAAAGTTTATATAGATTTTTTTTTAAATCGGCACCAATTTTTATAAAAAATGAGATTCAGACTCTTAAAAGTATTTAATTGAACACATGTTTCACGATTTTCTAGAATTTTGCCCCTAAGGGTGCAAATAAGGGGTTGAAAGTTTGTATGGAAAAATCTTTAAATCGCCACCGATTTTTATAAAATTTGAAATTTAGACTCTTAATAATATTTCATTTGAAAACATGTTTCGTGATTTATTAGAATTCACCCCTAATTAAGCAAGCGAAGCTGCGCGCGTCCGCTAGTCTTGTATAAATTACAAGTAAGAATTAGTAATAAAATATTCATAACAGCTAGAACATAAATTATATAAGAACTACTTTTCTGTATTTTAACAATAATTTAAATTGAGTCCATTATTTTTATTATTAAAAGTAATAACATTTAACTAATTTATTAAGTTATATTTGTGCACTAGGTTTTATCCAACACATAATAATTGTTTTGTTGTAATGCAATTTTTTTTATATTTATTTCTTTATATACTTTGCATGTTTTATACATGGTTGTAAAACCTTATGTTCTCTATTGTCTAATGAGATAAAAAAAACAGTACTGTCTCACTAATCCCGCATTGACAGTCAGATATCAAAATGTCTACTTCTACAGCTTATCATCCAGAGAGCACCACTTATCAGGTACAACTTACAAAATGTAACATTATGTCTTCTCTATATATAATAAAACAGAAAAAATATGGTGTCTGTACATTTTGTATTTTTGACTGAAATGGATAGAGGGGCACTTAAAAAGAATAATAGAAAGAAAAAAAAATATTTTTAATTTCTTGTCTGTCTGTATGTAAGATCACGCTAATCTCTGAAAGTATTTAACCTATTTACGTAAAAAATTCACCAATTTCTAACCTAGCTTAACATCTAAAGTTTATTCCATCAAAATCGGACCATTAAATAAAGTTATAGTCATTTGAATGAACTCAAGGCATGAGTTTGCCTGCAAATATATAGCAATCCATATCTATACTTATAATATAAATCTGTATTTGTTTGTATTTTTAACCAACTTTCAAAACAAGGAGGAGGTTATCAATTAATTATTTTCGATTCGATTCATAAAAATTAAAAATTAAGAAATTATTTTGGATTCCATTTCGGATTATTGGATTATTCGATTCGATTTTGGGTATTTTTTGTAATATGCAATCATTACAGTAATTTTACAAAGAGTATTATAAATCCTTACCCAAATCAATAATTTAACATTTAAGGCCGTTTCTGAACGAGTAAATTAAATTATTCATTGACATCAATACGTTTGACTGTCAGTCAATTCTGTTTATTAAATGAATAATCATGTAGCTCAAACGGGCGAAGCCTCTGTGGCCGCTAGTTAGATACTAAAATTGCAGATAATTAAAAACCCCCTATCAAAAAGTTCAACAACGTAAAGAACTAGAAAAGAGCTGATAATCTTCTAATGACTAAAAATATTTTCGTGATTTGTGGCTAAGAATACTCAAATATCTATATATATATATATATATATCTAACTAGCGGACGCGCGCAGCTTCGCTTGCTTATTGCTTAGGGGTGAATTCTAATAAACTTTGAAACACGTGTTCAATAAAATATTTTTAAGAGTCTCAATTTCAAATTTTATAAAAATCAGTGGTGATTTAAAGATTTTTCTATATAAACTTTCAACCCCTTATTTACACCCCTAGGGGATGAATTAAAATAAACCACGAAACTTATGTTCAATGAAATATTTTTAACAGTCTAAATTTCAAATTTTATAAAAATCGGTGGTGATTTAAAGATTTTTCCATACAAACTTTCAACCCCTTATTTGCACCCTTAGGGGGTTAATTTTAGAAAACCATGAAAGACATGTTCAATTAAATATTTTTAAGAGTCTAAATTAAAAATGTTATAATAGTCGGTGGCGTTTTAAAGATTTTTCCATACAAACTTTCAACCCCTTATTTGCACCCTTAGGGGAAGAATTCTAGAAAACCATGAAACATGTGTTTAATTAAATACTTTTAAGAGTCTGAATTTCAAATTTTATAAAAATTGGTGCCGATTTAAAAAAAATTCTATACAAACTTTCAACCCCTTATTTGCACCCTTAGGAGGAGAATTCTAGAAAACGATGAAACACGTGTTCAATTAAATACTTTTAAAAATCTAAATTTCAAATTTTATAAAAATCGGTGCCGATTTAATTTTTTTTCCATACAAACTTTGAACCCCTATTTCACCCCTTTAGGGTAAAAATTTTTCAAAGTCCCTTCTAGGATGTGGTTAGTGGATGTCCAGATTACGAAAGTAAATATCTGTCCAAATTTCACGTTTCTACGCACAGCGGTTACGGCTGTGCGTGCGTCTTACCTCAGTCAGTGAGGACAAGTCCTTTTATATATATAGATAAGTCTCCTTTGAAACAAAAAAAACGAATTGAAAATCAGTTCATACGTTTCAAAAATACCACAGACAACATACATATACAGACATATACAGGCAGACATGGCAAACTTAAAACACCCCTTTATTTTCGTATTTTATCTGTATGTTCGAGGGTTAATGAGTGTGCCACTGCAAATGGCCTCCACTCTAATAAATTCACTTAACAAATGCATCAATTTTTCCAGCAATTCCCCCTTATGTTCATTTCCAACGGAACAAGCTACGTTAGCACCTCTGCTACCGCGGCTTGAAGAAAGCTTCACCATACATCTGGGATCTCAGTTGAAGCAAACACACAATATAAGACTGGTTGCGGTGGACATGATGGACCTGTGCTCCAGTGACAGGACTGATGGGTATGATAAGGGTTTTTTTAATTCGCATAACGAATACGTCCGCTACATGTGTAGATAATGTTTCTTGTCATTCTGAGATTGTAGAAAAACAAATTATTACTAATCTAAGCTCGGATCATTGTGGACAAAAGTTTTCGGTAATAGATAAAATAGTCGCAGAACGTAAACAAATAACTGAAAGCAAAATTTATCTTTTTAATAGTAAAGTGATAGGGAAAATTGCAAACTTAGATGTAACGGGATTAAATCCGAATCAGCTATATTGCCAAGTTTTTAATTTACTCTCAACAGAATTTGATAACATTTTTAAAAGGTAAACAAATATATAAAAACTTGAAGTTAAGTTTTAGCGACTGGGCAACTGTTGGTATATACCGAAGCAGAAACAAACTATACGAATTATATAATATGAGGCAATAGAATGAAGATCCGGCGTTCTTATTAAAAGTTAGAAATTTTTCAAAAATATTTAAAAAGGTATATATCCATTCTAAGTCTATGTATATAAGAGCAAAACTTTGAACTCTAGTAATAAAATTAAAGCTACATGGGATGCTATCACTACTGTAACTGGGAGATCTAGAGCTGTCAGTAAACCTATTAAATTAAAAGTTAATAATATAATCTTAAATTCAGATTTAGAAGTGGCAAATACTTTTCAATTTTTTTTTCTGATATATCTATTGAAGTAACACGTTCACTGCCATCATCTCCTTCGGAAGCAGAACTAATACTAAAGACCATATGAGATGTAAATAGTTGTGGATAAAATTTTGTGTTTAAGAATGTGTCACCAGATGAAATTGTCAAAACTTTTAAAAGCCTTAATTTAAAGAAAACTGGTGACTTATGGGGCATGTCTGTTAAAGTTCTTAATTCAATTATACCTAATATTGCTCCTTGCTTTAATTTTTAACAGATGTGTAGAACCAGATTATATATGTAAAAAAAATTCTAACAAGTAAAGCTTATTATACTGTTCAAGAATATTTAGAGAATCGAATTAATGTCTATTTAATGTAATGCATGATAGTTGCCAGCTAATGTAATAAATTGTACCATTGACTTTGAAAAGAGCAACTGTTGAGATTCTTGCCGGCTCTTCTCAGCAGGACTGCCTTCCGAACCGGTGGTACCTTTTTGTTCATATGTTCATTCGACGATTCAAAAGTGCTTATAATAATAGTCTATTTGAATAAAGGATATTTTTAATTGAATGAATTTATAATGAGGCAGTCGTGGCGTAGTGAGTGGCGAGTGGCGGAACCCGACGCCGCGCTTCGCCCGTTTACTACAGCGAGGAAATGAAAATATTAAATATTTTCTTTCTTTGAATAGGAATAGAACCCACGACCGACACTTGCACCTTTACAATCGCACGTTTGCAACCTTTTAACATATAAATTTGTATGTTTTTTTTCTTTGTGACGTGTCAGCTCCATCCAATCATCTTAAACTCTTATTTTAAAATACTAACGCCTGATCCGCATTCTCACTTAGAGGGGTGTAGGCCGTCCACACTCTCGCCTTATTCAATTGTTCACTAGGTCTATTATAAGATGGATGTAACTCTAGTAACTGTGTTAGCTGCTTTATGTACCTACCAATATTATAATGACTTGCGTCTATGACACTTAAATAAAAAAAAACAAAATCACAAGACAGAATGTGGTGGATGACGTCAATTCACCGCAACAGATATTTATATAGAACAAGATTTTTTTTTAATATGCAAGTTTTTAGTATAACGGTTGTCTATGGTTAGGGGATCATCCATCTAGGTTCAGCAATTTTCAGTGGTTTAACAGATATTTGAGATTTGTGATTTTTTGGAAAAAATCCAATTCGTGAACAAAATTGGCAAATATAACCCACTTTGTTCAATACAGCTCAATAGTAGCCCATTTGTATCATATAGTTCATAACTATTAGTTTGTACATCTTGGAACCTAACCTAATGTTAAGATACTACGATCCTCAGACACCGCCTAATTTTCGAGACATTACGTGTTGAGTAGCTGCACTCAGCATTGCGCCATGTCTTGTTACCTGAGCGGAGGAGTGAAATGATTCAGCCCGAGCCCGATTCAGGCAATCCTTCACAGTCAGATGTTGTGCCGCTGTGACACGACGGCCTCATTTAACCATTTTCAATATAAATTCATCTTCTTTTGCATCTTAGGATCTTTGATGAACATACCTTAATGTCTCCTCTTATAGCGGTACCTGGTCCCGCGTGGGCCCCGCCCTAGCACTATACTCCCACGAGTTGAGTGGTGCAGTAGTATTATCAGATTCGAACCTGGACTCCCCTCACCACCACCGTCATCACGCGTTACACAGGGTGCCCACTGACCACCACTTCCCTGATCTGGACGCTCAGTTGAGACACGTGCTACAGTCTGTTAAGGAACCTGTATGTATTATTTTGTTTTTATATGAAATTGTATTGTTTGTTGCTATGTCATTAATTATCTCCTCTACCCAAAGGTTGCTTTAAAAAGATCGCTCTTTTAGCGATACGGCCACCTTTTGCACTGATTTTTATACGAAGAGTGATCGAAAAGTAATGATAATCAATAATTAACACAATGAGTATAGTAAAAATAATTATTTATTTTCTACAGTCTCTTAACATCTAAAATTAGAATTCTCTTTATCTTTGATCAAGCGGCCATGGTGTCGCTAACGTCAAGTTCGGTGGATGGCCGTCCTTCGTGAGGTGGTGATATAGAGTCCTCCAACATTTTCAACAAGTCGTATGTTTTGAGTAGACATGTGTTTTCAAGCGGAGGTATTGATGACAGCCCTGATTTAGATTTTCACTCCTCGGCAAATCATATTTAAATGATTCATTTGAATGCTCCCCAAAATCAAGGTTTCCATTAAATTAAGTTTTTTTTCCTCAACTAGTGAATACCTGAGCAAGTAAAGGATATATAATTTTTATTTTAGTTTGAACGGGGAATTTCGATTGCCATTACTTTCGGATCACCCATCGTACTTTTCTATAACTCTTGTATACAATGTTTTTGTGGTGTTGTATAAAGCGTATTTTACTTTATTCTACTTTAGCATGTGATTGATTATATATTTGGGTTAGTTTACATATATATGTGTAACTGGCTACCGGATGTGGTCGCAGGCGGAGAGGCGCAACGAGGCGCGCGGGGCGCGGCGAGGCGGGCGACGTGCGCTGCGGGCGGGCGACGTGTGCGTGACGCGCCACAGCAACCTCGCGGAGGCGCACGTCGTCTTCCACCTGCTCGTGGACGACGAGTCGCTAAAGTCCGGTGAGAGTGGTGACACTGTACGATAAGCCACGTTCAGCACAAATTTCATTAAGATATCTTTAATAGAATAGATACCGAGAAAATAAACTTTATCTCTAAGGGTTGTTACCCCTATAACTCCTTTATATGTATGTGTTCAGGCGACATGACGTCTCGCCACCCTGCCATCTTGGGGCTGCGCAACATATTGAAGGCGGCCTGTTGTAATGACGTGACATCCATCGCTATACCACTTCTGCTACGACATGAGATTACTGAGGTAGTTTTTGTTTTCCAGCTTTACACTATGTACTAGAGTAGACAGAAGTTATCAAAAGGGTATCAAATTTAAGAGCTCAATACGAGGATTTCAAAAAGGTACGATATCATTACCATAATGAATCCTAACGAAAAAGTGAAAAATAAAAAAATATTTGAAAAAACAAAAACTCCGACAGCATACAACTAACAAGAAAATAAACAAACCCAATAGTTTATTAGGATTTACAGTCGGGACCTATAACTAATTCTTCAATCAATAAAATCTTTACCAGGAGCCCCGCATATTTTAAAGAGGTTCCGACTGTTAATCCTAATAAACTAATTGGGCTTGTTTATATTCTTGTATTTATTACTTGTAATTAAAGCATTATTCCGCACTTAGAAAAGAAAAATACTTATTTAGAAAACATAATAAATATAAACATTTAGATTTAGCGGGATTTAGACGTAGCGGGATTTATACCCGCGCCTCTTGGAAACCGTCCAAGCGCTCTGACCACTAAGCCATAAGTTCTTTCTTATCGAAGTACGTCGAAATTCTAATACGCTTGTTATAACTTATTTATGTTGTTAGCATCTCTGTATGTCAGATACCGCTACGTTCAAGTTTTTAGACGTTTTCTAAATAAGTAACTTATATTTTATTACCGATCATTTATTCTTTATTCAAATAGACTATTATAAGTAAGTAAGTTGTAAATCGTCGAACGAACATATAAACAAAAAGCTACCACTGGTTCGGAACGTATTTCTGCTGAGAAGAGCCGGCAAGAAATTCAATAGTTGCTCTTTTTTTGAAAAGTACAATTTCTTCAATGGTACAATTTATTACATTAGCTGGCAGCTATTCTGCATTATATTCAATAGACATTAATTCCATACATACATCCTCTAAATATTCTTGAACAGCTTCACTTGTTAGAATTCTTTTACAGATATATTAAATTTTGGAAGTGACAAACCTAGAATACACTGCGGAATTTTATTATATACACGTATACTCAGACCCATAAAGGATTTATTAACTTTTTGGAGGCGAAAACTTGGTGTAACAATCTTATCTTTATTTCTCGTTTCTATCGTATGATTGTCACTATGTTTACTATGACAATGTATATTTTGTCGGACAAAGAGAATATTATAATATATAAATTGGGAAGCAACTGTAAGAATACTGTAATCTTTGAAAACATCTCGCAGCAATGTTTATTGTTATTAATTATACAATATTGTAAAAAAAAAATCTAATAAAGTAGATTAACTGTATGTTTGCTCTACAATCAAATATACATTGCTCGGTGACGTGCAGGAGATGACGGCGGCGTGGTGCCTGCGGCGTGCCGAGCTGGTACTGAAGTGCGTGAAGGGGTTCGTGCTAGAGGCGGCGGGCGGCGGAGGCGCGGCGTTGCGCACGCTCACGGCGGCCGTGCCGGGCGCCCTTGCGCCTGACCTGTTCCTGGCGCTGGCGCACCTGCTGCCCACCATTTTTCGGGTGGCGGGCCCCGTGAGGGTGGGTGGGAACAGCTAGTCGCGGGAGGCTCGTACTGAAGGCGGCGCTGCGCACGCTCAGGGCGGCTTGCCGGCCACGCTCATGCCTGTCCTGTTCCTGTTCCTTCCGGGTGGCGAGCAGCTAGTCGCGGGAGGTTTATTAGCAATAATTGTATTTTCTTTTTTAACTGTTACTAACTAAGTAGGCTTAGAAATAGACATAATTATACCTAGGTATTTAATTTCTAAGAGTCCAGGTATTTGGATTACATTTTTCTATATATTTAACTTATAAAATTAGCTGAAGACTAGGAGCAACTACTTACCTGACCACAACCGGATCATAAGAACTTGGTGACTTATGATTCTAAATAGTATTGGAAATAAACTCTTAACGCGGCGTTGAGTTCTGCTACTCAACACGCAATGCCTCCAGAATTCACAAAATGGGGAACGGAATGTCTTAACACTAGGTTCCCTCTGCCTACCCTGCTGTGTCCGGGCTATAGCGTAGAGATAAAAAGAGAAATCTAAAGTATTCGTCAGGATAAGTCCTTAAGCAATTTTGGCTAGGCCATTATGGGCTATGTTAATAGAAAGTTATAATTATTGATCTCTATATATAATAAAACTGTAAAAATATTTTGTCTGTACATTTAGTATTTTTGGCTAAAATGGATAGAGGGGCACTTAAAAAGAATAGAAAGCAAAAATATTTTTTTTTGTTTGTCTGTCTGTATGTTTGGTCACGTTAATCTCTGAAAGTACTGAACCGATTTACGTAAAACTTTTACCAATTTCTTTGTTTTAACCTAGCTTAACATCTAAAGTTTGTTTCATCAAAATCGGTTCATTAAAAAAAAGTTAGTCATTTGAATGAACTCAACGCTTGAGTTTGCCTGCAAATATATAGCAATCCATATCCATACTTATAATAAATTTGTATTTGTTTGTAATAAATCTGTATTTTTAACTGACTTTCAAAACAAGGAGGGGGTTCTCAACTAAACATTTTCGATTCTATATTCGATTAATTATTTTGGATTTGATTTCGATATTGGATTATTTCATTTGATTTTTGTAATATGCAATCATTACAGTTATTTTACAAAGAATATTATAAACTCTTAGCCCAATCAATAATTTAACATTTAAGAATGTTTCTGAATGAGTAAATGAAATTATTCATTGACATCAACACATTTGACTGTCAATTCTTAAATGAATGCCTATAATAACCTTTCTTAAATGAATAAACATGTAGTTCTACCGGGCGAGCCGCGGGGGGGCCGCTAGTTGTTAATATTAAATAATTATGAGCGTGTTGGTTATGTATGTGTTAAGTCTTGTATTTCTTATTTAGGTTCGTAATATATACCTAATAATCAATGAAACATTTGTTGGTTTAATTTCTCTTCAGATCCTTTAATATTTTATTAACGGCCCCTATAGCCCCTCACCCCACATCTAAGCTTCGCAACCCAATAGGTCTCTATGACGCTCGAGCAAATCCCGAGTTAGCATTATCCTCTCCCCATCTATCTTACCATACCGTGTTTTACACTGATCTCGTATTCCGTCTTTTCTCCATTTCTTTTAAATAAGTACCTCAAAGGCCGGCAACTTTCCTGTAGCTCCTCCGGTGCTGCACGGGGTCGTGGGCGGCGGTGATCATCATCAGGTGACCCGAATGCTCGTTTGCCTTGTCCTTTTTCCATAAAAAAAAAATATCTGAACCTAGCTAGAGCCGCACACAGACATGTCCTCACATCCACACATGTGATCTCGCATCCACATATCGTCGGGGATAGTGCAAATCCGCGTAACTAGCATTGGATAATTTCGCGTAACTGACATTTGTAGCTAATCTCATTTTCACGACCATTCGACGTAAGATCCCGATTGGCAGCCTCCTGTTTGATGGGATTTTTTTTTCGACCAATATTAAGCTAGATTTCGCCTAAAAACAATACTGCGTATCTATAGTCGACAATTAACAGTACCGCGTATGTCTTCAAGTGTCATTAGAATTGTATTTTGTAGTTTATTTTTGCTGTCAAACTCCGTCAAAACACATTAAATCAAGTAGAGCTTACTAAAGAAATCGCTGGCACGCTCGAAACGTCATAAATTAAGAACTGAACTGAACTGAACTAAAGAAATCGAAGCTTTATCTTGTTGCAACACAACCACTTTTAGATAGATAAATCTCTTTATTGCATACATCATCATCAACAGCCATCTTTTGTCCACTGTTGGACATAGGCCTTCCCCAATTCTCGCCACCACACTCGATCCTCAGCTTTTATGTCGTCGGCCCATCTGGCAGGGGGTCGTCCCATCGGTTGTTTTGTACATACATATAGGAAATAAAATATTTTACAAGAGAAATATAGACCAATATTGAAAACAGATAAAAATAAAAACACAACACAATAAAAACATTTAGCGCATAGAGGCAGTATGCAAAGGCGACCTTATCACTACGAGTGATCTCTTACAGGTATAATTAAATAACAATAAGATTTATTTGTATCTATTCCTTTTTACTTTTCACTTTTAGTGCATTCTGCTTAGAAAGTCCCAAATTACTGTCTATTTTCTGAAATAACCAATGTTGCATCGGTAGCTTCAACATCAACATGTAGCAATAATGATTTGTTTCCTGAAAGAATCCTGGAACGTGAGGCTGCCATTGAGGCTGAAAAAAGATGCATGTGATCTATGTTGTTCATATAAAGCTGGCAAAATTACTTAACAAATATATCAACAACATGTGTCACGTAAAGATTTAGCAAACGAGAAAAGAAAATGGAAAGCTTCACGTAGTAACAGCCGATTTACAAGCTGTGAAATAATGTCCATTTGTGAAAGCTAGTGCATTGTATTTTAAAATTAAGTTAATTGTCCATATAAAACGCTATTGGTTTAATGAGACAACATCACATTTAAAAGCTTCCACATGCATTTCCTTTTTTGTCGATTATTTGAAGAAAATCTTAGAAGAGAGTACTAAAAACGTCGTAATTTATATTGATGGTTTACATCACAAAACAGAAAAGTCATAGTTTCAAACGCACTTCCGCATTTTTTTAGAAAAAGACCATACTCAAATGGAAGTGGATTCAGTTCACTACATAATAGAAAGTTAAAACATCGGGAAATATTTTTATATAGTCAATACTCCTCAGTTACCAAAGAAGCTAGCCTGAATCCATTTCCATATGAAGTAGTAACGTGTGACCACACTTTTTTCAAGGATTATAGCATTAAAAGTAATCTTATATATGATACAATCCACCCTGGAAGAGGGGCTGGTACAAAGTGCGGCAAAGTGGTTTTATTGAAAACAAACTGAACTAATTTCAGCTATTACTACAAATACCAAAAAAGTATTACCCCATTTATTCCTTATTCACTATACTTTATTCTTATCTAAGAAAATGACTGAGACATAAAGTTTATTTATATAAGGTACCTGAAGAATCTATTATTGTTATTCATATATTAAATATATAACAGTAATTTGCTTTTAAATTTACTGATAATATATTTTCTGAAAAAGCTCTTGGTCTTTTGTGTATTAGTACTTTGAAATTATTTATACTTGTAATACTTAAAGTTGTATAAAAGGCTGATAAAGAATCGCTCAAAGCTGATTAAAAAGTGTTATTGATAGTGTATTTTCAATTTTATATTTAAGGGGGATTGCTTAAAAAAATACATTAATTAATAAATAATAAAATCTTCATTTTATTATTAAATATTATTTGGAACATTAATTGCACGTCCGATTTTAAAACCGTGTAACTGTCAGGTTTCAATTTAATAAGATCGTGGTCAAATCAAATCAGCGTAAGTGGCGTGTCGCTTAAATTAACCATTTGTTAACAACTGTAAAGGATTGTATATGACAAAAATATGTAGCAAAGTAAAATACCAATTATTATTCTCTATGTTAAAATGAGACCACGTGGACTTAAATTACCGATGTTATAAAGTTCTAACCTCCTGTAAAATCAGATCAAATGCAGATACGCCCTCCCCACCTGTGGTAGATTCGCGGTTCTGCACTGTCCCCGACGATATGTATGTAGTATATATAAATCGTCTAACTTTTTTGTGCATAAAGTTGAAATTAATAAATGAGATTGCTAACGTCATCGATGATTTTGCTGACAATTAAATAAGTTGCTTATTATTCTCAAGTGATTATAATTTTTCACTTTCTGTAATTTTTGATAATTTATTTATTAGCTAACGCCGCTTGTTACTATTTGTAATATTTAAAGTAACAGTATTATTTGATTTTAATTAAATGCGACAAAAACTGCATATACGCAATACACTTTTATCGGTTAGGAACAATTTCAAATTCCTCTCAAATCTTAGAATATATCTGAAAAAAAAATTGTTAAAATAATTGTTTATTTTTCTTTTTTGTTGTGTCCGCATATAGCAGTATGCAGGAACAAGGCAGACAGGCAGAACCTAGTTTTAAGACACTCCGGTCACCACTTTCCGTCGAATTGTCAAGGCACTGCGTGCTGAGTGGCGGAACTGAACGCCGCTCTTTACTTTGCTACCAGGACGAGAAAATGAAAATATTAAATAATTAACTCCCCTTGAGTGAAAACCAAACCTATCAACAACAATTCGCAAGATGTTATGACAATTTTTACTAACGAGTGTCTTTTAGCACCCGACTTTGTCTTATTACATCAGGGCAATTAAAAATATATATTTTTATTTTGAAGACAATTATATATTGCTAAGCGTTTTGTCTTACCACTGGGTTCCCAGGTTCATTCTGCCTATCCCGCCGTTTACGCTTCATGCTGTATTCTACACATGATAGATGTTATATTATGTAATTTCTATATCACATTCTTTTAATTTTGTGAAATAATATTGCTTGACTTGTATGTATTGTGAAAGAGTAAGGAAAAAACAAAAATATATTATACAAATATACTTTACCTTTATAAGTAATTTAAAAAAAAAATGTACAAAAATTAAAACACAACTTCCTAATTCTAACATTCGTCTGTCACAATAAAAACTCAATGAAACAATTTATAATCAAAACAGGTTTATAATAGAACTGTACACAAACAGTTTGTACTTTACATCATTATTTAAAATTACGTCATATACGCTAATAATTATTATAATTAATTCGATTAAAATGGCTATACACTATTCAGGAAGCCTTGAGATAAAAGATAAACAAATCAGAAAAAGGTTACTTTATAGGTCACGATTATTGAAGTAAATATATGTTAGACAAATCACTATGGCAGTAATAGCCTGATAGCACTGTAAATAATACTGTATAATAATGACTAAATAAAAATAATCAAAGTTTTAGTGTTTATTTTCTTTAGTTTACATTTTGTCCCACGTCCAAATGAATAGACTAGTGGATATAACAGACTATAGTTTGAAGTATCGTCATACACATTATAGATACATTGATATTTTAACTATATTTACGATATTAAATGTTTTTTCTAAGCTGCTCAAAACAATTAGAAAAAATACAACACAAAAATTCTTAAAAAGTATTTAATAATAAATATCTAAAAGGCATAGTTTCTATAGTGAAATTAAAATAAAAAGAAAACTTCATAATATATCAGAAGTGTCTACCGCGTAGAAAAAATATTACTAGAACGAGAATTTCATAAAGTTTATTCTAAGCACAGATTTAGCATAAATATATTATTTACTTATTGAATGAATGAAGTGACGCGGCCTCGTCCGTATGGCCAAACTGTAACTATAAATGTATGACGATAAATGGAGCATACAACTAGTAGTTCCTAATGTTAGCGTGTTCAAGCAAAGAAACCTCAACTTTAGTTTTGTTTCTAATATCTAATAAAATATATATATATTAAAAAATATTTGTGAAAATAACAAATTTTTAAAGAAGGAGATAAATTTTGTAAAGCAAATAGAAAATATTTTTAATACTTTAGTGAACGAAAAATCCATGAAAATTCTTACATCTCAAATGACAAAAAAAATCAAAAGGGGATTGTATGATTGACCGAGTCATCATTTTGTGGATTTTTATTTTGACGCGACAATTGTACGCAAAATAAAAACAAAATATAATTTAAGTAAGTAAGTAGGCTAAGCTAAAATCATCACAAAATATTAAATTATATTTATAAAGTAATAACTAATATTCTACTAAAAGAATGTTTTAAAAAAAGTAAATTGAACACTTAAAAAACTAAACAATCGCACCAAAAAACTAAAATGAATATTATAATTATTTGTAATTTGTACTTTTATACGTTATATTATAATAGTTTACTAGTAGAGTAAAAACACTAATGAAATTAAACGGATTTGTCAATCGAGATAATTAACGTCAAATGAAATATTGGGAAGTCGGAAACGGAAGTCTCCTAATGGGGACAGGTTCCCTCTGACTCGCCGCTTACGGGAGACAGCTATATTGTATATTAGTGGCTTCACGATGTATTCCGCACGTGATAGATGTTATCTTATGTAATAATATTTTTTTTTCTTGCATTATAAAAACAGAGTTTGTTTTATAAGTGTTTTTAAAATTGTTTATTTTTATATTGAATAAAAAAATACTGCAGTCTCTTGTTTATTTTTTAAATAAATTGTCATGTAATAATTGTTTGTTGTTGCCATTCTCTTTGACGTAAGCAATGTGTTCATTGCATATTTAATATAAATATTAAGTTATAGTTATGTCTTCTATTAAAAATGTTTATAAAAAAATTTCTATCTTTAATGTAAAACTGTAAAAATTTTTATGAATTTTTAATTTTAATTTTCAATGAATTGTGATATTTTATTAGACATATAAAATATTATTGTACAAAATTTATTAGACCCTGGTTGTGCAAGTTGTTATTAATCTAATTTACTACTTATTTGTTTACAAGTGGCATCTCCAATATCTAGAGGGTTGCGAGTGTCTGGAGTGTCGTGGGTGTCTCGAAACGCTATCATCTGCGGCGGCTGCGGCTTGTGCTCCTTTGCGCGGCTGAAAAATATAAATTATTTTATGTAATATACTAATTTTATTTACTTAAGATTTAAATTTCTTTTAATGAGTTATATTTGTATTTTACTTAAATGATACCAAATACGTATTGTAAACATACTTTCTGTCTGTGTGGTGCGAGTCGCCCGTCGCTTCTTCTCTCCGACAGCTGCTACTGTAAAATAACAAGATATTATCGTTAATATTATCTATATAATCTATACTTATCATAAAATCGTAACAAATCAAATCAATGTCTAAATGGAAGACATATGAGAAAAAATGTTATTCAATTAGCGTTTAATAATATAAAAGTACCAAAAACTATTATTTTTAATAATTTGTCTGCTTATCTGTTCATTTGTTCACGCTAATCTAAGAAACGTCTTAACAGATTTCTTTTTATTCTGCAATTTAAATGGGAATTTTAGCCATAACATTGACTATGTCACCCCCGTATGATCTACATGCATGTTAATGATAGATCATACGGGATCTTAATTAATTTGCCAGAGCAAGAGCCTTACTTGACAATGGCTCTACAAGGATACTGGTGCAAATGTCAACAATATGTGATAAATATTCCTATACTATTACAATTCGGGCACTTATAACTATTAGACAGACCCAAAAACTTAAATTTATTTAAAAGAATGTGTCCAGAGCGAATGACACTTCGATCATTTTTACACACACACTCTAGATCAGTGGTTCCCACCCAGTGGTCCGCAGAAGCCTAAAAATGCTCCGAGAATAATTTTAAGTTTAGTGGATTGACAATTGTTGTTGGATGTTTCTCATATTTTTTTTTTATGTAAATTCATAACTATTGAGTTTTAATTAAAATTTGTGTTACATTATCAGTTTATATTGATTGATCATTCGGTTTATAATGATATTACCTATAGAGTGGTCTCTGCTAGCAATATTGATATAAAAGTGGTCCTTGAGCAAAAAAAGTTTGGGAATCCTTGCTCTAGATGAAGGATTATAGTCTAAAAAACGGCCCGAGAAATAAGGGCACAAAAAAATTGTGTTCTTATTTGATTTTAGTTTGGTCCAACCTCAGCCAACGTGCGGACTTGCCGAAATGCCTCAGTGTGCTTTACAACAACAACAACAGTTGCGACTAGGAATATTAGTTGGTCTGGACTAAAACATGCATGGAGAGTGGATGTGTTAATTTTGATAATTGTTATTAACTTTTTTTGTCTTATAGATTTCCTATTGGCCTATTTTTCTGTGCACAATGGATAGCTATTGTCGCCCAAGAAATGACTATTTAGAATATTAAAACATATATATATATATTTATGATAATATAAAAAGTAAAATATAAAATTTTGATTCTAGTTAATAGTCAAAACCTAACAAAGACTTTTTCAAAGAAAAAGCCTTTGTTAGAGTTTTAAAAGATATATATATATACCTTTTAAAATGAAATTCTAAAATAACGGGAAATAATACTAAAAGACACAATATAATACTTGCATTTCATTAATTGTTCTGCACTCTCCTTTATGTAACTGGATCAACACTTTATATGAGTTAAGGTATTTGACACGAACAACATTCGAAATTTTGTACAGCTTTTAATAATAATTCCGCTAATTCAAATGGTTTGGGAACGTCACTAACACGTACGTCTAAATAAATATATATATAATAAGTTCAACTAACCTTCGGCCGGCGGCTCTACGCTCTCCGCTTTCCTCTTGCGACCTCGTTTTACTTCGTTCGTTGCATCTCCTTGTTCTTCGATAATTGTTACCTGAACAAGAAATATTACAATATTTTTTTTCATATATTTACATTATAGTTAAATTAAAGTTTTTTAGGTTTACCCTTTATCTACTCTAATTTAATTCCCCGTAGCTGGCATCAACTCACAAGCATCGCGTTTAAGGTGGCCTTTCATTTCACTATTTTTACTTTTCAAATATTTAATTGAATAGGAAGATATGTCTTCCTAACTAACTGACCTTTCCTCCTCTAGTTGGTTTAACTTCTACTTCCTTTACAGTGTTTCTTGTTTTTTTGCTTTCATTAATTTTGTTTGTTTGTTTCTTTTTTTCTTTTCTTTTCCCTTCAATTTGTCCATTTTCTTCATTAGTACCAGTTCTCACAACTCGTCTAGTTTTTGGTGGCACTTTTTCAACACTTTTAACATCAGTGGCTTTAGCTTTTTCTTTCAAACTATTTTTTTTCTCATTTATAGCTATATTATTATTTTTAGCACTGCGTCCTCTAGTTGTATTTTTAATGGCAACGCTTTCTTCTACTTCTGTGTTCTGACGAGTTCTTTTAGAACTTTTATTAAGAGGTTCATTTTCTTTGTCTTTAGTATTGTTTAGTCTTTGTAGTGTCTTTGTATTAGTTATTGCTCGAGTTCTGCAATCTTTAGTACCGGCTCCTGCCTCTTTAGTTGCATTTGCTGTTATATTTTTTCGACCTCTTTTAACTGGTTTCTGTGTCACCTCATCTGTTATAATTTCAGCTTTTCTTCCTCGTTTTCGAACTCCTTGCTCGGGTGCTGACTCTATTTTTTCTGCATTTTTATCACTAGTAGCATTGTTAGTGATTTTTCTAGAACGTCTCGTTTTTACTTCTTTGACTTCTACAGTTTCCTTTTTTTTAATATTTCTGGTAGACCTTGGATTTTGTTGCGAAGATAACGCGATGACTGAACTAACTTCCTTAGCTCTCGCTACTTTTGGCGTAGCTATTTTGGGTTGAACTTGACGCTTTTGTCTTGTAGAGTTCCTTTTTATTGGACTCTTTTTCACATCAACTTTAACTTTTTCTTCTTTCGGAGTGGGTTGAGGTATAAGTGCTGGAGGTTTTTTCTTTACAACTATAGATGACCGTCGGTTCTTAGCATTTGTCTTTCGATCCGGTGGAGGGCTTGAAATAGGTTTGCGACGAGTTCTTCTAGGTTCTAAAACTTCCGTTGTCACAACCTCTTTTACTTTTCCCCTACGATTATTAGGTTTAGCACCAGGCGAGTTGTAATGCGGTTTTAAAAGCTGTATAGGTGAATCTCGTCCTAATTCTCGAGCACCAATAGTGTCATTGGCTGCCGCGCCACCGCCTTTAATAGGTGTAGAATGTAAGACACGACGTTTTTTGATAGGTAATTTATGAGCACTGTATAATTCTGATACGGTTTTATTGTCAGCCCGTGATTCCTGAGCGATCGATGTATTATTTCGCACCCTGGTTGTTCTTAAAGGGGTACTCCCTTCTATAGTGTCAGTAGATAACTTTTCCAATTCGCGGGTTAAATTAGATCTAGTAACTGATTTTTTACGTATCGGCTTGTTATAGGTGCGCTTCTTTAATTCATTCTCAAGCCATTCCTCCACGTTGTTGGTAATAGAGCCAATGGAATAGTGCAGTGTCTTTGCATTGCGAGCTGGTTTAGTATGCTTGTTAACTTTACTAAAACTTTTAGCTTTTCTATAGGAGCGCACGCGCGGTTTGCCCACTAGTAGGTCGAATGTACTGTCCAAGTTTGAAGGCTCGTAAAACAACTTCTCGACGCCGCTGAGGTCGCTCAAGTTATTTCTTTCTTCTTGTTCTCTATATAACTCTTTAACACCTCTCACTTCAGTCAAATCGTTGCGCGGCGAGTTTCGGCTCAAAATCTTTTTAACTCCAGAAACCTTGCTCAGGTCGTTACGAGGACCACTTCTAAACAAATACTTGACGCCTCTTATATCCTCTAACGTGTTTTTGGTAGTTTTGCCCTTGTTGCCTTGGAACAACGACCTGACTCCCCAAACCTGTCTTAAGTCGTTATTCGGCGACGCGGTGAACACTTCCTTAACTCTGACGTCACTTAGACGATTTATAGGGGACTTTTCGAATATCTTCTTCACCCCTGACACGTTAGTCAGATCGTTCCTTACAGAGTTTCTGTTACGAGGTGTTCGTAGTAACGCTTTAACACCTCTCACGTTACGTAAATCATTTTCTGGGGTGTTTTTCCTGAACAATCGTCTTATACCGCTTAGATTGGGACTATTTCCGGGAGAGCTCATTGGGCTGATGAAAACTTCCGGTGTAAAAGCTTCAGTGTCATTGAACAGGGAATTATCCGTCGTCGTTCCAGTCAGAGCGATCGTGTTCCTTTTATGTTTCAAAGGCGCCACTTCGTCGTCTTCAAACAATTCTTTTCTAGAAAATTCTGTCATACTTCGCGATAATTTCCTTTTCACGGGACTGTTGAACAACTGCTTGACGAAGTCGGACTTGTGGAGGTCGTCGATGATAGAACGTTTGGATGTAGGCTTCCTGGCCGTAGAATGTTTATTTTTGACACCCTCTTGCACCAATTTCACTGCACTTTTGGGAGTAACGATCTCTTCATCTTGAGATATTTGCTTATATTGTGGTGGAGAGAATTTTGTGGCTCTCTGCGAGCTACGACTGATGATACTTAGCGACCGGGATTTAACACTCGATTTGGGCTTTTTATTGCTAGATGCCGCTACAGGTAAAGTTTTCCTCTTTCCTCGTGTGGAAGAACTTTGGTTTAACAGACGTTGTATACAGATTATGGGTGTACGGGAGCCGGACCCGGGACTATCCGCGTCTGCCTTGCTACGAGAAGTCCGCGGGGAATCGCCTGACTCTATAAACAGGGAATCAACAGTACTGCCCTCTACAAAGAGTACATCTTTCTTGGACAACTGTTTAGTTCCTGTAGGCGACAGAATTGAATTATTTGAAGTTTTAGATTTACTATATGGTGTGCTGGATCCCACCAAGTCATAAGATCTAGTTTTCCTTTCATTTTGTGGGGTACCGAATTTCAGTGAGGCACTATTAGAATCCATTGAATTATACATGGTTGATGCAGATTCATTTGAATTTATAGACACTAAATCCACTATGGAGTACGATTCTATATTCTGCGACGTTCTCGGACTCAACGTTCTCGTTTTCCGAGCCGAAGTCACCGTGTTAAAGCTCTGTTCCGACATTGTCTTCGTAGACCTGTGGGAGTAACTCGACAAGTCCGAATCAGTATTTTCCAACGCTTTCTGCACTATCAGACTTCCACGTAAGGATTTCCTCGCTGATGAAGAATCACTGATCACTGAACTCATCTCTGACTGCACAGGCGACTGTGTATACGTAGTTCCAAGAGACTTCTCTAATATCTTACTGCTTCTTGAATGTATAGATGTATCTGTATAATGTAAAGTCATGTCATCATACGAAGCAGAGTTGTAACTACATTCCTGCGTCAACATGACGTCAGACGAAAGTTCCTGACCATCGCCTTGTAAGTTACTCAAGTCGAACTTAATGGATTCCGTTTTTCTGTTAAGTTTCTTTGCAGGGTCTTTTAGTGATGACTTCTTTGGACTCAACAGGCTTGGGGAGTCAACGGCAGTGTGGCGTCCGGAGCGTCTCGTGGTAGTGCGAGGCGTGTCTGAGTCGGTTATTTCGAGTATCGAAGCCTGAAACATCATTTGTACACTTAAAATATTTATGTGACATCACTATATTATTATTTTTTTTAATAATCAAAATGTTAAGTGTAAAAATAAAATTGAGGTTCTGCCACCATCAAAATCTTTAAATGTGCAACAGATTGAAAACTATTTTACCATACTTTAATATTTATTATACCTACAATTCTTTATAACATGAATAAATACTAAATCAACTTAGCATACTAATACTAGACTACTTAATTAAAAATGTGACAATCGAAAATAAATCATATCGCAATTCATAAATTAATTGTAACAACACTAAAATAATAAAAATCAATACAAGTTTCAGAAAAATATTATAATCTTCGTAATTTATTTTAATAAGGTAAACAAGCGTATAATAATACTAAATTAAGTTTTGACATAAAATATTGCGGAAAATCGACATGAAGGAAAATCTTAAGCAAATAAAAAAATCTATAAATTACATAATTAAAAAAAAACTTACTGTTTTACTAGCTTCACTATTCCTGGAGCTGTACGCACTAGTTCTCTTTGGCGTAGCACCAATAACACCCTTTGAGATTTTGCGAGTACCCGCCGTGGTTTTCGGGGCTTTAGGAGTCCTTCTTATAGGACTAGGCCTCTTCGGTACAAAACCAGGTTTAGAAGGCTTGTCCTTGGACGTGTGCCCCGTCATCAGCATAATGGCTGCTTGCTTTGTATGATCTAGCGACGTTAACACAAAATCTTTTATTACTCGCAAATAATGGAGAAACATATTTAAAACATAGGACAAGATGACCACGATATCATTAAAGACGCGATTCAGCTCTGTAGTGGTTAAACTAACTGTTATTTGTAAGTGCAACAGTTAGTCGAAATCAGTGTTTCAGTAAAGAGCGTGACTGCATTACGTCATTAGTCAAGTTCAAAGTAACTAAATGTTATTTAGTACGATAATATTATTATTATAAGTCAGTTCAATAATTATTAAGGCTACAAAACAGAATACGTCCGATTGCACTTTGAGAAAGTGATGCAATGGCAGTATAATTACTTGTAACAAATAAAGTAAAGTAAATTACAAAATATCGCTCAGCGGCAATAGGTATATTATCGTGTAGTTTCGTGCAATTTTTGTGAACGCGGGGTTAATAACCGTTGATAGAACTGACGAATTAACGTTTCTTATAACTTTGACTAAGTGTTTGCCTTTGAATTTGACTTAACTTGAAATATTTATTATATTTTGTTTTTTTTTTTTTTGCTTCACGCTGTATCACGCATATAGCAGGTTCAGAAGAAAGAAGAAGTCTAGATAGACAAAGTGTGTTTTCACACTAGCTTCAGCAAAAGTAACAATAATTATTTATTAATATAAGTGAGAATAATTATTTTTTGGGTGTGAATTGAACCCACAACGCTCGCGTTTACTATCAGCGCCACAACGTCTTAAATTTAAAGTTATAAGTAAATGTTTAAATTATTTTCGTTCTTACAATCTTTCATTTCGTTAAACAATACTATCATATTAAAGACTTTAGCTAAGTTTTTAATCGGAATCTTTTTTTTTATTTTCCCTATTTTTTTTAAAAGTAATTTCATTTAATAATCGAGTACTACGAAAAGTATAACAAAGGAGTCATAATAATATAATAAGTTAAAATGGTCCCGAACACAAAATAAATTGAAAAGCAAAAAATATTTTTTAGAACAAGCTTTTATTTAAGCGCTCTAAAAAGGAAAAAATAACGTATTTCTTTTAAATTAAAACTATGAACTCATTATCTCCTTATACACATTTTATATGATCATAAAAAAGATTTTATGATATACAATAGTCTAAATGCCTCCAGAATTCAGCAGAAAGTGGGGAACGGAGTGTCTTAAGACAAGGTTCACTCTGCCCACCCTCGAGTCTGTTTGCCCT
Organism: Heliconius cydno galanthus; assembly: GCA_036379175.1. NCBI lineage: Eukaryota > Metazoa > Arthropoda > Insecta > Lepidoptera > Nymphalidae > Heliconius > Heliconius cydno. The sequence continues at coordinate 671,873 of JAKRZM010000282.1, forward strand.
TTATCTCACGGCTTCCTAAATAGGGCTCGTGGTCCATACGGCTGGTCTACTTTAATTCACTGCGGCCAGTCGACTACAACACAATAGTCTTTTTAGTGTGGAGAGCGGAGTGTTGGAACACTTACCTATTTTCGACGGAGCTTGTATCTTGGTCATGTTGACGGCCCCGCGAAGCAGAGGTACGAGTAACGGCTGAGATTTATTGCTGCTGCTATAGATATTAAAAATAGTTAATAACTACATACATACATGTTAGCCTATGGGTGTTAGACAAAGGGAACCTAATGTTAAGAGGGTTAAGAACGAAGAATAATAATAATAACTTTGTCTTGTTAAATTGTTAGTCATGTTAAATTTGAAGTACTACAGGTACAATCCCATGTCTTGAAAATAGCCGCGCTTTGCTCTTCTGGGATCGGTCTATTATTACTGACCTGATATAGTACTAGTAGACCGAGTGGCGCAACTTTCGCACGCTTTGGAAAGAATATTTCACAAGTAAATTTTTTACAATACATACAGTCTAGGTCTAGCCCCCTGATAAACATAGGAAAGCTGCACTGACTTCTAATTAATTATTTTTAATATGATTATATTGCTTTTATCTGAAATAGCGACACACCTAATCCTTACAGTAAGGGAGTTATGGGAGAAACAACCCCTCGTGTTAAAGTTTATTTTCTCGGTGACTTTTGAAGATAACGTCATGAAATTAATAATAATAATAAACTTTATTGAGTTTTACAAACAACTTAGCTTAAGTAAACATAAGTTTTAGATACAAACATAGGCTAAACAAATATAAAGAAATGTTTAAAGATTTCCTCTGTATCCGGACTAGTTGCCTGTATTCCGGTATACAGCGCAATTTAGATTCAAAGTGGCTATTTATGAGACTGTTACTGTATATTTATTTCAGAATTTTTGAGAAATTCTAAGTTTAGAAAAAATTAAAGTTTATTTATTGAGGACGCTTTTATATAACACTTCGTGAATTGACACCTACCAAAATTATATAGATTATGCACATGTTAGTTATAGTCTCGCAAACATGTTATTGATAATGGGAAGCACGCGCGGCAAATTGCGCAGTACACGTATGCGCAGAGAACGTTCGATCAGTGTTACCCTGTTATGTTGTTTTACCTCACGCTTAGCAAATCACATTTACCTATAAGATAATTAAAATATCTGATCATGTTTATGTTGTAGAAAATTATACAAAACGAAAATTATATGAGGCTATGTAAATATCGAAAAATAATTAGCTGTTCCATACATTGTTGTCGAGAATAAAATAAAGACTAGCCCGAAAAGTATAATAAAAAATTTTTGTCAATAAATAATTAATCAATTCTAAGCTTCTGCTTATATAACTAATGGCACATGATATTTATGTATATATGTATATACTATATACACACTTATGTACAACATAAACATTCAGTATGCGTAATACAAACTTATATACTATGCAATATGGATAAAGAAATATCTGGCAATATTTAAACTTCTTAAAGATTATATAAAAAAATATATATTAGGTAAATTATGTCAATAAATTTTGAGGTATAAAAAATGAGAGTGAGGTATCCCTTTGCCATACAAGTTACTGTGCGTCAGTGTGAGCGCTACGTCCTTACAGGAAATTCGCACCCACACATCTTTAAAGGTACAATCGAGCTCACACTATATTATTCAAACAAGAATATAATTAATTGTAAACAAAAATGCCTTTTACCGTTTTGATTGCTTGCTTTATTATTTGTCAATTTCTTTTTGTTTAATTTTTTTATTGAATTTGGATTGAGAATATTTGTATGTGGCCCCATTATAATAATTTCAAATCAGTTTTTTATTTAATTTTTCAATTTGGTTATCCATAACTTGATTTTGCATGTTGCTTAAGCTAACACACTAATTATTATAATATTACGAGATAAATATGCTCTATTACGCCATTCCGTATATATGATGCTATCATATGATATTATATTCATATTTCATAGTAATGAACTGATTGCGTTGCGCTCGACTGTACCGTAGCCCGGTCTCACCCCGCACCGATTCCCCGCGAGCCCTTACGGGGAATCGGTCCGGCGTAAGCGGGTGTCTATGTGCAGTTATCAAAATACGCTTTCTGCGCAATTTACCGCGCGTGCTTCCCATTATCAATAACATGTTTGCCAGACTATAGCTATCTATGCTATAAGTTACAAAAAAAATGAAGTAGTGGAACATATCTCAAAATATTAAAAAACCACCATGAATACGCGCGCGCGCGTATAACAAACTTACGAGTTCATAGAAATCTATCATCCTCGTTTGCCAGACGACAAAAGGCTAGACCAGTCGTGAAGCAGTGGCACAAGCGTCTGACTGTAGAAGAATTAGAAGCCAGTGCAGCTTTCCCATGCTTATCGGGGAAGGCCCCGCAGAGGTAATGAGTGTTCGGTGCTTCAACGCAGCGCTCTGTCTAATATATTAACAAACATGCGTCTTACCGAGACAAAGTGGCCCGTCTGCTGCGGGCGCCCCGCGCTGGAGCGGTCGCTGACGCGGGCGCTGCAAAACGACATACTAATTAATATAAGTGCATGTTTCAGTTACTAAATATATCTAGAATGTTTTTGTCAGCACCACTTTATATGAAACCACAGTTTTAACTACTCTATAAAAGCCTAGTACAATTTTAAAAAAAGTTTTTTTCCCAAAAATGAAAAACTTATTTTTTTTTTCAAACAAGATCGGTATAGGTACTTATAATAGAATCATAAGAGGGTTGGTGTCTGTATTTGGAACATATTGAAAAAAAATGTTATTAGGAACCTTTATGTTACGTTAGTAATAGAACCCGGACGGAATCTCGCGTCGCGCGCTTACTTTAAAGGACAATATGTCAAAAACTAATAGACATATCAAAATAATTCTTTCACACGTATTTTTTATTTTTAAAAGACAATACGATGAACTAGAATTCAAAATTAGTGATTATTCATCATTGCAGTAATAGCTATTTTATAAAACTGTTTTACTGAATTCACTGAATCTTTAGTTTTCAATTTCTCTTCTATTTCAAGCGGGCGTAGCCCCGCAAGGGCCACTAGTAAATAATAAAATTATCGTTGTAAAATAAAATGCCATTTGTTAAGGACGACACACGCACACATGAACCTATCAAAGGGACACCGCCTTATTTCGAAATCGAATCGTAGGTATTGGCGATAAAGTTCAAAGTAGTTTAACCTTTAGTAATATTTGTATTATACTCTATTCACGAAGGCATGAGATAAAAGGTAAACACGTCAAAAAAAGGTTGTTTACATGTCACGGTTGATGGAGTTACTATATTAATTCTAAAAATATATATCTATTACCAAATGAATGAAAAATAGCACTGTAAATAATATTATCTTATTATAGAAATAGAATAAAGAAAATAGACTGCAGTGGGGGTTCACCAAGGCTCGGCTCTTAGTCCGTTCTTATTCAATGTAGTGCTCGATACTGTCTCTGCTCACATCCAGGACCAGCCTCCATGGCTGATGATGTATGCCGATAACATAGCACTCATTGACGAGAACCGACTGACGCTTGAGCGTAAAATGAACCTCTGAAAGGGTACGCTTGAGAACGGCGGTGGTCTTCAACAAACTAAATGTGTCGAAGACCGAGTACAGGGCCTACAGGAGCCCGGACTCTAGCACTATCCTTATAGGTCCTGAGCCAGCCGTTAAAACATACAGTAACAGTTTGAAATATTTTACCCTACGCTATTACCGTAAAGGAACGCTGACGCCTGTATATTTATATTATAAAGCTACAGTTTGTTTGGCTGACTATTGCAGTCCGATGGAAGTTATTTCAAACACTTGGAATATGTCATGAATCATACACAACTCATACCACACCGTACCGCCACCGAGCTCGTAGTGGCGAAGTGGCACAGACTGTAAGCGCGGCGTTGAGTTCCGTGTTCCAATCGACACCCAATGTCTTGATCATTGGGCAAAGCTTTGGAAAGAGAGTGTCTTAACACTAGATCCCCCCTGCCGATCCTGCTATATGTGGGAAAGTGTAAAGAAAAAATATTACCACTTTTATCGCTGGTCTCCCGTCGTTGAGGTTGAACAATCGCTACTTGCTTTCCGCTTGAACCTAAAAATAATTATTATTGTTAAGAAATATTTGTTTATGTAAATGAACTAAAAATTGTTTTTTTAATAGAATTATTTGTTTCTATAAAATATATTATTTTATATATACATTTATATAGTGTATTTAGTTTAGTGTGACACTTTTTTATTTTATATACAGGTGGGCCATAAATTTTTGCACATTTGAAACATGAATAAAAATAAAACTACAAATATAATTTTTGATGATTTATTTAACGTAATATCATCGTCGAGATGTGTCCCGTCTAGTCGCTGGCACTCCTACAATCGACTACGTAAACTTTGGAAAATTCGTTGACACATGCTGCGAGGAATCGCGGATGTTTTCTTTGAATTAGGATATGGTCGTTGCTTTATAAAGGTACACTCGACTCTTCAGATATCCCCACAGAAAAAAATTACAAGGTGTTATGTCTGGGCTTCTTGGAGGCCATGGAATATCACCTCTGCGAGAAATCAATTTGTTAGGAAACATTTCTTTGCCCACCGGTAAAGTCACATTTGATGTATGGCATGTTGCTCCATCTTGTTGCATCTAAGCCCTGCTTACGTTGAATGTAATCGTTTGGCTTTTCGTCTCATCTCTTGCACAATATGAAGCTTATATGGGTGTAGTTTGAGGTCCAAATGCAAAATTCCCCGCAGACTAGTTCTTGATATTGCCAGAGCCACCGAACGCTTACGCGTAGATGATTCGTTCGTTCCTTACGGAAATTTCAACCTCCCGAAAGTTCTCTTCGCTTCTTCTTGAACGTGGCCGCCCTGTTTGTTTAATATTCTACTGATGACTGAAAAGATATCCTACTGATACAAACATCTTTCTGCTCACCTCGCTCACCTACGGATTCCAGGACATATTGTGAACGATGATGATACCAAGATTTTTAACTGATTTACTATACGGTATAATTTGGCCATTTACAATTACATCAGGTAAGGCGGATATGCTAATTTTAGATATAAACTTTGGATTACCAACCAACAATGGCTTGAGACTTGCTAGGATTCAATTGCACTCCAAAGCACCTACTCCATGAGGATATTTTTATTAAATTATTACTTGACTTACAATAAATTTGGAGATCATCTGCGTATAGGTGGTAGAGAGAAGTGATATGTTGGGAAATATTATTAATAAAAGGCGTTCTAGTACTTTGGATAAGAAAGGAAGTATGGGAATTGGACGGTAATCGTTATCATAACTAGGTATATAATAGAAGGTCAATCTTAAAATCAATGTTTATTCTATTTGTTGACCTGTTAAATGATCATTTTAATCCCTCTTCCGTCAATATGTAAATTTAGTAAGAATAATGTCTAAAGTAATTACAAACAACAACAAGAATTTATAATATGAAGTGCAAGCCCGTAATCGGTCATAGCAGTAGCCTATGCATGTAGCATATGTATGTTTAAATAGTTTTGCGGACTATTTGGCGCCCCTTTATGAACGGCGCCCGGGGCATAATGCCTCCCCTTGCGCCCCCCCCCCCCCCC
>JAKRZM010000282.1:677563-711950 GCA_036379175.1 Heliconius cydno galanthus
CCCCCCCCCCCCCCCCACTACGCCACTGAAATCCTGATTCGATTTCGATGAAACAAAAACTATTATCATTCGCACGAGTACGCGCATTAAATGCTGTAAACCTTATAAAGTTTTGATGTCTTGATGTGGCTCATTATGTTATTTTATAACATTATAAGATTTTAAATAGTCACTCTTAAACTAAGGTTCAGGGATGACTAAATAAGGTTTTTTTCTTCCATAATACCTGCTAATAATGTGTTAAATATTTCACTGAGGCCATCATGTCGCAGTTAAACTACATCTGACTGGAAAGTAGTTGTAGGTTCAATCCCCACTTGGATTAATAAATTATTTGGTACGGTGTTGAGTCGTACGTAGGTAAGTCTACTAATTAATTTTCAGAGACGAAACGAAAGCAACATTTTATATATAAATAATTGTTAGGTTACTCACGGTCATAATGGTAAAAAAAACGGGGAAAAATTACAAGCAGAGCAAATATCAAAATACAATACACACCTGGCATAGAGGCGCGTTGTTCTGGCACTAGCACACGGTGTACCGACGGGTGCGAGCGGCGTTGAGCGCCGCGCGCCCTCGACGCCGTACGACGACCTAACGCTGTTAATCATATAATAACTTAATATATTAACTTGCAGAAAACAAAGAATTATTTTTTCACACTTAGTACCGCATATAGCAGTGTAGTTAGAGTGACGTAAATTAATATTTTATGCCTTAGTACGCTAAAGTGCAGTGCGGAATTCCACAACGTAAAATATCTAGAATTGAGACAGGAAGGGGAGAATCAAGTGCCTTAAAACTAGGTACCCTCTACCTACCCTGCTATATGCGGTACTGCGCGTGTAAAAAAAAAGCGCGTGCGTGAAAAATATACATACAGTATACACTTCATACATATTGACTATTTAAGAATACTCCCTAAAATGTTGAAACGTGTCTGCTTAGTTGATTCCTAATCTATTAATAACTGTATTTTGTTTGCGCTAATAACAAGACATAGCGCGGCGTTGAGTTCCGCCACTTAACACACTGTTTCTATAATTGTGGGCAGTGTTTAAACATTAGATTTCCTCTGCTTACCCAGCTATGTATATAAAGAACGTGAAACTAAACAAAAATGAAATAAAATATACAGGCTGGAAGCTACACAGCAGAGCAAGATTCCTCAAGTTTTAAACATACTTGATCATTTCATGATTTTTATCCATACTGTATTATGTGAGACCCAGTTATGAACAGATATTAATAACATAAACACCTACTTCTATAAAATAAATACTACTAAACATTGTCAATCTACCACTTTTCATTCTTCATTATTTATTTTGTTTCAAAAAATCACTATTTTATTTAGCAAAATCTCTTTCGTTTTAATTGTATTAGGCTTTTATAGAGTAGTTAAAACTGTACTTTCATTTAAAGTGATGAAGATAAAAATACTGTATACAGTTGTTTAATGTCAATAATTATTAATTGCATACCTGGCTGTGGAGACAAAGGTCTTGGCCTGTTTGGCTCATTGTACTCCCAGCGCAGTGTCCGTCCACCGATGATTACTTCATCTTTGTGTCGCAGCGCCGCCACACTGACTGGCTCACCGTTCACCAGTGTCTCACCCACCGAGACACTCCGCACTACTGTCTGTGTCAGAAAAATGGAAACTAAATTAATTAACTTAACTTAAGCAATTACTATATATTGAACAATTTCAAAAGTTTTATTACTTTGACAAGGATTTGGTGGGGGCGGTTGTAACGGAGAGTCTTAAATCTTAATACTAGATTCATAAATACTAGTCTTAATTTTATAAAAAGTTAAAAAGGAAACATACAATTATCTTACTTGATTGGTATGAACTACAATGGTGGCATGATGTGGGCTGACAGTGGGCAACATGATCCTGATGTCGCAGGCAGGATCGCTGCCAATCCTCGCTAGACCCGCCTCCAGAAGATACGCCTTCACATCTCGCCGCAACCGATCTAATACAACTAAACGACCACCGGACATTGCTGGCAACCAACAAAAAATATTGTAGCTATTATAAGCCTAATAACTTAAAATCAAATCAAATCAGCTTCATGCTGTATCCTGCATACAGGAGGGTAGGCAGAGGGAAACCTAGTGTTCACACACTGATGACACATGACACTCCATTCCCCACTTACTAATAACTTAAGTTTGTTTATTTGTATAAATGTAGCATCAGATTGCATGTCATAAAAAATGTTTGAATTAATCTAATGAATATCATAAAATAAATCTATAATAGAGGATAGAGGCCGTCGTGGCGCAGGGGCACAAAGTGGCAATATTTATTTAAGTTTATATTTGCGTGCGTGACGTTGAGTCCCTCCAATCAACACGCAATACGTCCAGAATTCAAAGGAAAGTAGGGAACAGAGTGTCTCAACACTAGGTTCCCTCTGTCTTTCCTGCCGTGTGCAAGACGTTTTGACGTTTTCACGTTGTAATGTGAATTTTTAAAATCTACGACATGGTTAATCTTTTAAGGACCTAACGCAAAAAAAATGTTTTGCTATTGTTACCATACCACAGGCATACCGTAGGCATACCACCGGTTAACAAATTCAAATTCAAAATATTTTTTATTCAAATAGGCAATTATTATAAGAATTTCAATATTATAAGAATTTAAGAAATAATAATAAATAAATTTAATAAATTTAAGAATAGGCAATTATTATAAGAATTTAAGAATGAATTGTCAAATGAACATATGAACAAAAAGCTACCACAGGTTCAGAAGGCAGTTCTGCTGAGAAAAGCCGGCAAGAAACTCAACAGTTGCTCTTTTCAAAATCAATGGTACAATCTATTACATTTGCTGGCAGCTATCCTGCATTACATTCAATGGACATTAATTACATACATGTTTATCCTCTAAATATTCTTGAACAGTGTAATAAGCTTTACTTGTTAGAATTTTTTTTACAGATATTTTAAATTTTATTAGTTGCTAACATAGAATACACTGCGGAATTTTATTATATACACGTATACTCAGACCCATAAAAGATTTATTAACTTTTTGGAGGCGAAAACTCGGCGCCTATCTTCCTTTTCTATCTTATGACTGTCACTATTTTTTCTATGACAGTATATTTTGTCAGACAAAGAGAATGTTATAATATACAAATTGTACACAAAAAATTGTAACAAGTGCTTACTAATTTTGAATGACTTACCTACCCTTATTCTAAAGCCATATTGATTTTGATTCTATAAGGTTTCTTTTTCGTGTTAGAACTTACTGCCCATAAAATTGAGTGAAGTGCTTTTTGAATAACGTCAAGATCGTGTAAATGTAAGTGATCCTGATAAATGTTAATTATGTTTTTTTTATACTCTGTAGACTCGATATGTTATGATAACCTGTCACGGTATTATTTCCCGCCACTTTTAATTAACATATGAATATATTTTCAGATACAAAAAATAGATCACATCAAATGTAGTAATTTGTCATTAATATTCATTAAGAACACTGATATAGCGTCACTTTGTATTACCTTCTTTACTTACCGATCAAAAGTTTGATATCATGATAACACAAACACAAGCAATGAAATATTTGTGTGCCGCAGCCCACAACACAACTAGCTAAATATGTTACAAATTTATAATCAAATTGCTCTAGACAACAAAACGCGGCACATAAATGGCGTCAGTCGCGCTGTTTAACAGTCATGACTTCATGAGCCAAACAACACAAGCAAATCTAAACATGGCGTTTTTTTAATGGCGGACATAAGGATTGCCAACCAAAAAATCTAACGAAAAATGGTACGATACTAATTGGGTCATACACAAATCGCGACCTAAATGTGTACGAAAAAAAAAAGTGAAATATGTTCAAAATCACTCTCATTTAATTCTTATAGACTAACCTAATACAGAAAAATATGAGACCAGATCATTATTCGTTTTCGAGAAAGATATTCGATGCATAATTTTTTTGATGACCACAGAACGGACACAGTTCTACAGAAAGTATAAAGTATTAGTGCTACATGTATTTGTTTGGTTTCCTACTTCTAATAATAATCGTATTGGTTAATAACGTCCTTGATTACGATGTGACATCAATATTGTCACGAAAAAATTAAAAAAATCTAGTAAATGTCTGATTCATACAGCAGATTTCTTCAGTCTTAAAAATGTAAGGTAATAAATAGAAAAAAAATATAAATTCTTACAATTACTGAGTAGCAAGCATATTAATCCATGTTTTCTTATCATTATTTGTTTGTTCATAATAGTTTCAGTTATTATCTACATACCTCAATGGAACTAAACTCAAAATCTTTATTTAAACAATGAATAAATTTATAAACAATGTTAACGTAACGATACTGTTGCTGTAACATGATGAATATTGATGTAACAAATACTAGCCTCTTAAAACAATAAGAAAGAGTCCTAATCAAACTAAACAATATCTACTCAATAATGAATAGCCAACAATTATATCGAAAAAAATTATAAAATTAAGTTTTCTTCGTCATTTTCAAAAAACTCTCTGTTTCTTAATGAGATCTTTAAGTAAGGGACCATGTCTCAAATTTGTAGAAATAGAACAGATAGATGTTGTCTTAAGTTGTAGCGACTGATAATCAAGTAGACCCAAGACCCAAGTGTGTAAATAAAGTTGTATTTTTAATCCACCAAAATGGATTGGTTGAACTTTTGATCCATATTTACAACAGTAATTTTCAGAGAACAACAATAATAAGCCCGCAGGGCAGCTTGTGGCGAGCTATTGGGGAGTGGTGACCCCACGGACCTGAGTCCTCAGGAGGGGTGTTGTAATCTAACCCCAGCCTCTGGCTTGGCCGGCAGAGTGGAGCGCAGGAGCTATATGCTCGAAAGGGTGGAAGTGCTCAATCTGCGTAATAACGGGGAAACCCGAACGAGGTCCTCGTGATGCTGCTGCTCCTCTCTACACCATTAGCCGACCACTCCGATGTTGCGCCCGAGGCACTACGCCACTTTGTGGGGACCCATCTAGTGGGAGGCGAGTGACCGTCCACCAACCATTCAATTTGAGACTATTGTAAAGGTAGCCAGTCCATTCAAATTCCATTCCATTCCTAGTTTAGATTTCCATATTTTCCATAGTTCCTACGCATTAACCGGCGACCATCTCTGGGCAATTACCTGTGGTTGCCCAGCGATGGATCCCGGCTGATTCGGCATGTGCACATCTAGAGTAACAGAAAATATGTCAACAGAAAAGATTTTCCAATCGAAAATCAGCAATGGTCTTTAGTTATCCAGGATAGAGAAATGGCAAGTGAGATTTCAAAAATACTCCTTTAAAGCCATTGTGCCTATATAATTACAAATATAAATAGCACATACTTACCAAAATACACTAAAAATAGGAAAGATGCATTGATCTTTTACAAAATGGATAAAATACACGATTCTTTTTATTGGAATATAAAAATACACATCCGTCTTGCGTAATGGGTGTAAGCAAATTATAGCTGTCTAATATTACCAAATTAAAAGATATTATATTATTACATTTAAGGTAATTTTAGTAGAAATTTTTTAAATGCAGATTTTTTGGATCACAGAAAAGAGTCAGATACGTGTAACAGCTAGTTTATTAGTAAAAAGGATGAAGCACATTTTGGAAATTATCATTAAAAAATCAACTCAAGTTTATTCTACGCTGAAAATAAGTGTGATTTCGATGACACGGGCGTAATAACTTAAATTTCAAATTTTTGAAACTATGAACTACGAATCTGAACAGCCCACAGAAGGGGACAAATTATGGAATTTGAATTTTTTTTCTTTACATTTTTTTTTAAATTTTGATGTGTAGACTATCCACTTATCATAAGGAGGTAGGCATAGTTAAATTTAGAATGAAAAATCGTTCTATTTTCTTTTATTTGTTATAGCTATTGTAATATAACACTCATATGAGTATGACCCAATTATTGTAAAATCTAATTATTATATATTGTTAGATTACTTAAAAAAAATCTACTTACGATATTAATTAAGCAAATTAATAACAAAGGAAATGCTAATATTTTATTTCTGTAAAACTTGTGAAATTTTGTACGAATGTTGAAAAATCTCGAGAATTTTACATAGATCAAATTATATATTTGATATAATTTCTATATAATACATTAAAATAATGAATAACTCATTATAATAAAACTGCCTTTTACTCGCGTAGGCTGCTCACGGTATTCCATTAGCAACCTCCTTTTCTATATTACATAATGTTATGTAGTTCTGTGTTGTAAAACTGCCAATTAGCAGTTCTCCTAAAATTGTTATTTTTAACCAAAAAAATTGACATTTTTAAATCCAGCGTGTAAAGCTGAAATTTTGCTTAGAGATAGAACCTTAGACGTTTTAATGCACGTTTATTGAAGTGACGTCTACGAACTACTTCTATTTAATAAAAAAATTGAATTCGCAAAAAATGAGTTAATATGGACAATGACACTTAGTGTAGAATAATGATAAGCATCTGTCGGAAAATGATGCTGTGGTACCAACAATGATATTTGTATGTAAAGAATTGAAATTAAATACTTTCTTACTTAACTTCACGCTCTATTACTAGTGGGAAAGTCAGAGAGAATAGAGGGCCAACCGCTGCGGTCTCTACATACCTCTTTCACCTCAACCACTGTCACCAATTTCATCATACATGCCCTCCGGAGCGTCCTTATGCTTTTTACGAGACCTTCCTCCAGTATCTTTGATGCTTACTGAGTTTTCGAAAGTCAACCGAGGTCTCCCTCTACCGTTGTTACCGCTCACTTTTCCTTCATAAATCTTTTTTGCTATTCCTTCATCACCGATTCATTCGCACGTTCTTCTACATTCTCACCGTGAAAAGTATGATTGACTTATTCCTAGTGGATCAGTATATTTAAAGTTAAGTTATGGACACGCGAGTTTTTAGGATGCTGTCCTGGGATATGTAGTCTTTGTTAGAGTAAGGGGTTTGTTTTCATTTTGAAGTAGCCGCACGAGACGTCCAAACTTGAGTCGAATTATCGCATAAGAAGCTAGAAGTTTTAAGATTCATCGATCAAAGAGGAATAAGTGCTTCCAAAATATTAGATATCTGAAACAGGAAATGAAAATGTTGAATGCTCTGCCATTATATTTAAGAATTATATGAGGGAAACAGCAACAGAAATATATAAGCACAACAAATGAAAGACACTGTAGAGAAAAAGAAGAAAGAATGTTAAGATGATAAAGCCTCAGATAAATCTTTTTAAAAGATAAGCTTTTGCAGCTTCTTGTCCTCCTTGCACCAAATGAAAGCGCTGATATAGTATAAAGTTCTGAGAAAGAAAGAGGTAAAATGTTAACGAGCAACTTCCGTGAAAATAGAAGAAATTTTAGTGACTCCCAAGGTTGTTTTCTAATTTGCCACACGTTTTACAGCGGTGAGCAGAATTAACGAGGACATGTATGTATGTGATGACGCCTTTGGATCAATTATAAGATAACGAGTTTTGATATAGCAGATGGCGAAATGAACAAATCAGAAGTTGAGAATATCATACGAAGACTAATATGTGGTAGCGGCAGCAGATAGAGTTACGGCCACGCTTCTTGCACTTGTTCTGATTTTTCTGCAACTAACTCGACGACGACTATCAGTTCCAAGCTGGGGGCTGAGGTGTAGGCTTCATACCTTTGTATTAAAACAAAGGTTCACAGACACACTGCAAGCTAGAGGGCTATCAATTTCAATAACTTGTATAGTAAAATTTATACCTACTAAACTATTAACAAGAATAGTAAAGGAGAGATTCGAATGGCTACTATGGCAGGTCCAGGGAGGTTGTAGACCTGAAATAATCAAGGGAAATTTTTGGCCCTACACCAAGAAGTTTTTTGAGCATTTATGAAATACGAAAAGGTGTTTGAAGAAGAAGTTTAAGTTATAAATTTAATAAGTGTGACAAACTTGTTATATTATCAAGTAATAGAGGAAATTTAAACAAACAACAGTTAAATTACTATTGTGAGTCATTATTAAACTTAGATATAAGTAAAATAATTTTGTTTACATTTCCTTATTTTAAAAATCAGCCAGAAGCGGAAAATAATTACAGATTCAAGCTAAACTCTACTCTGCACACCATTAGCACATATAATGACAAATTGCATTTAATTGACACTAACAAAATAGTTAGTAAAACTTTATTTTTGACTCAAAGTAAATATTATTTTGGTCATAGGTTTAAGAGACAGATAGCTTCTGTGCTATCCTATTATTTTGACTTATCAGCCAAGAACTTGGCTACTACTTCAACTGCTTCTATTGAGCAGACTGACATTGCAATTTATTCTGACATTATGTCTAATAATTTACACTCTGTTGACATTTCTCAACATTTAAATTAATTTCTCAGACAACAGAGGTAGCAACCTCTAGCTCTAATTTATTATTAAATATCCCTTTGATCCAGCTAGCTTTACAATTAAATTACAATAATAACGCACACTGCACATCATCACAATATCCATGCAAAAATAATAATAAAAATGTTAAGTCTATTAGATTAGTTCATCAGAACATCCGTTGCTTGACGGGGGGCAAGCAGCTAGAGCTGGAATTATTCATGAACTCGGAGGAAATTAGTATTATGTGTATTACTGAACATTGGTTAAAGGTGAACCAGCTCATGTTTAATTTCAGAAACCACCGGGTAGGAAGCTCATTCTGCAGAATCAACACAATACACGGGGGGTCGCTTATTATATTAAACAAGAACCTTAAGTTCAAGGAACGGAAAGATATTGTGTCCCTTTCTGTAGAATGTTCTATCGAATTAGCGTGTGTTCAATTAGAGCAATTCATTGTTATATGTGTATACAGACCTCCCTCCGCCAATTTAAAATTATTTTTAGAAGTAATGGATGAGGCCTTAAGCAAACTTACCAAGTCGGGTAAGCCTTTGTTAGTGTGTGGGGACTTTAATGTTAATATTTTGGAAAGTTTAAGTCCCACCATTAATTTATTAAGTCTTTTTAAGTCACACAATTTACTTAATTTATTTATGGAGCCAACCAGAATAACTCCTACGACTAGTACTTGTATAGATAACATATTTACTGACATTATTCCATGCTACAAAAGCATTATTAATAAATTGGATTCTGACCACTCTGGTCAGCTAGTAGAATTCTATAGTAAGAAAAAACAGGTGGCTAAGAAAAGAATTGCTTTTGTACCTGTCACAGCTAGTCGTTTGGAACGTATGAGAGTTAGTTTACTAACTAATTTACTAGTTTTAGATATAACTTTACCTCCCAATTCTTTGTACAATTCTTTTTTTTACTCTTTTATTAATAAATTTCATTCAATATTTACTCCCAAAGAGATTACAATTACTGATAGTCCTATCTTTGGAGACTGGGCCACAGCAGGTATTTATAAGAGTAGGGAGACACTGTATATGTTATATTATGAAAAACAGTTTAATAGTGGTGAAGAGTTTAAAGAGTACTTAAAATCTTACTCTAAAATTTTCAAAAGAGTTTGCAAAATTGCTAAATCTTTATTTATTAAAACAAAAATCAGAAATAGTAATAATAAAATTGAAGCCACTTGGAAGGTTGTTAATGCCGAGACTGGGAGAACTAGGGTGAAAGATTCTAATTTTAAACTTAGTATTGACGGTCACATTGTTGATTCCGATTTGGAAGTGGCCATTGCATTTGAAAAGTTTTTCTCTACTTTCCCAGTCAGTCTAACAAACGATTTAGGTTCTTCCACCACTATTGCAGAATCGTTAATTAAAGACAATGTTCCCGAATTTTATAATGGTTTCGTTTTCCGTCATGTAAATTATTCAGACATTAGTGTAGCTTTCAAATCAATTAGTATGAAAAAGACAGCCGACTTGTGGGGTGTCTCAGTTAATATCATAAATTCTTTAATTGATATTTTGATTCCTGATTTAGCTACAATTTTTAATAGATGTATTGATTGTGGAGTGTTTCCTGATTTGATGAAATATAGTAAAATAACTCCATTGTTTAAATCAGGTAGTACGCAAGACCCTACAAATTTCAGACCGATTTCAGTACTACCTACGTTTAGTAAAATTTTTGAAAAGCTGATACTCAGTCAGCTTCTTACTTATTTTAATAAAAATAAATTACTGCACACAGGTCAATTTGGTTTCACTCGTGGAAGGTCAACATCTGATGCTGGGGTCAAATTATTAGAGAGTGTATTCGCGGCTTGGGAGGAGTCACGTGATGCCTTTGGGGTGTTTTGTGACTTGTCCAAAGCATTTGATTGTGTGCAGCATAAAACTCTTATCAGGAAGCTACACCACTATGGTATAAGAGGCATTGCTTTGGATCTTCTCACTTCTTATTTAAGTGATAGGATTCAAAAAGTAAATGTCAACGGGAAACTATCACACGGGTCACCTGTAGCATTGGGGGTGCCACAAGGCTCTATTCTGGGTCCGTTTTTGTTCCTTTTGTACATTAATGACTTACCTCACCTTATGAGAGATATCTGTGAAATGGTGTTGTTTGCAGATGATACATCTTTAGTTTTTAAGGTTAATAGACGGCAATTGGAAATTGACGATGTAAACAATGCTCTTTCTAGGATATTACACTGGTTTAGTGCCAATAACTTGCTTTTAAATAGTAGTAAAACTAAATGTATCAGGTTCTTTACTAAGAATGTGCAACAAGTAGAAACCAGGGTCTTGATGAACAATGAGGAACTTAAAGTAGTTAATGAAACTGTTTTCTTAGGTATAACATTAGATGCTAAGTTACAATGGGGTCCGCATATAGAAACTTTATCTGGTAGACTTAGTTCGGCAGCGTATGCTGTCCGTAAGATTCGTCAACTGACCGATGTTGACACCGCGCGTTTAGTATACTTCAGCTATTTTCATAGCATTATGTCTTACGGCCTATTACTTTGGGGCAGTGCCGCTGACATAGATACCATTTTTGCGCTCCAAAAACGGGCTGTCCGAGCAGTCTATAAAATGGGTCCACGGGAGTCACTAAGGAATAAATTCAAAGACTTTAACATCCTCACACTACACTCCCAATATATTTATGACAACTTAGTATATGTGCATAAAAATATTAATAAATTTAATAAAAACAGTGACCTCCATCAACATAATGTAAGAAATAAAAATAAGCTTGCTGTGCCCTTCTCTAGGCTCCATAAAGTGTCTCACTCATTCGTAGGTCAAAGTATACACTTTTATAACAAACTTCCAAACGACATGGTTAATTTATCACTGAACAAATTTAAAAAAGTGGTAAAGCACAGGCTCTGCCAAAAAACATATTACTCTGTTAAAGATTATGTTCGCGATAAAGATGTTTGGAAATGAGTTGCTCTATTTCTAAGTTAAAATTGTTAATTGTAATTGTAATTTGTAACAAATATTGGCAGTTAAAAAGAGTGGCCATGAGTTTCTTTGCCTGTATCTTCTCATGAGCTCAACCATTTGAACGGGCTTTTTTCAAGTCAAAATTGCACATTTTTTTTTTGGTTATTTTGTTTTGCATATTTTTCTACTTTTATGACATATCCAAGTAAATGTTAAGCATTTTTATGGAATAAAGATATTTTGACTTTGACTTTGACTTTTGACAGGGATGTAATATGTTTTGGGAGACCGCCCCGGTACAATATAAGCGAACCCTTGTTGTAAAGTCTTTTTATAGAGGTCGCACAGCCTCTCTCCGAAAAAGAAAAGGTACATCACACGTATTGAATAAGGTTGCGCCATGTCTTGGTTGTTCAAAATGTATTTACATAGCTATCTCCAAGAAGTAACACATGAAATTTCCTTCTCAAAAAAAGTCCTCTTTCAAAGAAAATCCTGTTCTTGCATTTAAAAGAAATGCAGAAAAGACGCACCGGTGTATCGCTACGGGTAATAGAATTAACGGTGTCTTAGATGTATTGATGAGACCGTGAAATAACAGAATAGTTACGTTAATAACGTTTGGGTACAGAATGCAATGCTGAGGACCAACGCTGATATTGTAGGTGTAGCAGAGGAAGGATGAAAGACACGTAAGATATACAACTTCAAAAAACACAAAAATCCTTGACATTAAATCTCTCGTAACTAGCTGTGTAAAACGTCGGTGCGGTCGGTATCTTCAACAGTTAGCCAAATCGATACGCCGAGGTATAAACTGGCTCAACATGCCAGGAATTCTTACCATTTTGTTCTTCTACCATATGTAAAGGAGGTTTCAGACAGGAATGGTAACATCTTAAGAAAAGCTTCTACTAAAACTATATTTAAGTCTAACAAGAAAGTAAATCCAATTTTTAAGACCGGTGAAACGTGATATTCGTTCGCAGTGTTCAGATCTCTAAAAACTAGATAGTAACTGTGCCTTAACATATATTGTTCAAAAAAGGAGAAGCATTGATATTGGAGGAATGAACACATATCCGATGTCAAGAATGGACATGTATCGAAGTTAGCAGCATATGGAAAAAGATAAACCTAACCATAAGGTGTTATAGATCACAAACCCTCGATAGGGAGAACAGATATGTATATCCCAAGAATATTCTTCGAGGTTAACGTTACGGTTAGAAATTTTTTATGACCAGAAAGGAGAAGACTTAATATAATATCGAAGATATAGAGAAAAGTCCGGAAAAACGTGAGGAACCCTCGCATGGCATATATAAAGAAATTGAAGAAGAATTGAAGAATTGATCAAAATATACATTGTCATAGAAAAAATAGCGGCAGTCATAAGATAGGAACGAGAAATAAAGATAAGATTGTTACTCCAAGTTTTCGCCTCCAAAAAGTTAATAAATCTTTTATGGGGCTGAGTATTCTTAGTTTGCCACTACCAAAATTTAAAATATCTGTAAAAAAATTTCTAAAAGGTACACTGTTCAAGAATATTTAGAGGATAAACATGTATGGAATTAATGTCTATTGAATGTCAGGCAGGACAGCTGCCATTCGATGCTGTCCATTCGATGATTCAAAAGTGCTTTTATAGTTTATTTGAATAAAGAATATTTTGAATTTGAAGAGTGGTGATAGTGGACGAAGGGAAACATACATAGAGAAGAGCTTTAACCGCTTCGTTCTCTGACTACCCCGCTAGGGATAAAGTGAGATGTTAAAAAATAAGAATAATGAAAAAGAAATAAAAACGACTTACAATAAATAGAAATCGTTGAAAAATACAGTACATTATATAATGTCATTTCGTGGCAATGTTTAAAACAAAAACTCGAGCGATTAATGACGTGATTTTTATAAAACTTAATGTCTAATGAGCAACTTTTATATGTTAAATTTATACAATCAATAAATTAATATATTTGCCTATATATTATTTACAAATAAATGCGTCATTAATTAGTAACTATAATTGAAATGAGAATAACATATTGCTTATAGGTCTTAAAATAAAAGTTATGCAATAGGAAATAATATAAATATATAGTTATGAGACTTCTGTGCTACAAATGTCAACTGTCAAATATTGTACTGCAATGTGTCAATGTCACTGTCAATGTCAAAATGCCCGCTCTTTTCATTTGTTATTAAAAGTTACTAATTTAAGCGGGAAGACATATTTGGCCCTCACATACTTGAGGTTACACGTGTTGTAGTCGATGTGGTTTGTTACTAGGTTGTTAATAGATAATTATTAACAAGTTATAAAGTAATTAAAATGTTTTAATTAATAAATATTGTGAATTGGTTAAAAAAGCTGCTATAATTAACACTGACTAAATACCTATACTTGTTTTCGAATGTTGTTGGTGTTTTATATAAGTTTCTAGTTAGTTAAACTTTAGTTTATAGTTATTTTTATTTTTAATAAATAAGATTGCATTTGTAACATTAGTGTTGTATAGTTTTCTTTTGATATTATACTTCTGAAACCTAAGTATATTAATAATTCTATACAGTGTTGCTAGTGCTATTTAACAGAACTTTTTATATGATAAATTGATAAAATATATAAAGTTAATGAATCTACTCAATTTACAAATTAGTGTCATTAGTATTATGTATAATTAAATTGATTATAACCCTTTTAATGTACTAAAATAAGAATATGACAATAAATAGGCCCGGTCGACTTCCTAAGGAGCTTGGGCGACACACCTAACTTGGGACCCATGGTATTGCTATATTAATGTAAAACTACTAATTAGTAGTTTTTATAAAAGTACTTTTTTTAAGAATTTAATTTTAATTCACGATTTAGTTACTTAATGTTTAATAAATAACTTTCTTTATAATATTTCATGTATGCAAGGTACCGTGATAAAATGTTTTTCGATATGAGAAACAGTTTATGTAACCGGTATTTAAAGTACAGTAGTAGGATTACGTTTTGATATGGCAATGGTAGCATTTACATTGCAAATGGCGAACATACTACTGCGACTTAAACAAGCAACCTGTTTTTAGCATTTCTGTTGTATTTTATATTTAGATTTCTATTGTTGTTCAGTTGTTCTCTCTGTTTGAATATATGGATCTAAAATATGGGAGACAATTTGAAAAATGTCCCCTCGTGAAGATCCTGAAATTTCCAATTCACACCGGTAAGTAATCATTAAGTATTAACTACTCTAGATAAAGTCATATCTTAAATGTTGTACTTTTTCAGTTGTGAAACTTGGGCCAAGTTTTGCTTCCCCGAAGGCCCATGGTATTCTATCGATTTTCAGAAAAAAATGTATGGTGAACATAGAATGTTATGTTGCCACCATTTTGAAAGGCCTTCATTTGTCAATTTTATTGAAAAAAAAAAAACTGTTTAGAAAAACTGTTTTATTTATGTACATATTAGTAATCATACATTGGCAATGTATTTTCATCCAATTATATTTTATTTTCAGAATCAGGTAATCCAAGATTTAAATTTTTCCACTGAACAACCAGGGACATCACATTTTCCTGCAAATGTTATACCTGGACCATTGCAAAGAATGGTATTCACAAGTATTCAAATGGTAATTCAAGTATACTATTAATTGATACTGGTTCACTTGTAATGACAATATATTTAACTTAAAAACTTATCATAATAAATAGCCTATTTTATGGTAACAGTGAAAAAAACCTAAAACACATAGATATATATGTAAAAATAAAATATTAATTAACAGTTTTAAAACAATACGATAAATTTAACAAAATACTAATAGTTAGAACTACAATTACATTAATCTTAAACAATTTCTTTAATTTTCTTTTAATTGCTTAATCAAGAAGATTCATCTAACAATGATATGTTGGTTTTAGTTTCTGTAACCTGACCTTTATTAACTCTTGTTATTTTCAGGATTGCTACCTGGAGAGGCAACAGTCACTGCAAATTTAGGATTTATATGGATAAATTGTTTAGCTGCTGAAATAGTGATTCTGCAGATCGAAAGCCACACCAACATGACTGACAATTCTTCATTTGAAGAAAATGTATGTCTTTTTTCTCTAACTCAATCATTTGAAGAAAATGTATGCCTTTTTTGAAAATTGTACATTTGTCATAGCTCGCCCCAATGCAAGCTTTGTGATTCAGTTTTAAAATTGAAACATACCGATAATATATTATTATACACTTTTATGGACTTCAAAGAATGTGATAATGCTAAAAAGAAGTTAAACTATGTATCTGAAAACTTTTATAAGATTTTATGTGTTGAGAACTGTGCCACAATCTGCAATAATTTATATGAAACATTATCATATTCTTTAAACCTCAAAAAACTTGCAATCTGCAAATTGGAAAAAGATGTAAATTTTAGTTTTCTTGCCCAATGTGAGGAACATCTTAAAGAAAATGTTGATTTTATATGTAATAGTGTCTTCCACATAACAGTAAAAAGATTTTGTTTAGTTAAAAATAAACATTTTGCAGATTAAATTGTTAAAAAGGAAAATAGATATATTAAAAATAAGTAATTGTATATTAATGTTTGATTTAATTTGACCAACACTGTATTAAGTTCATTATACCTACTTTATTAATTTTATCTTTGTCTGTAATTTTTTTTTAAAAATAAATTCAATAACACAACTAACCTATAAAATCAAGTACAGCTGCCCACAATCTTATAGGTTAATAAATATATAAATTATATATTTTTTGCAGATTATGTTCTATTTAACTTATAAAAGTTAAAATTGTTATTTTAACATATAAGGGCAAGTTGGTCTTGTAGCAATGTTGTAATCTTTAGCAGTATATTTTAATTGTTTTGCAGAAATACTGTTTGTGTAAATATCATTAAAACAAAAGTTAATAAGCAATAAAGAAAATGTAAAATGTTTATTAGTTTTATTTCTGCATTTATTTTTTATTATTGTACTATAAATTATTCAGACTCTTTCAAAACCATTTGGAAGTATTATTACATAATTTAAATAATAATACTTCCAAATGATTTTGAAAGAGTAATAATCCTGGCTTTTGAATAAAGATCGATTTAAAGCCAAATTTTGAATTTCGCGCAAATTGTGTTTCGTTGGGATTGCTAAGAGATGGCAGCAGCATCGTTTTGTCACCTATTTTTTAGTATGAAGTGAACATTCTTTGAGTAAATGTGTTCTGTGATCATCATTCAACATTCATCTGATGACTATATCTCAACTCATTTTATTCCTCTCAAAATTTACTGAATCATATCGATTGATTGATTGATTTCTCGATATATGGCGTTTCGAGCGTGCCAGTTGAGCACAATTCATTTCGCCAATGTATGAATCATATCATTCGTGTGTTTCTACTATACGTGACACTGGCAGATTATTTTGCGGCTGTCATCGCCATCAAATCAGGCCATTAAAAAAAAAAAAAACTCAACTCAACAGCAGTTGACAACTGCTGTTACAGCTCTAGACTGGTATATGTGTAATTGTGTATTATCTATGGTTCCTTGCTATACCTAATACCTATACCTTGTATATGTTCCTTGTATATGTATTGTATAGTGTATACTATATAATATAACTTATTGTACAGTTCATGGATACATAAAAATGTTATTATTATGGACTATGATTTTTAAAATACTTCCTTGATATCAAAATGTCTTTATAATATATAATTTAATACGCAGTACTGTTTGCTTAGCACAAATACATGTAATCAATATCAAACCGTAAACAGTGATATAAGTACTCATGTTAACGATGGATGTCAATAGTGAACACAATCAAAGTTACTGGTTTGTGGTGAGAGAAGATCAGAGCAATGTCATATTTAGTACTAATAATTGTACTATACAAAACCCTCAAAGTAAATGATTTTGAATATATTAGTAATAAATTAGTAAATATAAGCGTAGCTATCTTACCAAATCAGCTTTTCTCTAAGCCTCTAGCTGTATCTGCATATAGCAGAATAATATGCTCTAAGCACCATCCATTTTTTAAGACATTGCATGTTATGTGGGGGAAGTCAATTTGTGACAAGAGGAAATTAAATTAATACATTCCCCTGAAATGGAAAACGAAACCAGAACCATAATAGTGTTACAGTTTCATGCAGTGCTGTTGTGCCTATTTTTTATTGTTAGGCCATAGGGCCTAACAATAAAAAATAGATTCTCCTATTCCTATTATCTTCTTCCTATCAATCTCTATTATGTAAATTATATAAAGCTTCCAAATGGTATAATTGTTGGTTGCAGTTGCTGAGGAAGAAGCAAGGTACATTGCAGATACAGCAGAAGTTAGACAATACATTCAAGTTAACAATGTAGAATGTGTTCTAACAACACCTACAGTAACCCCCACACCTATAACTACAGAATCTGTTCTATTACCACTCCAAGACAATGAAAATGATGAAAAAAGAAATGATGAAAACTTTTGGGATAGAAATAAAACCAAACATTTCCTTACGCTTTGTCTTGACAAGAGATTTAAATGTATGAATAATGAAAAAATGGTATGGGATGAAATAGCAATATTAACAGGAACCACACCAGATGAATGCGAAAAAAAGTATAAAAGCCTCAAAAGAACATACATAAGACTATTCAGAAAGAAAAGAATAGGTCGAAACATAAAATGGATTCACTATAATGCTTGTAAAGAGGTGTTCAAGGATTGTAAAGCTACAATTTCTGCCATTTTAGAGCCTTGGGAAGACACCAAGACTAGGAAATTGCTAAGTCTGTACATTGAAAACATCAGTAAATTTCAAAATAACAATATGATTCACCAAAAAGATATTTGGAGAGATATAGCACTACAATTACATACTACTGATTACAATTGTTATCACAAGTTTAAAAATCTAAAAAGAACATATTTTAAATGGATTGAGAGGCATAGAGAAACTGGTAAACTAGTAAAATGGCCATATTATCAATATTTTGAAAGAATATTTCATAATTATACACCTCATCTAAAATCTTGGGATAGACATAAAACATGTTTATTAATATCCTCATATACAGTGATTGCTCACAAATTTAGAAATCCCAAATATCAGAAAAAACAACTTTGGAAAGAAATATCACAAATTGTGGGGGAAAATGCAAAGGAATGTGACCGAAAGTTCAGAAATCTAAAGCAAACATATAATAGATTAAAAAAGAGACTGGGGGCGGAAAAATCTTTGAGCAAATGGAGATACTACAAGGATTTTGTGGTCTTGTTTGAAAGTGAATCTCGATCAACTGTTGAAGAAACACAAGAGAGACAATTATCAGAAAATTATATTGACAAGTTGTTAGATTTTTGTGTTAAAAATAAGGCCAAATTTAGTCCTCTCTCAAGAAAAAAAATTTTATGGAAAGAAATTGGACCAAAAGTAGGTCTTACTGCTGCAGAATGTGATAAAAAATTTAGAAATTTAAAGCAAACTTATATAAGGCTATCAGACAGGAAACAAGAAACTGGCACAGACATCGCCTGGCCATATTTCTCTTACTTTGAACAAATTTATTGTGATGAACAATTGTATAGAAAACACTCTACTACCACAAATAATGCAGAAAAGCTGAGCGTCTCGGAAGTTCGACAAATAATAACTAACATACAGACTAAAGAAACAGACAAATTTGAACAACTTGTAAGAGCTATAGAGGATTCAAATAAAATTCAAAGAGAAAGAAATAAAATATTACTTGCCCTATTAAATAAACATATGTAGGGAGATACAAGTCCATGAGAGTTCTATTCCCACTCCAGGCTTTGGTAATAAGATAAGGCGCAGGCGCAGGCGCAGTTTACACTAGGCCACGAGCAGCGTCACGATCTGTTTATTTAATTTGAATGAATATGGCTTAATCAAGCTATTTCTTTATAAATGTTTTGAGTTACTGTCAAAAGAGCAACTTTTATATATTGAGTTTATACAATCAAACCTAAATATATTTGTCCATGATTCTCATTTCAATTGTAGCTAATAATAAATGCGTCATTAATTTTTTTATTAGCTATAATTGAAATGAGAATAACATGTTCCTTATAGGTCCCAAAATAAAAGTTATGCAATAGGAAATAGAATTGTATACAGTGTTGCTAACTTGCTGGTGCTGTGTAACATGCCAACTCTACGCAACTAAATACATACACTTATCTTTGCTCTCAAAATGAACATCATAAATAAAAACAAACCACCAAAGACATAATTTAGTTTTAATTCTATAATTTTTTAGGTAGTTATAAGTAAATAGTGATTTACTTAATATCACGCCTCATTCCGAGATCGAGTCGCAGGTATTGGCGATAGTTGTTTACGTTGTTGGCATACAACAGGTATGGATAACAGGATAAGAGTACCCTATATGCTGTTTCCGTAAAAGTAGCGCTGACGTTTCATTCCTGTATATAATTTAATCAGCTTCACGCTGTATCCCGCACACAACAGGTACGCCAAAGATTACGACACACCGTTCACCACTTTCTGCGTGTTTAGTGGCGGAACTCAACGACGCGCTTTTATTTAGAGGAGTTTAAGATGATATTCATCTTAAAATAATGTACTATTTATGAGTAAACATAAACTTGAAATTTGTCTTTCGAAGAACCAATATGCACTTGAAAAAACACCGTTATTTTGACAAGGGTCACAAACAGAGCCTTGCCTTTAATTTGATTTATATATAGGTATAAATAATTACAAAAAAATGTATGTTAAAATTTTCTTAATATATATGAGATATTTAAATTTATATGGAGTTTCAATACTAGGTTCCTTCTGCCTACCCTGCTGTGCAGGATGCAGCGTGAAGCTGATTTTATTTCCTGAATACGATTGGTTTTATATACTGAGGTCAACTTCAATAGGAAAATCCTAATCTTGAATCACAGTTTTTTATTATGACAATCTTTTTTCTATAATCAAACAAATAATTTTACGAACCATATCAAACAACAAAACTAAAGATTAGGCCAATTCAATAAGTTGTATAACTGTTATGTAAATGTTAGATAGTTGTGTAAATGTTAGGCGAAGCTGGCCAGAAGTTTCAGAGATTAGCGTGAACACATGCACAGGAAAACAGTTTTGGGCTTTATTACACTAATAAATGCCCCCAGTAATCGTTTTTTGTTATATCTTTCAAGTAGACACCGGACCAGTTACGATTTTATTCTAAGTAAAGATTTTTAGGTTGCAGTCAAACTTTGAGGAGGGATAAAATAAAAGAATCGTAAAGAGAATGTTTAGAAATGATTTTATTATTACGGTTCTTATGCTTTTAAATGTATATGTACAAACAAACTATAATATTATCAGTTTTCATTCTGAAATGAGAAATCGTTAGCAATTCATTACAAATACCATTGACCGGCGCCAGCTACACCACAACCACGTGTAGCCGTCACATCTAAACACACACTGATTACTTACGTCTTAACTTAAAAAATACATCTGCGTGAATTTACTTATCAATAAGACTATACCACAGTAAGGAATGAAAAAAAAATGATAAGTTCAAGAAAAAACGTTTATAAATCACACTCAATCGTGATCGATATACGACTGCACCCGGCGGTACACGCACACACCCACGCTCGCACACACGAGATACAACGCTAACCTAGAGAATTACCACACTATGAGTAAACTAGGGCTCCGCGCCCCGCCTCCGGCGCCCTGCCGCTGTGGACCAGAGCGGATCAGTCTTTCTGGTGCAAAGTTGAGGCGAGCGAGGACAGGCGCGTGGCAGGGTACGGGGCCGGCTGTGTTGAAGGTTCACTTTTTAGCGTTCTTCTTGGGCGACGGCGCCTTCCCTTTAGCATTGTTTGAAATTTTCGACTTCTTGCCCTTCGGCTCGCCCTCCTCGTCATCCTCATCCTGTAATGACACACAATTTAACACCAAGTTCTTACTGGTACAGTTGTAGAACATGCTTAGTTACTGTTTACATAGAAACAAACATATATGAATGTAAGTAAGCTATCAGAAGGTCAAGGGATGAATGAGTACAGAAAACCAACAGCCAATTTTGGTTGAACTATTATATCTCTCAAAATGGTCAGTAAATTTAGCAACAGGGGCCCATTGTGCCATGACATGACAGCGTTACAGCAGTGTCTAAGCAACTGCTAGCTGCCATTATTCTGCAGCATCAGGCCTCAGGCCCTTTCCCCTCTGTTAGACGTGCAAATAATTTATTATTAGTTGAAGGTTTTCAGTACCTCATTCGTCTTGCGTTTGCCTGATGGTCCTTTCCTTTTATTCTCATCTTCCTGTAAATTTAGTCATTTACTATATTTCTTGTATAATTTTAATGTGCTTTCAAAAAATGTTAATAATAAGCAATTTGTTAAAATAAAACAATGAATTATGAATTAACCAATTAATAAACCCTAAAATGTTATTTACAACTCAACTCAAGCAATTTAATTAAAAATATTATACTAAATCTTTGAATGTTTGAAGTTTAGACTAACCTTCAGTTGGCAATCTTCTCCTTCCTCCTCGTCCAGCATCTCTTCCTCCATCTCCTCCATGTCCTCAAACTCTTCAACCAGTGCACCAAGTAAATGTTGCCCAATTAAATGCACTGGTCCTGAGCCCTTGACATTTACAAATTATCGTTAAAATTAACCACGAAAGTGGAAAATATAGTAATTATATTATAAATTATCAGACAAATGCCTCAAAAAATCACATAAAAGTAGTGCATCATCAAAACGATTTTGCACACTTATTATTTATATGGTTATTCTAACATCATAATTTTTTTAATAGCAGAATGTGCCGAAGGAACTTAGTCTTATGACACTCCATATCACTTTCCAACCAAGTCTCTAGCCTTAGCATGTTGACAAGTGTGACTTCAGTGTCACACCTTGTCTATTTAATAGTGAGAACATGAAAATTATTCATTCTGATTCAGAATTGAACTCACAACTTTCGCATTAACAGTGATGAAGTGCTGCAACTACACAAGACTAAAATTTACAGTTAATTCATCCAAAATAGTTTACCTGTATGAGTGTAAAAGTGACTGGTGCATCAGGAAACTCAATATCAAGACGTGCTTGTCTCGTTTCACCAACTTTGAGGATGGCCACAGGGATTTTGATAGACTCTTGGAGGCACATGGTCTCCACCTAGTAAAGTAATACATAACATATAAAACAATAAGAAAATTAACTACATAATATATTAAATTTCTTACTTATTAGTATAATCAATCAGACAAATGCCTCGAGCAATCACCACCAGCAATGTTACTTCAAAACGAAACGACAACGCCATCACGATAACTTGGTTGTATTATCATCATATTGACACTCCACATTACACGATATACTTGCGTTGTAGCCATGCTATCAACATATACGTAAACATGGTATTTTAAGCAGTATTTTAAACTCACTTGAACAACATTTAGTTCGTCAGGTTTAGCGTCTGGTCCCAGCAGTGCCTGGCGTATGAGCAGTTTATTACTGCGTGGATATTCCGCTTTCGCCTCCGGGTCCCATGTCTCGGACTTGTGTGAAGATGATAAGGTGACACCTGAAACGCATCATATGCATCGTGAACGCTAAACAACATAACAGCTTCTGTGTGATAGTACCAGAATATATCAAATTACTGAATTGTAATTAATTAAGTTTCCATATTGGCAATGAACACTTCAAGCGACCAACATCAACGGTGGTGAGACGCTTGGACGCCATACTTTCAAATTACGCGCCGAACCCGCCCGACTCGCTTCGACAGACGCCTAACATATACCTATAACACCACGAGTAGATCAATATAATACGAAAATTACACACTCCATAACAATTTTAACTAGAAAACGCCATTTTTAGATGTAGGTACTAATATAATTATTGGTATCTGTGGGAAATGGCGGCAATGTGCTAAAGCGATAAAAGAATGTGCTATTACTATTAACGACGTTAAGATAAAATAAATGGTTGATAATAATTATAGAAAATTACTTTACAAACTATGCGTTATAATGGCAAAAAATGCGTTGTGAAATAAAATGGCGAAGTAGCCGGGTCAAGATGGGTGCAAATTTAAAGAATACAATAAAAACAAAGTACAAACATAAATCTACAAATAAACGTATAATCCAATAAACAATATGGTTAAAAATATTACTAACCGTAAAAATATTCGTCTGACATAGTGATTTCACTAATTTATTGAGATTTTTGGGACACGTTCACATGCGATGCCGGCGCAGTCAAATCTGGGACCAGTGTTGCCATTTATTATTAAGCAACACAATGATATTTTTTTGTATGAAAAGGTGTCCAACGTATTCAGCAAAAACACACTATCGTCATTCTGTATTATCTTTCAACTAAGATAATATAGAATGATTAAATACGGTACAGGAATCGTATTTTTTAAATTACAAAATTCAGAATATACTTTCATTAAATAAGAGAATATATTTTACATTTTTAAATATAAATTATTATTAAAAAATACATTTAAGAATACAAAAAAAACACTCTTCTGAGGGCGGGACAAGACAAGCGTCTCAAGTAAAACTGCCTTCTGTATCCAGTTCTTGATCCAACAGCTAAGCGAGCCTTTTTTTTTTATGGAAAAAAGACAAGGCTAACGAGCGCTCGGGTCACCTGGTGGTGATCACCGCCGCCCACGACCCCGTGCAGCACCAGAGGAGCCACAGGTGCGTTGCCGGCCTTTGAGGTGGAGATAGATGCGCTTCTTGAAGGTACCCATATCGTACCGACCGATTAGGTCCAAATATTGAGATAGTTTTTCTTTTTCGGCCTTCACGAGATTGTCATGATGTGGGATAGTAATATCAACAATCACTTCGCGGCGCGCCAATCGGTCTACTACTATATCAGGTCTATTGGCAACGATGTACCTGTCAGTAATAATAGACAGATCCCAATAGAGCAAAGCACAGCTATTTTCAAGAACAGACATGTGATTGTACCTGTAGTAAGGTACCTCCAATTCTACAAGGCCATATTGAAGAGCAAGTTTAGTGTATTATCTTGGCTACTTGATTGTATCTATGTTAATGTTTTTATATTAGCAAGATGAGAACAACCAGAGACCATATGTCTGAGGAACTCCCCAGGTCGATGACATCTCCGATAGATGTCGATAGTGCCATCTTTCATAATATGTCTCTGGTAGTTCCGTGTCTTGTTAACTTCGTCCATAATTGCACGGACAAAACCTTCAGTCTCCCCGAAAAGATCCCTAGACTGTAACCAAGATAATGAAGAGGCAGTATCCACGTCCTGGCCCACTAGGGTTCTATCGAATCTACCATGCATCTCCTTACTCTTCCATACAGCCATGCGATCAGAAGTAGTAAGTACTACAGGCCGACGCCAGTTCTGTTCTGTTGATATTACTACTCTACTTATTAAAACATGGGAAACATATCCAGAGCTATTTAAGCATATCGCGGTAAAGTAAAGAAACATAGTGCGGTAAAAAACACGCTCGATATTTACAAAACTTAGCTTAACGGTGTATGCCACACACGGCAGGGTATTGCGTGTGAATGAAGTGAGTGGTGGAACTCAATGCTGCACTTTGCCTCGACACCAGAGCGAAGAAATGAAAATATTACATTTATTATATATATTTTTTCATTTTATTTCATTTCATATATAATAACTTCCTCGAGCGGGAATCAAACCCACAACAGTCACACTTTGTGCCCCTGGGTCACAAATGACCTCTGTATAGTTGTAGTTCATTAATAATATTGAAATGATTAAACTTTGTTTTTTTCCCTCATCCAGTCTTACAGCCAGTAAGTCAGGGAAATGCAATAACTAAAGCAATGGCTTTCTATCCATTTTAGATTAAACAACTCCCCAAATGAAGCTACTGATCGACTGCGTCACATTTTGCGACGAAATATTGTCAATAATATTGTGAAGTATGCGGTATTATACGAGTATATTGTGTTAAATATTATTGCCAATATAGTGTTGACAATAATATTGTGTGTGCATGTGGCACAAACAGAATTTTTAGAAATCTACAATAATATTGACAAACCGGCCACACACACAAAATATTATTGGCAATACGTACTTTATTGACAATATTATTGTACGTATGAAGCCAGGCTAACGACATGTAAAATATATACTCATATATTTTTAAAAATATATACTTGTATCTAACTTTTTAAAAATATATATTTCGAGATTGAGATTGAGCGATTGAGAGCGAGGCAAGCAGAAGCGAAGCCTCATAGTACAGATGTAATAAAAAGACTTTCCATTCAACCAATCTGTAGCTTATTTATTTTATTAATTTATATTTCAATTTACAAGACTCTTTCAACCGGTGGTTGGTTCGATGACTCTCTTTTTTAATATAATAAATACTCAGATCAGAGAATATTAATTTAATTGAATAAAACGATAAAGGTCTTGCATATTAATTAAGTGTTTTTAGGAGTACCATCAAAGGTACTGAACAATAGTATCAATTATGTTTCAAAGTACAGTGCAATAAGTTATTAATTTTCATATTATTGTATTTATCTTCATAAAATAAATTTATTGTTTCTACTTTCTAGTCGTACTTTTTATTGAATTAGCCATTGTATCGCGCAGATAACTAAGACTTGCGATGATTAATTGTCTACATTTACTTCCATTTAAATTATAAACGATGCTATTGGCTACTTGGGAGTCTCTCTGCGTCGTCATTGGACCGAAACCAATACTGTATGTTGCGATATATGTATTTCATTGATGATTGAATGATTGAATACCTAGTTGAGCCACCGATTCGAATTGACATAATTTATTTGTCAAAATACCGTATAAACATAATTGGTTTTCTTCATTATTTTTCATTATTTTTATCTCTTCTATCCCCCATTTGTTGAAATACAGCGATGTCGACTTATAGAACACGAGCAGTGTAGCTACGTCTATTATATGTATGTGCTATTTCTGTTATCTCGCCGTGACTCCGTGAGTGAGTGAACATCAGACTAGTGTAGCGCGTACCGTTCTTGACCTTAGGCCATCAGTGCCCCGATGCATTTTTGTTGTGTAACGACGCCAAATATTACACACGAGCGATGCCAAGTTTCCTACCACCTCGTGCTACTCACTAGATATTTACTAAACTTGTAAATAAATCTTATCTCCGCGGAAATTCATTCACTATCTGTCAAATTTTCTTATTGGAATATGGTACGGAGTGAATAATGCTCATTGATGAGTTTTCCTTACAATATTTAAGTCATTGGTGTAAGTCAAGTTGAGTGCTGTGATGAGTGTGCTGAGGTGTTATTTTTGTAATCTAATAAGGCCACTTTATTTTTAGGTCATTTGCATTTCTGTTAACGTACACAATTATCGGAGTTAGTTTTAATAAACAATACGTTCGTATTATCGGCACGGCTGTGCAAATACATTGTAATGAATAGTTGAGGATTCCGTAAAATGAAAGCCTCCTAGTGGACGCTTGTGATAGTTGATCACATGATACAATCTATGGTACAATGAGTGAGGATTCGCAACATGAAGGCAGCAATAAAAGTCCATCATTGGCTGCATCCAGTGAAGCTTGTCTGCCAGAAGAGTGCGGGCCAGAGACAGACACCTCACCGTACTCTTCACACACAAACATTCCCCAGGTATTAGCGATTATTGTTTGAGTTTCATTTTTATTACACATTTTAACTTTCATAATACCTAAGTGTTAGGAAACACAACATTAATAAAATTACAAACTTTATTTCTTATAGATGTAGCAATTTGATATAATATTTTTAAGAAATTATACCTTGATGATATTATTTTCTTTAAATAGATTTTAAATTATTTAACAAACAGCAATATTGTATATAAATATTGCAGATGACAGCAAGCTCGGCGCTCCCTGAAAGTAATAAATGGACATGTGAACTATGTACCTATGAGAACTTTCCACTCTCACGGAAGGTATTGTCTCGTTTTTGTTCTACTCTTCATACATTGAACTACAATTAACCTTGGCTTTTTTAAATTATAAAAACTACTTTTATCATTAATAAATAGCTCTTGCTAGTATGACTATGTACCAATACAGTTTTCTATTTGTAGTAAAATTGTTAATATAATGATTGAAAACATGTCAAATTTGTAACAATTTATAACCCCTCTGTCTTCACGGAGGTGCTGACAATTGATGCCTTTTTGGTGCATTCAGGCAGCATCTGACTGTAAATTTAATGGTTGTTGGTTAATGGTTGTCACAGTTGTGAGATTAATTCTTACTCAGAGGAAATGTAAATAATTTATGTCCACACTTTGATAAGAAGACAAAGCATAACCTTAAGTTCTGACACTCATTGTTACATAAAACTCCATTATATATACTTCATTTATAAGGACGATGCACGCACACATAAGCCTATCCGCAGGGACACCACCTTACACGCCTCATTCCGAGATCGAGTCGTAGGTATTGGTGATACAGTTGTTTAACCTTTAGTAGTATTTTCATAACTGCTAAAGTACAACTTTTGTACTACTAAAACATTTACTAAAGTGTATACGCCATTGGTATCTATGCGTAATTGTGTCACACGAAATACAGGTATGGATAAAAATCGTGAAATGAAAAAAAATCCTACATCCAAACTGTTGAAGCATCTTGATTAATTTCTTTTGGAATGGGTTTGAAATATTTTACCCTATATGCTGTTTCGGTAAATGGTTCGCTGACACTTCCATCCTGTATAAAAGTGTCGTCATATGATTTAGTGGCTTGCAGTTGTGCATTTGCCCCTGTGGTGAAATGGAAATAACAAAAAAAATAATATCCTAAGCTCTGACCGCCGGTATCCTCTGTACTTATTACATTAAATCAATCAACATAATGCCTATAGCCTTCCTCAATAAATGGTCTATCCAATGCATTTTTTTAAACCATTACATTTCTTGCCTTTATAATACTAGAAGACAATACATATTTTTATTATCCAAGAGGAAAGCTTACCATTTTTAAATAAAAAAATAAATTAAACGTTTAACCACATACTGCAATAATCTCAAGGGATAAGTCCAAATATTT
Organism: Heliconius cydno galanthus; assembly: GCA_036379175.1. Classification (NCBI taxonomy): domain Eukaryota; kingdom Metazoa; phylum Arthropoda; class Insecta; order Lepidoptera; family Nymphalidae; genus Heliconius; species Heliconius cydno. The sequence continues at coordinate 706,124 of JAKRZM010000282.1, forward strand.
ACATAACTTTTCGTGTTCTGCCTTCACGAGATAAAGTATTAGTACTCCTACTAGCACCAGTGTAGGTTATTAATTTTCTATGTACAATGATTTCCAGTGCACAATGTGCCGCACCCATAAGCCCTCCTTAGGCGAGGACATATTCAAGTTACAAGATGGCGCCAGCGCACTGCCCACTGAGGAGGTCTGTGGTAAGAATTGTTTTATTATATAAACTCTTGTTAAATCCCTTTTTCTTAAATATCAAACAAGGAGGAAGACGGAGAATAGAATATTCTAACACCAGGTTCCCTCTGCCTATCCTTACTCATGCGGTATAGTGTGAATCTAAAAAATAAAAAACCGGACAAGTGAGTCGGACTCACCCACCGAGGGTTCCGTAAAAAAATCGGAGGTCGCGAACTTTTTCTGAAATTCTAACTTAGCTTAGTCAGAGCCCTTTCCTCTAATACCTCACTTGAACTAGCGGCTTTAAATGCCAAATTTTGCCCTCCTTTTAAGGATATTAATTTTTAGGATTTAACTACTAATGTTTAGTTTTTCCTGAATAAGTACTACATATGTAGCATATATATGCTACCTGCCTGATTTCATAATTCTACGTTAACCGGAAGTACCCTATTGATTTTGATTCCTTTTATAGTGTCGAAATACGTGATTTTTTTGTTTTTTAAGGCTGTTATTTCCTAGGATTCAACTACAAATGTATAGTTTTCAGATTTTTTACTAATCTAGTACTATCTGTAGATGCTAGTTGCCAAATTTCATAATTCTAGGTCGACCGGAAGTACTATATGAATTTTGATTTCCTTCATAGTGACGAAATACGCAATTTTTGCGGTAAAAACGGCTATATCTTTTTTCTAAGTAAATATAGAAAGTAAATATACATTTTTTATAAGGGAATCATGGGCTCGTAGATCTGAGTATATGATTTGAATTTCAACCCGATATCTCCAAGCGTTCCTGAGATAGTGTCTTTACAAACAGACGGACGGACGGCCAGACAGACAACAGAGTGATCTTATAAGGGTTCCTTTTTTGTTTAAAAAGGACGGAACCCTAAAAACAAAATATGTTAATAAATACGTATTTTGTATATATCACTAAAGCCCAGTAAGTACGTTTTTTGTACAATTTCAGAAGCAGAGGCTGTAGCAGAGAGGTTGAAGCCACTTCGGATATCGTCTCCACAGGGCCAGGCCAGCGCCTCCTCCGTCGTCAAATGGGCTTGTGCGGTTAGTTATTAAATCATTTTACTTTTGTTAATTTTCACTCTTTTAAATTTTCATCCGTTTCGTCCGAACCCTCGCTAAAATCTGTGTAGGCCGAGGGGACCTAATGTTAATGCACTCTGTGTTATATTTTGACACATTGTGTGTGGAGTGGCAGGATTCAACGCCGCCTCAAATAATTCATTCTCCTGAGTGGGAATCAAACCCACAACGTTATTAATTAATGTAGTGAAAATGTATAATATTTACAGGTAATAATCAAAAGCTAGAAAAATCTTAAAATCAAATCCACCACCATTTGCAACTTAACTTCAGGGGCGGCCACAACTTGTTGACCATACTGAAATATCTATTAATATTAATAAATATCTATTATCTTATAATAAAATCATATATGGTTGGTGTCTGTATATGGAAGATGTATAAGGAAAATTGTTATTTTTAACAATTATTAATGGTAATTGTACCATGAACTTAAAAATTTTGTCGGTTTGTCTGTTTCTCTTTGCATTTGTTTACGGTAATCGAAGAAACTGTTTAACTGATTTAAATGCAATTTTCACAATTATATTTTGTTAAACTTGCCTTAATATTTAGTTAGTTATTTTATTTTACTTCAATGGGTTCATAAATAAAAAGTTTATTTGAGTATAAATTAATTTGTTTAAGTAAATTGCTTTAAAATAACTATTTTTTTGAATTGGCTGAAATTTAAACTTTTAAGCTTCCATATCCAAAAGGTAAAACCAGACCCTATTTTATTAAAACGAGACCCTGTATGACGATGAACAGGCTATATCTCATGAACCATAGACGTTGAAATTTTTACGTATGATATATTTCTTTTGCCTTATAACGACAAAGGCTAAAACACAGGTTAAAATAAATATTTAACCTATCTTTCATACAAAAAACGTGATATTTTGCCGTTTTTATATACAGGCTGGAAGCGTTAGCGCTAAAGAAATTAATCAAGATACCTCAGCAGTTTAGACATGGGATTTTTTTTTCATTTCACGATATTTACTCTTTGTTCTTAACAAATTGCGTTTTATTTTACTAACTTTATTCAAATACACTCGAAGACAAGAAACTCACCAGTTGCTCTTTTCAAAGTCAATGGTACAATTTATTACATTTGCTGGCAGCTATCCTGCATAACATTCAATGGACCTTAATTCCATACATGTTTATCCTCTAAATATTCTTGAACAGTGTAATAAGCTTTACTAGTTAGAATTTTTTTTACAGATATTTTAAATTTTGATAGTGGCAAACTTAGAATACACGTATACTGGCGCGCTCTCCCTTGCCAGACTCGCTCCAGTCTGTTTCAAATGATACCTTTGAAACAGACTGGAGCGAGCATTTCATTCCCAAGGCGTGGTATGCGTGAACCCGACTCGCACTTGGCCGATTTTTTTTTTTTAGTTCTGGTTTTTCAACTTATAATGTTATTTCAACATAAAAATATAAGTTATTAAGTTAATAAGTTTAATATAAGTATTGTTTTGCAGACTTGCACATATGAAAACTGGCCACGATCTACTAAGTGCGCTATGTGTGGCGCTGCCCAACCTTCATCCTCCGTGCGGCCTCCTATTGGTTTGTATCGTGTTATGTCTAATTCTAAAACTAGCTTTGTATTGCGACTTCTCCATTTCAAGCTCTAGTCTATAATATTAGTAGTATACGTGTCGCTGTGTGTTGTTTCAGATATTAATGACGTGTGTGTGAGTGTGAAGCAAAACTCGCTCGCGGAGGAGGAGGAGGAGGAGAGCGGCGCGCGACGCAAGCGACGCAGCCACCCCGACTGGCTGTGGCTGCAGGCTTGTATGGGTATGGCAGGTTTTATTTTATTTATTCATTTATTGAAGCTGAAGAAGATTCGATTGAGCGACAGCATATTATGCTACTCAGCGACTGATGACAACCTCAAAATTCACCACTGTCACCTAAATCGAGCGACAGTAACTCGTGCCATTTAACGAATGACGCTAACCTACAAAGTCGCCACTATCTCCTAAATCGAGCGACAGTAACTCTTACCACTCAACGAGTGACGATAACCGCAAATGTCGCCACTGACACCTCTATCGAGTGACAGCAGCTCATGGCGAGTGACGATAACCAAAAGTATTACCTCCATCAAGCAATACAACCACTAACATAATCTCCTAAATCGAGCGATATGTTTGAGCTTAGCGAAGGATACTCAATTGGTCCGACTTCACTCCGCGTTCGGCACATTGCAGGGCCCCCGTCGTCATGCGTGTTGACGACGTAGACGTTGACGTGCTCCTCCTGCGACGCCCCGCCACAGCCAGCAGTACACAGGTCCATGAAATTGGTCCACGAATTGGTCCACGTCACGCGAGACGATACTTGAAACAGCCACGCTGAAACCTGGCCCCTAAGTGCACGACTCAAGGTCATCATTAGCGACGGCGGCCCTTCGAGTGATGCACACGTCCCCGGCTGCAATCCACGCACGAGCATTCTTGTTGTCCCTGTCCGCGTTGAACTCGGGCAACTGGATGTCCTCGTGAGCGGGTGGCACACTCATGGAGTCGTTCGCGCCATTTGAAGTCTTCATTGCATTTTCTTGTGGGTAACATCTCACTTCTGATAACGAAGCGGGGTGCACGTGGGCGTGGTTCTTTAGGTATTCCTCTACACACGGAACGCGGTCAAGTCAGATGACGTCTCAGTACAACCGACCAGTATACCGCAAGTGAAGTCCGCATCGCTCGTTCCCACTATTTAAAAACAATGCGTCATTCACTCCACTTCCCTAAAAATTGTCAAACAACTTGACGTTTCATATTCATACTCTCCGCTATATACAGGGTGGAAGAGGCAGCGCTTCTTTTATTGAAACTGCACATACGGTAATATATTTCAAACCCACACTTAAGAAATTAATCAAGGTACCTCAACAGTTTGGACGTAGGATTTTTTTTCATTTCACGATTTTTATCCATACCTGTATTTCGTGTGACGCACACATACGTGTGCGACGTTTCCGATTTGACAGGTAAGTGTGTGCGTGCCTATGTTATACTTTACAAATGGCGTTTTATTTTAAAACGATAATTTTATTATTTATTTTGTTTGAAAAAATAAGTTTTTCATTTTTGGGAATTATTTTTTTTCCGAATTATATTAGGCTTTTATAAAGTAATTAAAACTGTGGTTTCATTTAAAGTGGTGCTGACAATTCCACCCTGTATATTAAATTTTAATATTCTAAATAGCAACTTCTTGGGCGACAATGGATATCCATTGTGTATAGAAAAATATATTAATAGAATAGATAACACAAAAAAATAAATTAAAACAATTATCAAAGTTAAACCATCCACTTCATGCATGTTTTAGTCCCGACCAACCAAGTAGGCCAACCAGTAGTAATAGTAATCGCAAATATTGGCCAAAAGATGAAATATTTGTATTTAATTTTAATACTGATTTTATAAAGCACACTGAGGCATTTTGGCACGTCCGCACGTTGCCTGAGATTGGACCATACTAAAATCAAATAAGAACACAAAAAATTTTGTGCTCTTATTTCTCGGGCGTTTTTCTGACTGTAATCCTTCTCTTAGTATATGATTGATCGAAGTCTAAACTGCAATAATATTTAATACGTACACGGTGTTCTGCTGTGTTTCTATATTTGGCAATACATACAACACCTACATTTTCAACTTATCCGGACACAATAGCATCATCATCATAACTCTCTCTTGCCGATCTAAAATAACCACAATAAAAATATTATTCAGATATACATATTTATATAAAAATATTAAAAATCTACAGTTAAAAAAAAGGTTTAATACATCTGCTCAATTTACTGCATGTATTTAGTTATATTATTATTATATTATATTCACTTATGTCCTGACATATTATATGTAATAATCTTACTACTTTGAACTTGAATAAAATAAAATAACATAAGATAGTTACTATCTATACCCGAAATAGACATTATATTACTAGTTAGACAACAAAACTTACCTTCGCATTTTTACTCCTTGCTTTCTGCGGAGACGAAATCACTATTATTTGATAAATAATCGGCAACCATAAATCCATCTATTACGGGTATGTTATCCGATTGCCCTTTTTCGAATCCCTCATCCATTTTAATTAATTGGATTGACACTAAACACAAGCAAGTAACAAATAAACAAAGTACTGCGCGAGAACTCCTAACTATCACCGCTGGCTGTCACCGCCGGCCGCGCGACTGTTAGCGGCTACTTGGTTGCTTAACGAACTTTGAAGCATTATTTCCTACCTATCACCATTTCTCATTGAGAAATACATGTCTTTATTTGATCAGGTGTGGTGGAGGACGATCTGCGCTGCGTGGAGGCGTACCTGTCGGCGGGCGGCGACCCCGCGCGCGCGCTTCAGCCCCACGAGCTGCCGCTGCTGGACCGCGCCTCCGCCTTCGACGCCGGACACACCCTCGTGCACCTCGCCATCCGCTTCCGGCGCCAGCGCATTCTGTCCGCGCTGCTGGCGCGTATCTCCGGCCCGCCGGGCCTCAAGCGCGCGCCCTCGCACGTGGCGCCCGA
>JAKRZM010000282.1:712541-777550 GCA_036379175.1 Heliconius cydno galanthus
CGGCGGCAGAGGCGGAGGACGAGGCGGGCGCGTTGCGGCGCTGGTTGCGTGTGGAGGCGCGCGCGGGGGCGCCGGTGGCGGCAGTGCGCGCGGCGCCGCGAGACCTTCTGCAGGCGCAGCTGCTGGAGGAGTGGCTCAACTACTACCGACAGCAGGCGGCGCCGCCCTACGGCGGGCCCTTCCCCGACTATTCCAGCGACGCCGACACCGACGACGAGTAGCATCATTGTTTACTGATATTTCAAAAATATATATTTCTTTGTTTCTCTTAAATTAACATCTCGCTAATTAGTTGTTTCAGTGAAATAATTCTAATTCGGCGTATTTATTATATTATTTTATTAATATGTCTGTAAATAAAGTTACAAATTACAATTGATGTATGCAATGTTTACCTCCCGTCATAAATTACTTTATGTGGTTCATAGATATGAAGTGAGTGTGAGTAGTCCTTGCATAGTCAATACGGTTGCTTTGCCCTATATTGATAATGTTGTAAAAAATCTCTACTAATGTGATAATTGCTCATTTTTTTTTATATAAATCGGGATACTAACCTTCCTGTAGTGAGCTAGATGTATGCAGAGTACTAAAAATTTGGAATTGGACCTTAACTTAGTGTCTGCCTGCGGATTTACTTACAATCTATATGGTTAATATTATATATGTAACCAGAATATAATAATTAAATTTAAAACAGATCTACACAAATCCTTAGTGTTTATAGTTTAGCTAAAAACAATGCAATTTATAGTTTTACGGTTTATTACTATAAAATGAGAGTTAATAAGCTTTGTTTATTCCTATATATACATGTACACCCTTGCCCTCGGTACCCTTTAAGGCCGCTCTGATATTTATTTTTAAAAACGTATAAATTTTTTTAACGTGGTGGAACCTGAACCCGCACATTTTCGAAACCGTCTGAAACCGCGGTTTCCAATCTAAGTTCAAATTTTTATACCATTTTAAAATATTTTTCTATTCCTAGTGTACACTATAAAAATGTTAGCGTCACTCCTTTTGTAATTTTCTTTCCTCATATTATTAATTGATGGGAATCGTATTGAAAACCGTCGTGTTTACAGTCAAATTACTTTGTATCATATTACACGACCAACTATATATATCTATTATAGAACATTGTTTAATTAGTGACTGACTAGGAAGCTGCACCAGCACTCAGTTCTAGTCAACGAAATTGATTTATACGTGAACTTGTCACATTATATACATTGGATATTATTGAAATGAAAAATTGATAAAACATTTCTGATTTAGATGATATAATACCAAATTTTATCATATATAAAATGATTATAGTATTTTTGTATTGAAACTATGATTGTATGGTATAGATTTGGCTAAAAATTCATGTTTGTATAAAATACACGCGATGTAAATCCCACATATATAAAAATATTATGAATTTCTAAAAAAATATGTTGTTTTTGTTAAAAAAAATATGTACTTTGGCCCTATGGCATTGAATAGGCATTCACACTGCTTATACGCTGTATTTACTTGTAACATATTTGGTTATTAATTTATTATAAATTAATAAATTGCAAGCGTCTTAACATGTTAATATATTTTTATGTATCTTTTACCTATGATAATTAATATTATTTATTAATTTTATACTAGACATTATGCCGCAAATAATAAAATGATTTTTTTTTATTTTGATTATAGTAATTAATAACCTGTATTGTACAGTACAGTAGGTTCAAATTCATGACAAATATTACATATATTAATCATGTAGTTGTAAAAAGTAATTTTCCAACCGTTCACTTCCCTTGTCATTTAGGGGCTGCAACACACTTCTTAACTAAATCTATTTCCAATAATAACGAATAATTAGAGTAGTTACTGAACGCTAGACTAAGCTAATGCAGATTGCAGATGCTAATGAGACATGGTACTTCCAGCTAACGCATAGATGGAATAAATTGTAAGGAGAGTCTATTACATATTATACAGTATTGTACAGAGAGTTTAAGGTTCTAATATTTATTATGTCTGCGGTTTGTAGCGGACTAGTGCCTGGTGGCCGTGGGTGTTGTGGGATATATAATTACCTACATAATTGTTATAAATGTGCGGTTCTCACAGTCGCAGGTTATTAATAGGTTCATTAGTCTAAGCACATTCGTGTTTTCCGCGTCTCAATTTTTTTTCCTAAATTAAATTGTGGATATTCCCTGCTGTTATTTAAGTTATTTTTTTGTTTGTTTAACAAAACACGTACAATTTATTTTTAAATTATGTATCTTTATACCTACGAAATTTAATCAATAAAGCACTTATTTTATGAAGCGTTCATGTTTGCCTTTTCTTTGAAATATCCTTTTTTGATTTTTGAAGATGAAGTATCTGGGCCTGACTCTGGATGGCCGATGGTTGTTCAAGACGCACTTCGCTCAGCTTGCGTCGAAGCTTGTGAACGCCGCAGGGGCTCTTGGCAGATTACTGCCGAATGTTGGAGGGCCGGATTCTCCATGCCGACTATATGTCGGTGTGTTGAGAGCCATGGCACTGTACGGTGCACCAGTTTGGGCCGACTCTCTCTCTTCTCCTAACAAGACCCAATTGCGGAAAGCGCAGCGGCTCATAGCAGTGAGAGCTATCCGGGGCTACCGGTCGGTGTCATGGACGGCGGCAACTCCCTTGGCAAGCGATCCGCCTTGAGAACTACAGACGGAAGTGCTTGCCAAAGTTCACGCATTCCGCGCAAGTGAGCGGTCGCGTGGCGTGCAGCTATCACAGGAGAAGATCACGCGGATCAGGAGAGCGAATGCCCTGCCCGGCGATGGAAAAGCGACCTGGTGTCACGGCGGCAGGGCTAGCGACTGTGGAGGCAGTCCGTCCCCACCTTGAACGCTGGGTCAAGAGGAGCTTTGGAGTCCTGACTTTCAGGCTGATGCAGGTACTGACGGGGCACGGTTGCTTCGGCAAATACCTGCATCAGATTGCACGGGAGTCGTCGCCGGTGTGCCATGAATGTGATGCCTCCGTCGATTCGGCGCATCACACTCTGGCTGAATGCTCCGCTTGGTCCCCACAACGCCACGCCTTGATGGCTGTAGTGGGTAGGCACCAGCGTGGTGGGGGCCATGCTAAACAGTGAGAGGAACTGGTCTGCAATGGTCTCCTTATGCGAATCAGTTATGACACTGAAGGAGACCGCGGAGTGGGTGCGCGAGTCCACTGCTAATGCAGGCTCACTCCGCCGCCGTAGGCCAGGGGTAGAAGAAGGCGGTATGGAGGTATCGTCTACTCCCTCTAACCTAGAAGAGCTATTCAGGGTGATCCTCCTGCCAAGTCATCGAGGCTGCCCTAGGAGAAACCCCAGGGCAAGGCGACGGGGGTCCGCAGTAGGCGGGCCTTCCACCGAGGCGTCGTAGTAGTATGCGCGAGCAATCCTGCGGCGTTTCATTTTGGTGGAGGGTTTCCGCTGGGTTTTAGTGGGCAGGATCGGTTTCACCGGTGAGTCCCAACAGTACCGCTCATTCGTAAGGCGCTGGCCTTCCATATCTTTCCCAGAGTAAAACAAAAGGTACTTATATGTTAACTGCGAGTAAAGCGTGAACTCAATGAAAATATTGAGAACTGTTCGAAATATTTAAGTGGCATTGGCGTAATCTTTTATAGAACTAAATCCCATTACCTCTACCCATTTGTTAATTTAAATGTTTAATTGCAAATTAAATATTTCACAAATGAGACTAGATTATGTACTTTCTGTATAAAATGCATTGAGATATTTAGTGCTTTAGTAACGTTTATATACCTAATGTAAGAAACTAATAAAAATTCTAGTGATTTTTAATTAGCTTGTGTTGGTGTTTTAATCAATTGCTATCGGAAATTATCATGAAATCGCTCAGACTAGATATAAAGTAAAATAATATAACTAAAATGAAATTTAGCAATTTCTTAATATTTAATTTTGAATAGAAAACAAATAAGTAGTATACGTGTACTACGTTCTAACTATCACCTCAAAATAATTAGTTAACTGTAAACATAATTATGTTTTCTATAGTAACAAAATAAATAAAACGAGGCCACAGAAATAGCATTCAGGTGATAAGTAGTGTGTCGTATTAGATGGTATAACTATAAACGTAAGTAAAGAGAGGCCGAGGCGAGGCGAGTCCGAGTTCCGAACGCACGCGCGCGCCGCCGACTGACAGCTGCGCCAGTGCCTGCCTGCGCCCTGCCTGGTGCCTGCCTGTGTCTAGTGCCCGCTGCTCCGTCCCCAACTCCCTGACACCTCAAATATATAATATTGAATACCGGCGGTCCCCGCTATAATATATCAGTGTTCACGTGAAAATAACTAAAGTGCAGTTTGTGATGACGCTCAACAAACATTAGCGAGTACAGTGCGCCGTGCGGTGAACGAGCAACTCCGTCAAGATGGGTGAGTGCCGGTGTTTTATTGCTGTTTTTTATTATATATATATATTTATTGTAGCTATTTCTGAGTTATTAAAAATTATTAGAGAACTACACTACATTTCATTAATTAAAATTTTGTATTTATTTTATTTTTCTAAAAAGTATTTACTTAACGTTTCCCTAGCGGTGTCTTGTTATGTTGAAAATATCGATTTTTCCCAAGCATAAGTATGTCCAGAAAAAAAAGGGCAAATTACAATTGTAATAGTTAAATGATATGTATAAAGCTATGGTGAAGACTGAAGGAAATTTATACCGTAGTCTAAGCGTTTAGATGCTTCGAATTAACGACACCACTATTTATTCATTATTTAATTATTTAACGTAAAAGAATAAATAAATATTTCACATCAGAGACTTTATAAGTCTATCAATACAAGTTAAATTCACTAAGTGGTTTCATTATTGCGTTGGTGTCAAATGAACAGATAGAATGCCCTTGAGCCGCTGCCACCAGGTACATAATTACACACTATTGTTGCACACTGTTGTCATCTGTAGACATAAGTCATATTTTTTACTAAAAAGGAAGTACTTTAAAAATGTACATAATATAACTTCACTAAGGTTACAAGATGTTTATAACAGACACAAGTTATTTATAAAGTTGTTAGTTTGGATGAATATACAATTTATAATTATGGGCTAATTATTATATTTTTTAAATAAATATTAATTATAAATTGCACAGCTATGACGATTGTGGGTTTCATCTCCACTTGAGGTAATGAATCATTTTCATGTCCTCACCTTGAGAAGGAGATAAATTGTTGTGTTAATTTCTGCCACTCAATACTGGAGGAGTATTACATAAATGCTACAGTCTGTATCAGCTCTGCAGCTATAATCCGGTGTGTTTTATCAACTTGTACTCAAATTCGATAATATCTTTTATACTTCGATTATGAAAGTCAGCAGGGGATTATTTAATACTGGCGGCCTACCAGCGGCTAGTAAACATAATTGACTGACAGTCATATGTGTTGATGTCAATGACTAATTTAATTTACTTGTTCAGTGACAGCCTTAAATGTAATGCAATAACATTTGAATAAGGATCTATAATATTGTTTGTAAAATAACTGTAATGATTGCATATTACACAAAATACCTAAATCAAATATCGAAATCGAATTCAAAATAATTAAATAAATCATATATTGAATCGAAAATATTTAATTGAGAACCTCCTTGTTTTAAAAGTCGGTTAAAAATAACACAAACAAATACAGATTTATTGTAAGTATAAGCATAGATATGGATTGCTTTATATTTACAGGCAAACTCATGCCTTGAGTTAATTTAAATGTTGATACCTTTTTTTTTAATGAACCAATTTTGATGAAACAACCTTTAGATGTTAAGTTGAGTAAAAACAAAGCAATTGGTGAGTTTTAAGTAAAGTTAGTTAGTTAGTGTGATCATACATACAGACAGACAGACAAGAAATTTAAAAAAATATGTTTGCTTTCTATTATTCTCTTTAAGTGCCCATTTCAGTTAAATGATGAAATAAAATATTTGTACTGTTTAATTGAAATAATTGTACTTTATATTGTAATTAATAACACAAGTTATATATTGTAATTAATTTATAGACTTTGACTTAGAGACGCTTGTGATACAGTGAGGCAGCATACTAAAATATCATCATGTGTATTTATTTTGTAAAGTATTGCTTATATTATTTTTATGCGGGGAAACAACCTGGAATGTTTTTATCCAGAGACTTTTATCATGGTCCTCAATTTTCTAGAATTAAATTACACCATAAAAAAATTGACATGTGATTTTGAGGGTGAGTAATGGTATCAATATGATCTCTTGCCACTGTATATTTTAGCATTTAACATTAGATTATTAACATCAAACCAATGCAAAGAATATGCGATAATGCACTATTCACTTCGTCATAGTTTATTTTGTTTCTGTCAACTTTAAATATTAAAGAGGTATCATCCGCGAAAAATACAATTTACCATAGGTGTCATCGGTTACTAGGAAGTGCCACAAGTTGTCTCTGCGCTATATGATCAGCTAGCAACATGACGTTGCTGGTTGATAATATTTTATCAGTTTCGCAATGTTAATATGAAATGCCGATTGACTTATAGTTTAAAAATGTGTTCATTTATACATTTGATAAGCTCGAATTTGCTTTCTATTTACATTAGTAGTATAATAGTTTATTCCCTTAAGTTATATATTCACCTCCTGGAAACCGACCAGGTATGGCTTAGTGGTCAGAGCGGCAGGTTGGTTTCCAGGAGGCGCGGGTTCGAGCCCCGCTACGTTTAAATATTTATACGTTTTCTAAATAAGCATTTTTCTTTCCTAAGTGTGGAATCTCACTTAAAAAAAAGTTTAAAACTTTTACATTCTCAAAACAGTTTTATTCAATTGACGAAATTATTCATATTGCTTATATATCAAGAATGTGAAGGATGGCCAAGTAAATGTCTTTTCTACTATTAATGATTCTTGTTTATTATATTGTATAGAAAAAGGAAGGTGCTAGATACTTTCGTATTTTGTGTTGACTTGCAAACAGAGTCGCGGTAGTAATCCGCGGGGCTTCCCCTCAGTATTTCGCAAATAGATTACTTTGGGGTGAAAAGATCGCACGTTTTATTGGATTATTATAAGCCGTGGGGTCGGGAGTCCGTCGAGAGCCCCTAGCGACTGTGCCACCCGACTACGTTTGACAACATACTCGGAGTGGCACACTCACGCTGGTGAGTTAGCGTTGCCACTTGTGTCCACAGTGTAATGTGTCTACCGGCGCACTGGCGCACTGGCGCACTGGCGCACCGGCGCACCGGCGCACTGGCGTTATATCATTACTTTTGAACGTAATAGAAGGTTTGTCGGTCGCTGGAAGTGGAACTGGACTACGCCATGCGTCAGTCGGCACGGTGCCGCCTACCTTCCCCTGACGCAACAAGTTTATGTATATTTAACTAGCTGACAGTCAATGAATGTCGTGTTACGATTCTGAGGAACTATCGACTACATGAATGACGATAGGGTCAATGCACCTTTGCCAAGCTTCTACTGCTAAAGTTTTTATTAATAAAAACAACAAAAGTAACAACGGAATCACGAAAATTCAATGAAAATAACTGAAAATGGCGAATATAATCTGACGGATGGCTAAATATTTCAATATAAAATATAAGTCGTCATAATTACAGTATGTCATTTAATTTTATACTATTAAAATATGTACCAAATTTGGGAAGAAGTTGGCTTTTAGGTGTTTTTACATGTAAAGTATTTAAAAATTGTAAAATTTAAATAAAAAAAAACAATCTCTATTTTTTATTTATTGTATTCGATTCTTGTTGCGTACTTTTCGTATTCCTCTCTTTTAACATAATTACCTACTTCTTTTTAAGAAATATATGTTCAATTTTATAAAATTTCAAAATATATTTATAAAAATAACTTCATCGATATCCACAAATTTAAATAGTAATTTTAATAATCAATACTATATATATATGTAGGAGATTGCTCGCAAATGACTCTTATTGGACCTGTGGGCTCCATTGTGGGTTAATGCAAGATGGAACAACGCAGCAGATTCGTGACACTCGTCACTAGTCCTTCCTTTCTCCAAAACATCAGAAGACTAAATCATTCCACGATCGTCAAAACATAAGAAGGCTAAAACATTCTACAATCGTCGACTTCCTCCTCACACGTCACGACTCTACTCAAGGCATAAGCCTCCGCGTTATTGGTCAAATTACCTCACTGGTCTAATAAAAGTCAAGTTGGAGTCTAACAAACTTAAGTCAGCCAATCATAATTCTAGAATAATCAACAATTAGTGTCTTTTCGATCATTTCCTCCAAAGCTATACAAATGTGTTGACACATTGTCTTTTTACATGAACACAGCCAGTCATATTATAAACAGTTGCTACAGATAATAATATTAAAGCTAATCATTAAACATCTAAGATAATATAATATCTGTTCTAATCTCTTCCTTCTACATATATATATTGTAACTTGATTTTAATTAATGACATAATAATGACTGTATCACTTCAATCACTGAACACAGCGTTTATAATATAAAATAAAATGTCTAACTATTCTATAAGTAGTTCAAATTAATGCAATTCAACCGACGATATTCAAACGTGACATACGTTTCGCATTTATTTAACCTTTTCTTAACTGTATTTCAGAATTTATTAACGAAAATAATTGGATATTGTAGTGTAAAAAAAAATATGAATTTTGATTTTTTTTATTTTTCGAGCTTTTCGGGTATTCTATTTCTATAATAAGATATATTATTTACTGTGCTATTTGCCTTTTGTCTCTCGCCATTGTGAATCGAGTATAGGGAGAATGATTCATCTTTTGTAATGATGTATTCGTCGATTTTTCATTGTTTTTAAGACGTATTCTGCTATTCGAGGCGGAGACAAATCCAACGAATCAAAAACAATGAAAATTGGTCCAGCAGAGCACGACTACCACCCGGCTCCACCCCCCGGCTCTAGTATTTCCGGCTCCAGTCTCTAGTACTCGTATATTAGGTTGTTATGCAAACATTTGTAATCCGCTATTTTGTTGCGGCAATATTGATTAATATCATTGTCGAATTAGAACGAAACCTGAATGTGCCACTTGTGTGGTGTTCCGCGATTGTGCAACCACTACCACTACTGTTCCATGTAACGTATCTAATATCGTTCGAGCACTAACATTTATATAAAAAGTACCAACAACAACAAAATATAAAAAATAATTATTTGAAAGTAAACACTTCGTAATGTAGCACTTCAAGAGAAATGAGGTAAAGAAAGTGATTAAAAACTCTTTTGTGTTTACAGCTGTGAGAGGAATTGCGGTCAAGCGCTGACTTGATAGCGTGAAATGTTCTTCAGACACAGTTTGTAACGGTAACTGTTTTTAATTTACTCGTTCAGTAACAGCCTTAAATTGTGTAAGAGTTTATAATATTGTTTGTAAAATAACTGTAATGATTGCATGTTACAAAAAATACCTAAAACGAATCGAATAATCCAATATCGAAATCGAATACAAAATAATTAATCGAATAAATGAATCGAAAATATTTAATTGAGAATCGTCTCCTTGTTTTGAATATACACATTTTAAAAATACACATATATATATAGATTGCTATATATTTGCAGGCAAACTCATGCCTTGAGTTCATTCCAACGCCTATAACTTTTTTTAATGAACAGATTTTGATGAAACAATTAGTGAAAGAAAAAAAAAGAAGAAAAAAGAATTGGTGAAAGTTTTAAGTAAATCGGTTCAGTGCCTACTTTCGGAGATTAGCGTGATCATACAGACAGACAAGAAATTTAAAAAATATATTTTTTCTTTCTATTATTCTTTTTAAGTGTCCCTCTATCCATTTCAGTCAAAAAATACTAAATGTACAGACAAAATATTTGTACTGTTTTATTATATACAGGGTGGAATTGTCAGCGCCACTTTAAATGAAACCACAGTTTTAACTACTCTTTAAAAGCCTAATATAATTCGGAAAAAAAATAATTCTCAAAAATGAAAAAGTTTTTTTTTCAAACAAAACAAATAATAAAATTATCGTTTTAAAATAAAACGCCATTTGTAAAGTATAATATAGGCACGCACACACTTACCTGTCAAAGCGGCAACGTCGCATACGTATGTGTGCGTGACACGAAATACAGGATGGATAAAAATCGTGAAATGTAAAAAAAATCCTACGTCCAAACCGTTGAGGTACCTTGATTATTTTTTTTAATTCTGGGTTTGAAATATTTTACCCTATATGCAGTTTCAGTAAAAGAAGCGCTGCCTCTTCCATCCTGTATAGAGAAGAGATAATGTAGAAATAAAAACGTTAAACTTCGATTTTGTTTTATAATTCCTTAAATTCATACAATAAATATATTCTTTTTATACAACTGTGACAAAATTGATGATTCGATTTAGCAAGCGAGTGCAATGTCAGTTTTTGATTTCAAGGTGTCATACCTCACCGACAAGTGCCAAGTTCCGAGCCCGGTCGCCGCTCCCGGAAGCGTCCGTATGCGTCTCGTGACATCCGCCGACAATAACGTACACCTAATAAAACTTTATGACTAACTTTACATATGTTCACACTAATTTTGTAGCGGCTCAATAGTGCCCACCAAATGTTTTCCCATTGCTCCTATTTTAGTTGACAGTTATCTATGTTTATGGATAGATATTACGATGCATCTCCAAAAAAATATAAACCTAGAAAAAAATACCGTATATAACAATGGGAATCTGATGATAAGACATTAAGTTCCTCACCTTCCGCTCATCAACATCAGTAACAACAGGTCCAGGAGTGTCGCGGCTCGCGTTCGCGTGAAACTTGCCTGATATTGTATGCGCCTTTAATGTTTACTGTTTCCTTCCTTGACGACTATCAATCTTATTGCATTTTCTATTGATTATATGACTTGTCTCGTAGCGCGCGGGAGCAACCTGCGCGCGCCTACTCGGGCCACCGGCTGACCGCCCTCTGGCTCATTAGGGCGGAAGACGGTGATCGTGTGCGACCCGGTCTCTTACGGCGGATGGCGAGTTCGGCAAAAGCCCGCCCGTTCCGCCGACTCCTTTTCGAGCACCGCTGCCTCGTAGAAGGTTGAGATCGTATCCCACGACGTCTCGCTGCCAGCAATGGCCTTGACCACGGCCGGCCGGCCTTTGAGCCGCCCAGGCTGAGCACATCTCCTTAACTTGTGCTGGGCCGTCTCGTCGAGGCAGTCGTCGCAGTGGTGGCAGCGAGCGTCGGGCTCCCTCCCAGCGATCCGACACAGGTAACCCCCGAAGCAGCCATGCCCCGTGAGCACCTGTGTGTTGCGGAAGGTTAGGACGCCGTCGCGCCACGCTAACCACTGGCGCTCAGTTGGTGGCTCACTCAGGCCGGCAGGAACGCATCTCCTCAGTGCGCGCGCCGGGCTCCCCCAGGGTTCCGTAAAAAAATCTCAAATGTGTAGTTTTCAGTCATTTTTTCCTAAACACGTACTACCAGTAGATGCTAGCTGTCAAAGTTAATTTTGATTCCCTTTATATTGTCAAAATACGCGTTTTTTGCTATTTAAGGCTATTTTTTTTTTATTTAACCTCAAATGAAATGCATTAAGTTAATTTATTTATCTTTTTTTAAATAGATTATGATATGAAGTCAATTATACAAACTATTTATATCTGCTATTTTCGAATTTGAAGATATAATATCAATAGTAATCGAGCCATATCTGTGATAACTGTATTGTTATTATTTTTGTGGTACGGTACAACTTTATTGCTTAGTTTCAAGTTTAATTTAATTTGTTATATTATGCGAAGTTTTAGTTTTTGCGTTATTAAATATATAATCAATACATTACTCCAGGCCAAGCGAGCCGCGCCCCGCGCCGCGCGCCTTCAGGGTGTGTACCCTGCAACACTCATGTGCAGTGCAGGTTCCACGTCTCAAGAGAGAGAGAGAGAGTTTGGCGTGTTCCCTTCTGGGACTTTCCCGCGCATACGTTCCGATCAATTTTTCAATTACTTTATCGATAGCAAATGTTACAGAAACGGGACAGTTATTGGATCAATTCTCAGGGGTATAAATTATTTTTATTTCTTAAACGGCGTTAAGATGAGTCTCGAAGATTGATCTTTGCATGAATGAACTTAGTATTAGTTTCCCTCAGTCTACAGCTATACGTGGGTTACAGCGTCAAACTAAATGTTTTTTTGCACTTTACAGCTACGAGGGGAGGTTCAAAAGTTCTCTCGTTTCTATCGTATGACTGTCGCTATTTTTTTATGACAATGTATATTTTGTCGGACAAAGAGAATATTATAGTATAGAAATTGGGAAGCAACTGTAATAATACCTGCTGTATAACTGTAATAATATCTTTGAAAACATCTCGCAGAGAATCTCGAGCTCTTAGATTATAAATATATCTTACGGCTCTTTTTTAGAGAATAAATACTGAATTGATATCTGAAGCACTGCCCCATAGCAGCATTCCATAAGATAAAATACTATGAAAATAGCTAAAGTAGACTAGTCGGGCAGTTTCGACGTCCGTCATTTGTCTTACTTTCATAATTGCGAACGCGGCAGAGCTGAGTTTATCTGCAAGTGCTTCCATATGAGCGTTCCACTGGAGTTTGGAATCTATAGTACACTAAGAAAATAGCTGATTCCGACACATTAAGAGGTTCTCCTTTAATTATTACATTAAAATTATGTTTTTTAACATTTGGTAAGGCAAACTCAATGCATTTCATTTTTTTAGAATTTAACATTAGATTATTAACATCAAACCAACGAAGAATATGCGATAATGCACTATTCACTTCGTCATAGTTTATTATATTTCTGTCAACCTTAAATATTAAAGAGGTATCATCCGCGAAAAGTACAATATCACATAGGTTCTTCACATAAAAAGGCAGATCGTTAATATAAAGAAGAAATAAAAGGGGACCAAGTATAGATCCTTGTGGAACGCCCATCTTTAGAGGAAGTCCAGATGATTTTACATTATTTATACTAACCTTCTGGATTCTTTGGTTTAGATATGAGGCAATAAGGTCAAGGGCAGTACCATGTATACCATAATGTTTTAATTTTAATAACAGAGTTACATGGTCTACGCAATCAAAGGCTTTGGATAAGTCACAAAACACTCCAATTGCATTTTGTGACCTCTCCCATGCGTCATAAATGTGCTTTAGGAGTGCGGCACCCGCATCCGTAGTGGACTTGCCTTTGCCATATTGCTCACTATGGAAACAATTGTTAATATTTAAGAAAATTGTGAGCTGGTTGAACATTATTTTTTCAAATATTTTACTTAAGGATGGCAAAACAGAAATCGGTCTGTAATTTCGAGGCTCAGATCTATCTCCACTTTTGTAAAGCGGCACTATTTTGCTATATTTCATTAAATCAGGAAAAGTACCGGATTCTACACAATTGTTAAAAATTAAAGCAAGGTAAGGAGCAATATTAGGTATAATTGAATTAAAAACTTTAACAGACATGCCCCATAAGTCACCAGTTTTCTTTAAATTAAGGCTTTTAAAAGTTTTGACAATTTCATCTGGTGACACATTCTTATACACAATATTTTGTCTACAACTATTTACATGGGTCTTTAGTATTAGTTCTGCTTCCGAAGGAGATGATGGCAGTGAACGTGTTACTTCAGTAGACATATCAGAAAAAAAAATTTGAAAAGTATTTGCCACTTCTAAATCTGAATTTAAGATTATATTATTAACTTTTAATTTAATAGGTTCACTGAGTTACATCTCCCAGTTACAGTAGTGATAGCATCCCATGTGGCTTTAATTTTATTATTAGAGTTCAAAATTTTTGCTCGTATATACATAGACTTCGCCTGGACACATACCTTTTTAAATATTTTTGAAAAATTTCTAACTTTTAACAAGAACTCCGGATCTTGATTCCATTGCCTCATATTATATAATTCGTATAGTTTGTTTCTGCTTCGGTATATACCAACAGTTGCCCAGTCGCTAAAAGTTAACTTCGAGTTTTTATATATCTGTTTAACTTTAAAAATGTTATCAAACTTTGTAGAGAGTAAATTAAAAACTTTACAATATAGCTGATTCGGATTTAATCCGGTTATTTCTAAGTTTGCTATTTTTTCACTCACTTTATTATTAAAAAGATTAATTTTGTTTTCAGTAATTGGTCTAATTGATATTTGTTTACGTTCTGCGACTGTTTTATCTATTACCGAAAACATTTGACCACAATGATCCGAGCTAAGATTAGTAATAATTTGTTTTTCTACAGTCTCACAATGACAAAAAACATTATCTATACAAGTAGCGGACGTATTCGTTATACGAGTTGGTTCAGAGAAAATATTAAACAAATTAAAAGATTTAAATAAGTTTAGAAGACGAAAGCTTAATGATGTCACCTGCATTATATCTATATTAAAGTCTCCGCATACGATTAAAGATTTACTATTCGAACTCAAATTATTCAGAACATCCTCCATTTTTTCTTCAAATACTTCAAAACTACCTGAGGGGGGTCGATACACGCATACTATAATATGTCTATTGAATTCAACGCAAGACAATTCAATGGGGCGTTCGTCGGAGAGAGCTACTATGAGGTGACAAAGAGGTGAAGAAGGCAATTTTGGCCTATTTTGAGGTGAAAGAAATCACCATGACAATCACAATTAATTCATAGATCCAATGAATATATTCAGCTTAAGGGTGAGTATATTGAAACGGGAAAATAGATTTATTGTTTCATTTAATTTAGAACCCTTTCACTCCACGAACTTTTGGACCTCCCCTCGTAGAACGTCTCCTTTAATGAACATTTAAGATATTTAAGGTAAGTAATGTTTGTCGGTACTAAGCAACAATGTAAACTCGTGATCTTCATTTATTATTGTTCTGCCAGCAATGTTCGTGTTTTAGTTTAATTATAATGTGAGACCTACTTCATTTTTCGTAACATGTCATGTTTTTATATACAAAAAACCAGACAAGCGCGAGTCGGGCACATCCACCGAGGGTTCCGTACAAAAAGGTCTTGAGGTTTTTCTGAAATTCAAGCTTAGCTTAGCGGTTTTAATACCAAATTTTGCTCCCCTTTTAAGGATATTATTTTTTAGGATTTAACTACAAAATATGTACAGTTTTCAAAGTTTTTCCTAAACAAGTACTACCTGTGCTTCATAATTCTAGGTCAACCGGAAGTACCCTATGAATTTTGATTCCCTTCGTAGTGTTGATTTTTTGCGATAAAAATGCAACGCAAAACGGCCATATGTTTTTTCTAAGTAAATAAAGAAATATGTTTTTATCATATTTCAAATCATGGCACCATAGATCTGCCGTATATGATTTATGCCGTATATTACGCCGTATATGATTTAAATTTCTTCCCAATATCTCCAAGCGTTCCTAGGATGAAGGTTTCATGGTTGGTATAAGCAACTTATGACAGGTGGCGCGCAGCGTAGAGTGGTGGTCGTAAATGCACTTTCTCAGGGCGGTCAGGCGCGGCCGAGCGTTGCGTCACGTCTCACCGGCCCTCGCCGGCCCTCATCGGCCAGCTTGCTCTCCGCTCGAACTACTCCAACTTTCCTGCGTCTGCAACGTTTTGTTTTGTGCTTATATGACTGAAAAATGTGAGGTTGCTTTAAACATTAGGCGTTCCTCACAATTATGATATATTCTTACGTTTCTTCAAGACTAACATAATATACAGTAATACAGTAGCTGCTTCTTAATAAGTAAAGAAATTAACAAAAACTTCATGAAATATAACGCAAACCATGAAATATAAAGAAAATGGTTACCGAGTTCTGTGTTCACTCGGGATACAAACAAATCAAACTTTCATGTTCTTTATTTTTCTTTTTTAATATAATCGTAATTATTAATTGTTTTAATATTTTTTCGTGTCTACAGGGGCATGTTGATAATAGTCTACCTTGGTACTAACATCACAAACTAGGGGGTTTGAACACGTGAGCTACTAATTTCTTTACAAGTTAGTTGGCATCGGATGTAATGGCATCTAGAGCTCGTAAATGTAAAAATGTCACTTAGATATTATTCGCAAAAAGCTTTGATGAGTTCAATGGCCATAAATCGTTTTCTGATTCTATACAATGTTATAGGAAATGAAACTTTATTTATAGAGTACGCGCGCGTCTCGCGTCGCCGCGCCGGCGCAGCGCGCGCTCCCCGCGCCTCAGTCCTAGTCGAGGCGCCGTCGCGACCGGAGCTCCGCGTCTGTGATAACTGCGATACTCCTCCGCCAATCGCGGCTAGCTTAGACGTAAGCGATAAACTTATCAGCTTGCCGCCGATCTGTGCCGAACCAAAATCGAAAATTTTCGCGACGCTCGAGCGTCCTCGTGGTAAGGGAGTGCTTGTTCACGGAATTTTGTGGCTATTCTTATATTTTCTTCGTGTGAAGTTATTGCGAGGGCGAGTGGAAGATGAGGCCCAAAGAGGAGGTGGATCCGAAGATCCAAACGGGGGCTTTCATATTATCTGAGAAAATTGACGACACTAAGTCCAAGAAAAGCGAGAAGGAGATGAAAAAAGAAATGAAGAGACTCGAAAAAGAAAAGCAAGAGCGAGAAAAACGTGAGAAGAAAGCCAGAGAAAAGGAAAAGGAGCGTGAAAAGCAATCTAAAAAAGGTTAGGATGTATATTATCTTTAAAATATAATAATACTGTGAAGGCGTTATCAACGTGTTGCGCTATCATGATGTCATCTCGTTCAATTATAGAGGTTACGGCGAGCGCGTATGACGACGCGCGGCAATTACACTCTCCCACCATTTACATGTATTATTGTTGCCATTACATCACTAGAGACCTTGACAAATAATTCATTTATCTAATAACCAAAGATAAAGCTTTAGTTAAGTACTTCGAGCGTTGTTATCATTGGCAATTACTAATTAGTCAATTCAAATAATTCACTTGTAGAATACTAAAACGAGTTCTAAAGCGATTATTGGAAATAATAGCGACATAGTTTGTTGTAATGTATTTGTTTCTGGTCCAGTTTCATACGATTTATTGAAGGATACTTTGCTTGTGTTGTATATACGAGTATGTCGATTTGTTCTAGTTCTATTATGTATTGTATATTATCATTGCATTTATAAAATAGATTCATTGACTGAGTGGTTTAGGACTTAAATCATCATTACTTAAGAACAAAAAACAGCTTATTAAATTTAAAAAAACTTAAACTTTACATGTTCTGCATACTACCTATAAACGCATCCATTTGCAATTGTTTACGAATACAAGCCCCGCCGAGTGGCTCGTGACTGTGCGCTTGCATCAGTTTTGTCGTCTTGGTCGAGCAGTTGCGAACCACCTTTCATTTCCTGCGTCGCCTTTTTGACTGTCTCAGCTAACGACCACTAACGCGGTAAAACATGAAGCTGGGTTAACGCAGCTACATTTCTTTGTTTCCTATTTACTGTTGACTTTTATAACAAACTAGCGGACGCGCGCAGCTTCGCTTGCGTATTTAAGGGTGAATTCTAATAACCCATGAAACATGTGTTCAATGAAATATTTTTAAGAGTCTAAATTTCCAATTTTATAAAAATCGGTGGCGATTTAAAGATTTTTCCATACAAACTTTCAACCCCTTATTTGCACCCTTAGGGGGTGAATTCTAGAAAACCATGAAACATATGTTCAATTAAATATTTTTAAGAGTCTAAATATCAAATTTTATAAAAATCGGTGGCGATTTAAGAATTTTCCCATACAAACTTTCAACCCATTATTTGCACCCTTAGGGGGAGAATTCCAGAAAACGATGAAACACGTGTTCAATTAAATACTTTTAAAAATCTAAATTACAAATTTTATAAAAATCGGTGCCGATTTAAATTTTTTTCCATACAAACTTTGAACCCCTATTTCACCCCTTTAGGGTTGAAATTTTGTAAAATCCCTTCTTAGTGGATGTCCAGATTACGAAAGTAAACTTGTGTCCAAATTTAACGTTTCTACGTACAGCGGTTACGGCTGTGCGTGCGTCTTACCTCAGTCAGTGAGGACAAGTCCTTTTATATATATAGATTATCATATTTATAATAGGTAGTAATAGGTAGTATTTATATTTTGTAATACTTAAATAAATCTGTTATATTCCGGTTTATGTTTTGGTTGTGACTTATCAGGTTCCACTTCCCTGGCGACCACCAGACCGGTGCTGGACCTCGTCTGACTGTTTGAGTACTGCATCATAGGTCTGTCGGACTTGAGGCAAATATAAACTATATTGACATAATTACCACACTTGCAATGAGACAGGTATATTTTTGTGTCTAGGTATATATTATATGTATATATTATACTAGTGGGCCCGTGCGGAGCTACGCCCGTTTGATATAGAAAAAATAATGAAGAAATTGAAAACTATAGATTAAGTCAATTCAGTAAAACAGTTGTATAAAATAACTGTTACGGTAATTAGCAAATTTGTCGAACTAAGTACTTTAAATTGACATTACTTTTTTATTTATAACCCGATTGTAATAAAATAAACCCTATATATTTTTGGAAGCTTCGAAATCCAATAGTGAAAACCGCATCGAAATCGGTTAAGCCGATTCTGAGATTAGCGATTACAAACGCACAGACATACAAAAATTTAAAAAATCGTTGTTTTGGGTTCTATTTTGTTAATAAAACCTTTATTAATATTTTTTTACCCAATAACATTTTTTTTAAATATCTTCCAAGTACGGACACCGATCCTCTTACGATTTTATTATAAGTATAGATGTGTAGATTATTTATTTAAATAACTATATATTTACTTGCTAGAGAAATATTTTTAATATTCTAAATTTGTTTAACAATGACAGAAAAATGATTCTAAACACTGGTGAATAGCACCCCAAACTGAAAAGCCTTCTTAAAATGTATGCGTTTTCAAGCAATAGGGCGGTTTACAGGCTCACTGTTGATGAAGCTTGCTGTGTGCGACCTTCATTCCTGTACACACGTTGCTGCCTGTTGGCGAGCGTTCTAATTAGTACCAGCACGCACGCGCAAGGCACGCTGTGATCACAACCGTGACAGCTCGCAGAAGCTCAATAAGATAGGGCATTCTTTACAGTATTCTCTATCGGCTTGTAAAAGCTTTATTCTTTTTAACTATTTTTTTTTAAGAAAAAGTGTTGAAAAAAGGCTATAATATTTTATATTTAAGTTTAAACGGCCATTTTGTCAAATTTCAAAGAACTATGCCTCCGTAGGACGATTGCAGTGTCAGACATATTAATAATCTGTTTTAAGTATTTATTACAGACCGATTATTATTCTAGTCATTCTTCAGAGGATCACACTGAGATGAAAGACTGGCCTAGTCTTTATGTTAAAATATGTCTATTATGGAATGAAATTAGATCATTGAAATGTTGATTCAAGATTGCTACTAACATTTACATCCATCATTTGTTCATTGAGTGACACTCACCAAATGAAATATTACAATCTATTTTAGGTTCAGGCGTGATGCCCGATATTTTTAGATGAAGGGTCGGCGGTTTCTCTTCCAGGTGTAAGAGGGAGGACGACATCCGGTGCATCACTTATTCATTCCGTTACCATATTTTTAAAATTGGATTTTTAAATAATAGATACAATCTGGGAATGTCGTACTTTCCGTTATTGATGGTGCTATCTCGTAATTAATTAGTGTCGTACGTAAGTAATCGAGACGTTCGTGGACATTAAGCGACTATTTAGTATAATTATTATAATTTCAATTTTTAATTATATACTAATAAATTGCTGAGATTTTCTCGATATTTAGTGCGAAATTTAGAGCCAGTTTGTAATAATTTATTTATTTGTCATATTTTAGTGATGTTCTGCAGAAGATAACGACCGAGCGACATTGAGGCATGCGGACCTCCCGCTCTAACACGCGACATCTGATCTTGCTATGAGAATACTTTTCACTTAGTTCACTTTATAATTGAACTTTTAGTACTGCTATCCGTATTTCTAATTGAAATTTTATTTAATACTAGCGGCCCGCTCGCGGTTTCACCCGCGTGAACTATGTTATTATTAATTTCTCCCTCCATGGCTACGTCCTAGTGACGTCTATGCAAAATTTGAGACAGCATTTGTAGTAACGAAATTTCATACAAACTTTCGACCCTAAAAACAACCCCTTAGAAGTCGAATATTGCAAATTCCCGTCTTAGCGAGCACCTACGTCCTATAAATAACTCCTATGCAAAATTTGAGATTCCTAGCACATGTAGTTTCTGAGATTTCGTGATGAGTGAGTGACCTTTCGATTTTAGATATATAGATTATCATTTTGACATGATTTCCTACAAATGTCATATATGTTTATGTTAGTGTGAATGTATTGATGAAGCGACTGAGAGGTCGTAACCTAATTGTGGGCGTGTGAAGCAGTTGTCCATTTACAATTGCTGGCGTTGGAGCTTTGCAAAGTGCGCGAGGTGACGTCATTTTGTGAATACAATCTGAGTATGTGAGGAGGTTATCTAATATTATGTATACGATATTTGCACTGCCGTTGCTAAGAAGACCACAGAATGCAGTTAATGTTTTGATTACATTGTTTACTAATGACAAACACTCGGTAAACAGGTATTATGTTTATTTTGCTGAAATGCCAGTTGTACCTATCTAATTGAAAGGATGACTCATTTCCGATTTTAAAGCTTCAATTTTATGATTATTTAATAATCTTAAATTGAATGTTTTACGGTCTACGGTCTAATAATTATAGAAATATTATGACATTTCTAATATTTTATATTCGAAGCCCGTCTTCAAGGGCATTGCACCAGGGCAGGGCACCGTGAAGGTATCAACGGTCCCTTGCAGCTTGTAGCACACGCGTCGCGTCGCGGTCTCGAGGTTAGTTGGTTGCTACTCGCTGATGTCGTCAGCTGTCGTGAAGGTCGATGACGTCAACTGGAGTCACCTTGAACATATATTTGACTACAGTCGTCGTACGTATTGTATATCAGGTTATAAGTGACACTTGCACTCGACAGTGCGCGGTGCCCAATGATGTCAGTGAAACAATAGGTCCTAGTACAGAAGCAATGCGTTCATAGGATATCAAATATGTCAAGAGCACTCACGGTTATCTCGAGGTTAGCATTACACATATCGGAGTCGTTCGATTCTAAACTGGTACAGCTACAAGTGCATGCGCGCACTTAATCCCTTTGGTTCACTTTCGTAGTAGGAGAAACTTTGCACGCTAACTTTTACTTGCTTTTACTTCTGGTTGTGATTTCGTTGTCATCCTACTCTCCCTAAATGATGGTGGTGACTGGTGCAATGGGTTCCAGGGTGCTTTAAAAATATATAATGAAACCTAAGAGGTGACGCTGAAATCGGTGTGTGCTGTAATATATTAAGTAGGTTACAAAAAGTCAGAAAAAATAATTTAATAACAATACATATAAATAATATAATGTCTAATAATTAAAGTAAATTACTGTGACATTTACTTTTTGGACGGAAAACGTCTGTCGCGCCCCCAGCACACCTATATAACAATTGTTTTATTATTGTTTATTATTATAAGATACTAGCGGACCGGGGCGCGGCTTCGCCTGCTTGAACTATAGGAATATTATATTTATTAAATATATTGATAAAATTATTTTCCGTTATGAATAGAATTAGTAAGAAAATATAAGCCTAAATAATCAAAAAGAATAATAAGTAGAGAAATATTATTAGAAAAAATAGCTGAGTTATTGAAATGAACCAACAAAAGAAGTAAAAGTAACTAAAGGATATTCTTAATATTAGAAAAAGTACCTAAAGTTTTCAGTATATAGATATCGACTCTATGAAATAACTAAACATTTCTCTATATCAAATATGACATTTTTTGCGAGCAATATAAAATAAAATAAGAATAGAACCAAGTGCAGTTTAAATAAATTATAAACAGCAAATAATTACATAAAAAATTAACAATAGTTCGAGAATGTATGAAAATTTATAAAACCGTCAACGTCATCTGCCCGTTCGCGTCGGTCATACTATGGCGCCCGAAGGCTAGGTCATTTCGAATCAGTGACATCTCCTTAATTATTATTTATTAGAATGTTATACAGTAAACTATTATTTTAATATAGATGAAATGCTAAAAGTGACTATTATATTTATTTTAACGGTCGCGTAGACGGTTGTTATTAACATGGCAGAATAAATTGTATGTCAAATTAGAAATAAGTATTTTAATATATTAGTATATATGTGTAATGTAATATTTAATATTATATAGCCTATAGCACTTCTGAAGAATGCAGCTTTCATATAAAACAAAAACAAAGTAAATCGGACCAGTAGATCCAGAGATCTTAGCGTTCAAACAAACAAACTCTTCCGCTTTATTATATTAATGATTTAATATTTTTGCTTATCAATATGTATGTATACCGCGATTGTCTCTGCGAGAGGAAGCAGCGAGCGCTCCCCTCGTCTAATTCCTTCGACCTAGAACACGCTGTAGTCTAATTGACCGTCTCTATTACATTTCCGCGTTTCGTTGCTACGCTTGACAAGTTGCCGCTCTATGTTCAATTGTTTCACTTTTTAACATGTTATTATAGCATTTTTAACTGTTATGTTTTTAAATCTAAAAGAACATTTGTTCGATGGAGCAAATACCTCCGGTAGCTGCCAGCTGCCTACTGGGCGGATGCAGGAATCTCCAAAATGTTTATGCTCATGAGAGCAGTGTGCTCCTGTTGCCACATCTGATGTTCCTCAATCGCCGCGTACAATATGTATGTAGATGCTTAAATGCATATACAGATATCGTTCTGTACATTTTAATATTTTTAAATAAGTGTTTGAAATAGCAATAGCGATAATATTTTTTTTAGAATGTAGTTAAAAAAAATCTTTTTATAAGTAATTCTAACTCAAGTTTAAGCATAAGGTTAATTTAAAAGAAAATGTTAATTACTATGCTGTTCCATAAACAGACACATTTGTTTTACGTGTAATACGTGTATGTTCATAAAATTGGCGATGATCGCATCAAGTAGGAATAAAAGAGGACCCAAAATTAGTTCTTGTTAAATTTTTCAATGTTAATAAGGAAGTATTTTCGACGTCCGTACATCATGTAGGCTGATAAGAATGTAGAATTAAAAATTGAAAGTCACGATGAAACAGAATGCCTCTCATTTGTGAAAAACGAAGCTAACTTCAAATGGTTTACTATAAAGAGAAATTTCAAGTTTTCGAGCGCAGTCAGTGGTTCTAAAAACAGAAACTCACAAGTTAAAATAGAATTCCTGAAAACGAATACAAATCGTTACATTCGGTTATTAGAGTTCATATAGAGAACCTATTGTGTTTCCGTCTCACTCCGTGCACTCTATCGGAGGGCCGGTCGCTCCCAACGCGCGTCATCCGGGTCAACTGGCCGCCTTACGTAATCGCTCTCACTGTACGTCGGCTCGCCTCAGCCTCCATGCCTCCTCCATGCCTCCTCCATGCCTGCAATCAAATGAAACAAGAAACGAGTGATTTCTAATGTCATCATAAAAGTTACAAGTAAAATATTATTTCACACTTAAGAAACGCAATGCCCCCAGAATTCAGCGTGAAGCTAATTTGATCTTTTATATTTTAATTTTGAAAAAAAAAAAAAAAACTTAATTATACTATGTTAAAGACTCTACTGGGTGTCCTCTAATGCCATTAGATTAAACACGATTTAAATGCTTCAAGCGTTTTATATGAGAATAGGCTTAATAGTTAGTACATTTTTGAATATAAGTGATAGTAATCATCTGGAAATATGTTTTTACAGTTTTGCCTTTTTATAATCTATTCTATTCTATTCTGACCTTCATCGCACCGTTTCGCTCAACCCACATTTTCCTCAAATGTTAGTTAACTACGAATGCAAATATTCTATATTTAGTGATGTGGAATGATGTCATCTCTTTATCTTATGCAGCTCTGGAGCGCTCCTCGTCGGAGCCCTTATCAGCTTTAGCAGATCTTTAAACAAATTTCACTTTCTCTCGTGTTGGGGCTACCACCACTTCCTCTAATCCTTCCAGCCTGACCAGTCCGCGAGTGGGATCCAGTCACAATTTGTGTCCCTGCGCCACGACTGGCCGCAAACGTCCTTTTTATTTGTTATAATTAAGTACATTTTAAATATAAATGTTTTCTCGTATCCAAAATGGGTGTTGGTAGAGCACAAGATTAACTGTTACCAGTAGTTAGTGAGTAGTGCTTCCTGCCGCCGCGCTCTCCGGAAGGCGGAGCGAGGAAGCGTCGCGCGTGACCGGCTGTTGCGCGCTGCCTGCACGCTGCCTGCACTCACGGACTTTTGAGAACTCCGTACAATTTCATTTCTTACGCTCCAGTCATTAGGCTGACCTATTTCACTATTTACGAGTGTCGTTAATTATACGCCGCTACACTTTGTGAGTTATATATAAGTTTTAATATTAACTCGTTTTAACTTATGCATTAAGTCAGATAAGAAGAATAATTATTCTTTTCTGTTCTAAATATAAATTTACATATAAATTACATTAATATAGGTATTTAATATTTATATAAGATTCTCAAACAGCTAGGCAGTAGTTCCGCCAACGGTTTGTGAGGCGTTACGCACGGCGTCGCAGCCCCGCGGGGATCGTTGTTACGTTTACTATTTGTTTGTTATCATAATTATTTACTTTCTAAGTTACGTTTGTAAAACGATAGATAACTTTGTAAGGACTTTACTTTATTCACTGAGTTATTATTGTCAATCCCTATCATATTTTGTTTTGTTATAATTTAAAAGTAAAACCACCAACGTAGTTTACGTTGTTAAACACTACTGTGTTTTATAGCAGTGTAGTAGCCATGCCCATAGAGCAAAGTCCTGCCATAGATAATATTAGTATCGAGGCCGTCGCGGCGCAGCGGCACAAGGCAAGGCAGGCTCGAGCCCCACTCGAGGAAGTCAAATATTTATTTACGTTTATATTTTAATTTCTTCGCTCTGGTGTCTAGGTAAAGCGCGGCGTTGAGTTCTGCCACTCAACACGCAATGTCTAGAATTCGGCAGAAAGTGGGGCACGGAATGGCTTAGCACTAGGTTCCTTCTGTGTACCCTGCTGTGTGCGAGATACAGCATGAGTAGGTTCCTATGCAAATACGTAGAGTCACCTTCGTAATAATTATTCAGCACAATGCTTATAGTTTTGTTGATAATTAACTTTGAAAGGTTATTTCGCAACGCCAACATTCGAGCGTGCTCTGTTGTCATACACACGGCGACCGCGCGCGCGCACCTTCTATTTCATATCGATTGTCATTTCAACACATTCTCAGAAAAATAAACTGGAGTACGAAAGTATTTCACAACTGCAGGTGCTCGGTAGATAAGCAGCTACTTGTAGTGCCTGCTCTAAGACGCGCCTTCCTCTTCGTAGGATATATGATGAATATATGAAAGAATGGCAAAAACGATTTATGAAGAAAAAGTGATCGATAAGAGAGGTAGGAGACCTCGATTGCCCTTCGTAAACACAGTGTCAAAGATGCAGGAGGAGGATGAGGTCACCGGAGACAATGGAGGACCACTCCGCTAGGGTTACAGCGTGAAGCTAGATTCCACATTCCACGCCTGCGACTCGCCGTGCGTCGTGCGAATGCGCTTCGTGAGACTATCTCTCATCACACAATACGAGTGTAATACAGCCTACTTCTATTCACTAATTACTTTTTATTCGAATCTTCAAATACAACAAGATTCTTAATTTCTTTAATACAGAAAATAAAATTAAATCATAAATTAAATTAAAATCTTTTAATTTAATTAAACAGTGTTTTAACACTAGGTGCATATGTATCGTAAGATTATAAAAACCGTTAGTTCATAATTTTAAAATTATGAACTAATTACTCCTTTTTTAACAAAAAAAAGAAAAATCTCATTAAAAGAACTTTTCCATGTAGGTAAAATAATTAAATCAAATCAGCTTCACGCTGTATCCCGTACACAGCAGGTTATGCAGAGGGAATATAGTGTTAACACACTCTGTTGCGCCCTTTCCGCCGAATTCTGGTGGTGTTGCGTATGGCGGAACTCAACGCCGCGCTTTTGCCTCGATCCCAGAGCGAAGAAACGGAAATCGAGTGGGGATCGAACCCACAACCTTGTGCTCCCGACGACGACCTCCATGTAGGTAATCCGCAGCAGTGCGTGGATTTAACGATTCTGTTCATCTAAGCGTAACAAAGCAGTAGACGCGTAGTTGTGTACACAGAGTACTGTACTGTATACGAGAGCGGCTGGCAATGGCGGCGTTGTGTTTCGCAACATATATATGTGACAGTTCATGTTGATCATAGAGCGATGGTACAGAATTTACTGAATGACTGTTTAATTAACTTGCACTTTCGATATTATATGTATAGTCCTGTAAGTGTTATTGTTTTATCGCATGCGTCGTATACTTACGCGCATTGGACTATAAAAGTAAATAAAAATAAAGTTAAATCAGAACGACGCGGGGGCCTTGAACTATAAAATTTCAATGAATGCATCCGGTGTTTAAACAGTAGTAGCCTAAATGGCTTTTCATATAAAAATGCGGGTACGCGTGGGCATTCCTGATTGGTTAGGTC
Source organism: Heliconius cydno galanthus (assembly GCA_036379175.1). NCBI lineage: Eukaryota > Metazoa > Arthropoda > Insecta > Lepidoptera > Nymphalidae > Heliconius > Heliconius cydno. The sequence goes on from JAKRZM010000282.1 coordinate 739,262, forward strand.
TTCGTCTATACTCGGATCGCGGAGAAATCAGGTGACGTCCCCGTACAACCGTTCAGTATGCCACTCGAAGACTTCGACTTTTTAAAAAAGGTCCTAAAGTAATAATTTCACACATTGTCCAAATATTCTGTTTGTTTCCAAAACGGGTAAATGGTCACCAAGTAATGTCTATCGAGAATCTGACTCCACATTAGTTGCTTTTATTTTACAGCAATAGTAAGGCCGTCGAGGCACAAGGACAAGAGGTGACCTCCCCTTAATGTCTTCGCTCGTACACCAAGGCAAGGCAAGAACATTTTAGGAAACGTAATTTGGTGACCATTTATTTATTCATTTTGGTAAACGTTTCGAACTTTATTGGTACTAAAAGGTACATTTTTGGGTGGCGTTTAAACACAGTCTTTTAATATTGTTTGTTTCTGTTTCGGTATCAGTCTACTTGAAGCTTGACTGTGAACGGGACTGGTTGTGGGTTCGTCCCCACTCGAGGAAATGAAATTTCCTTAAATTTATATTTTTATTTCTTCGCTCTGGTGTCGAGGTAAAGCACGGCGTTGAGTTCTGCTAATCAACACGCAATGCGTCAAAAATTCAGTGAAATGTTTGACTTGCAAACATTGTGACATTGGGTTAAAATAGTTGGTAGTAAAATGAAGCCCCGCGTGAGGCGCGCGCAGGGATCGACAGATAGTGCCAGTCTCATTGTGAAGGCAGAGGCACCTAGTGTTAAGATACTCCGTTCCCCGTTTTCCACTGAATTTATGTTTCTAGGCAAGTTGTGTCATCAAAATGTCATCTCCTTAAGCGAGGACGGAGCCGACAACGACCTGCGCCTCGACTGACCTCAATATATACGAGCTCGTATAGCCCAAGATCCCAGAGCCGTCAGACTTACGTCATTTTAGCAAAGCTGGAATTTTGACTATTAGTCTAATATGTAGTTAAGACAGTATGCCTACGCACTAACTTGAAAGTGGGGCCCTTTCAGAGATATCTCTTCGGTCTCTGTCTGGGAAGATGATTGAGCCATCGGATTGGTCTGTGTGCTTTTTTGGTGTGTTGAAATAGTCCGTAAATAATATATTTAAAATTAAAGCTTCATAGTTTAACGTCATTTGCCACAAACGTCTGGCAGGAGTAAAAGCCCACATAATGGGTCTGGTAAGAATAATTATATATAGGAGTTTACATTATTCTTAAAAACATATTTAAAAACGAGCGTTTCTACTTTAACGTAGCTGGAGGTGTTTCCTGGGACCCTGGGATCTCAGTCTAATATACATATACTGAATCGACCGCAACTCTCAGAGCTTACTGTACACCGCCACGTGGACCGACCTGCCTCGCGCGACTGTTGCAGTAAAGTCTCGAGTAAGGCTGAGAGTGGGCGGCCTTGGCCCGCGTCGACGTATAAGGAAAACGTTGTGTCACCACAGGTAAAGAGATAAGTGCGAAGTAAGTTTCGAATGTTATTATAATATCTGCTGCTATCTGCAGCTTATCATTGACATGTTGGTAGAGTAAAGTGATTGCAATTAAACAAACTAAACTAAAAAAACTACATATTACACTAAATTACGCACTATTTTTATGTGTAAAAGTTGTTATGTAGGTATCTTAGTTTTGTACTTTTTACACAATAATTGATTATGTAAATAGAAAAACAGATAATAATTTTAAAATTAGATTACATAGATTTAACCATCCTTTAACACCCTGGCATTTCTTTTCCTAATATTTTCAGCAGAAAGTGCTTCTCTACAGATTCATTATATGGTAGATTAGCTAAAACACTTAACATTCAATTATGATTCGATTAACACGAAAATATGATGTATTACTAAAGTATTGAGATGATTACTTCGGCCAAGCCGAAACTAAGTAGTTGTCAGGCGCCACTCTGCTCATTATTGTGGTCCATCAGTTATAACTCAGTTTATCAATTCCAAATGATTTATAACAAATGCATGCAACTTTGTAAATGTTCCCACGCAAAATTTACAAAGTTTCGTATCTACGTCCCAAAATTACTTTAAATTTGATTTTTATATTATAGCCTCTATTGCTTCGGAGATGATAGGGATAAGAGCGTGGTTTAATTCTTGTCTTTTTTGAACAAAAGTTATTTCAAATTCAGATATTCATTTGAGAGCCCATTTATTTGATACGCTACACGATATAAAATGTCAAATTAGTTAAAACTTATGTTAGTAAGTGTTATATCAAGCCAACCATAGAAAACTATTTTTAGAACAATTGCAAACCGTCTAAATGCTTTCAACACTAAGCCATACGTCCTTATCAACGTTTCCTATCCTACAAGATTAAAATTTTAATTATAAGATTTCAAAAATAGATGGGACAGACCAAATTTTTATTTAACTGAGGTTCACTATGTAGTGTTTGTCGTGGTGCAGGATCACAAGATGTGAGTGTAAAATCGACTGGTTGTGGGTTCGATCCCCATTCGAATAAATTAAATATTTATTTAAATTTATATTTTCATTTCTTCGGTCTGGTGTCGAGGCAAAGCGCAGCGTTGACTTCCACCATTCATCAGAAATGCCTCTAGAATTTGACGGAAAATATGTAACAGAGTGTCCTAACACTAGGTTGCCTCTGTGCCTTGCTGTGTGCGAGAGACAGCAATATCGAATCGAGCAAAGGAGGACAAAACGTTTTTAACATACTTATTTGGTTTAAATTTTTCTAAGTAAAATTTAGAGAAATAATATTGTGGCACAATCATTTAGGCATGGTAGCTTGAAGTCAATTTCGTAAAAGACTAATGTGCTGAATCCTAGAAAACTGACTTACTTACAGTAGTCAGAGAGAACGGAGCGTCAAACACTACGGTCTCTATGTGCCTCTTTCGCCTCGTCCACTGTCATAAACCTCTTCATACATGCCCTCCGGGGGATCCTCGTGCATTTTACGCGACCTTCCTCCAGTATCTTTAATACTGTGTTTTCGAAGGTCAATCGAGGTCTCCCCTTATCTCTCTTACCACTTGTTTTCGGAAGCTTGCCAGAATCCGATAGTGAAAACCGCATCTAAACCAGTGAAGTCGACTCTGAAATTAGCGATAACAAACGCACAGACAAATGGACAACCAGATAAAAAATTAACAATCATTGTTTTGAGTTCTACTAGGTTAATAAAGGTTTCCAATAACATTTTTTATAAATATCTTCTAAGTACGTACAGACACCGACCATCTTACATCAGTTTGTCAAGAATAGCTCACGCATAATTTCGGACACGGAGATACTCTACTACAACATTACAAACCTTACTCATACAAGTAAATACGTTTTTGTGGTTGTGGTTGCAGTTGTGCAGACAGTGAAAGCTAATTTGATCCGAGCTGATGTAATTACCGCCTTCGCTATCTCCCGCACTTACCTGCCGCTCGTATTTGTATGCAATTGGAACGAACCATATTGAGCTCTACTACTAGGTGATCACCTACTTTAAGTTACGTTCCGCGGGGAAGTGTAGATTTAGTGTGGCGTCTCCGTTCACATATTGTAAGCAATCCCCCGCGCGAGCTCGTGTGACGCTGCAGCCGCCCACGGCGCGAGGTCTGACCCATATTCCGCAATTGCGGTAATAGCTAGTTGACCCCCGTCGCCCGCAACGCCCTCAATTCAATTATGGGTTCTACAATAATTGCTATATATTATTGTTTCAACTCTTAAACTTTTTTATACAGGTGGAAAGTATGTAAGGATGGCGTCAAGTTTGAGTTAGTATTTTCATTTCTCCGCTTTAGTAACCGCTTTAGTAAAGGCAATCCGTGGCTTTGAGTTGAGAAAATTAAATATGAAAAACAAATCAATTTCCAAAACACTTAAATTATGACTTATTTAATGCGTTATGTAAACTAAGATAATTAGGATCCATTTTAGGATTTTGTACCTTAAAAAGAAAAAAACGGAACCATCTCTTTTTGTTCGTCCGTGAAGACCATTATACTTCTGATATCAGATATTCAGGATTACAGGTTTTTGCAGCACAGAAATTAAGCTTCTAATACAACGCTATCAAACGATATGAGCATTTATATATCTTTTTGCTTCATTTTGTATGAAATTTACCGCTTTCCCCTAATTTTATTTGCCGCATCATCAAAACCTATGAGGTATTTCCCAATCATAATTCTGAAATAGGTGCTGACTCGTCTGTGGACGAGTCCGACTCGCGCTTGGACGGTTTTTTCTTAAATACCCTTAAATAAACATTCGTATATTTGAAGTGGGCAAAGCCGCACCGGGGCCGCTAGTTGTAAATATATTTGCATTTATGGTTTACTTACATGAGTGACATGCCGAGGCTAATCGAGATGTGTTCGAGTTACGAGGGCAGCAGAGACGGAGTCGCACTTCGACTGACGCTACAATTTGTGGCAGTTTCTCTCGATGATGAATGAGCCAGCCGACGAGGTACCGACGTGCCTCGTAGTGCCGTGCCGCGGCGCGCTGGACTGATCGATCTCGTCCGGCGCGTGCTCTTCTACTCGCGTATTGTGCCCTTCTTTTGTTTACCCTAACTTTAAAATAACGTAAATATAAAAGAAACTAGAGGTACTAACCACTACCATGTTTATTACAAATGTTCTTTCTTTGGCGCCCTTTTTTTTGCAGTTTCACTTTTACTAGTCTTTTGTTTAAAAAAGTAAAAAAAAAAAATATTGTACATTTTGTTTCAATTCTTAATTAGTGTATATTAATTGTGTTTGATATGGATGCGTAATGATGTAGCTGCACTCTCGTCTACTACTATTACAACTTAGTTTAGAGTCTGAACTGAGGCGGCTTACTCTTTGCGCTTGCTATTTGCCTTTGCCTCCTCAATGAAATTAAATTTCTACTTGTGTGTAAAATGGTTACGAAAAATTATACGTGAATTATATTTGTGAAATGAGTTGATATCATATGCATAGATTAATTATATTTAGTAATTATTATATTTTTTAGCTTCACGCAATACGTGTATCCAGTAAATAGGGTAAGCAGGGAACTTAGTGTTAGGACACTCCACTCCCCATTAAGTCACTTCCGTTTCCCACTTCCCGCCCAAGCTTGGCCTCAATTATTACCTATAAAAGTAGGTATATTTAGGTGAAAAAGACTTTAAAAGCAGTGGAATTGTGTCAAACCTGAACAGTTGCTTGTAGGCGATAGCCTTGATTGGAAGGTCACTTATTGTACTTACGTGGAACCTCTATCTGAGTACGTTGGAAACATATAGACGGTGTGGGTTTTATCGTGTTTAATAAAACGTTAACCGCTTCCGATTTCTAACAATATTACATATTCACTTATTCCTTTATTGCAAACGATATTCTATTTCTTATGATTTACCTTAATAAGTAATATGCCAAATAGTACTTACTAATGTTCAGAACAAATATTTCTTATAAATACCATGGTAGAAGAAACCTAGATTTAACTCGCACTGTTGAAACACTGCGTGTTAAGAGGTCGAACTCAACGCCGTGGATCGTCTACCAGAGCGGGGAAAGCAGAACAGAGTGGGAATCGAGCCTAGAATCATACAGGGCGTCACGATGCCCTCACCGCGACAGCTTCAAACTCATATGCTATAAGAACAGGTACTCCCTGCTATGGCCGCCCACAGCTCAATGTCCGTATTATTGAGCTTCCTTACGCGTGTCAAGTCTAGTAACAACTATTTCACATAAAAGGAACATTAACACCTGTTGCAATACTGCAACTTCAGCACATCGTCTCATGATACAAGTACGAGCAAAGGTATCAATTGCTATAACATGATAAACATATTGGAATAACTTGAACTAAGTATTCATTTTTTATTATTTATTGACAGAAATGAATGTTTACATATTATATAAGTATAATAATCGGGTCGCAAAGCGGGCACAGGTGTCCGCGGGGCCTGGCGACACTGCTTGTCACTTCCATTACTGACTTATATAGCGTTTTATACGTCCATCGGAAAAGTGTTAAAAATATATCAATATTATAAAATATCAGTCGGCGGTTAAAGCTTCAATGGCACGCGCATGGAGCATATAGCATACCTGCGCCGCCGTGTCCGCTGCGAGGGGATCCCGACGTTGCTCTAAATATAGCAGTACCTTTGGCCTCGCGCCAGCTGGAATTCCAGCGGCGTGCCGCGCGTGCCCAGCACGCCTGCCGGCGCTGCTAGATACTATGCAACCCTGAATTATTATTTAATACACTGAATTACGTTCGTGTTTTAATATAATATATGATTGCAAATATATGAAATTTGTCGTTTTTTAACATACTGCCATAGGCAATAGTCCCATACAGTCAACGTCGTTTGAAGCTAACAGATCATCCAAAATGTGTTTCTGTTACAAAGTACTGTCAATAATAAACAAATAGAGTCCGTCCGCAGACCTTAGAATATCAAGTGGTATAAAGTATGTTGCTACATACGTATGGTGTTGTTGAGCCTACTGTACTGCCTACTTTGAATTCTTTGTTTGTCACAATTTTTTGATAGTTTACAATTTCCTAAGTAAAATTATATATAAATTATGAACTGACGGTGTTTATATATCATAGATAAGCGACTATCTGTTTTTATATACATTATGAATATTAATCTGTATTTAAAAAAATATGTAAAATTTTCATGATACGATAATTACAGAAAGAATAACCATATCGATAAGCAATAATCACGTAGTTTCCAGCATTAGGAGACCAGTGAGTCTCCTTGCACGAGACCTGGGAACATGACGTCAAGCCACTCCGCTGTGAGGCGCCATAGATACATTCGCGGTAACGATGAGAGCTGTATCCGTTAGATTTTGGTTTCTTGGCGAAATAAAATTATGCAACAATTATGGCGACAACTTGAGTTTATTCTAAAATAAATACTAAGTTTCTTTTAGGGGAATTTCAGAACCGGAATTAAAAACAACTTAGTTCAGTTCATCGTAATTATTTAAGGTCACTGGGAAACCTCGCTGTTATCCACCTCGTTTTCGTAGTTACAATTAACAAATGAAAATAATTAAAAATAAATATAATGCTAGGATCCGCCACATGCTGTGCACTGGGTTGGGTCAGTTAAAGTTCTGTCTGTGCCCGTGAATTTCAAAACGTTCCACAGCTTCTTCAGCATCAGTTACAATGATCACCGTGGCGTCAGCTGTAGGTTTAACGGGCTAGGAGAAGCAGCATTACAACGAAACACTTCGCTCAGCTCTATCACTACTAAATATTATTCGCTATGTATTTTCTAGAAAACATTTGTTTCACAATGAATGGAACATTACACTTAACACTCCTTTTACATGTCGCTATAGTTATTTGTTGTATACACAGTGATTCTAACAGGTTCTAACAGGTTACAGGATACAGTGGGAAGCTAAAAATATGACAAAACCACCGTTTTAGTGGCGGTTAATTTCTATGAACTAAAGTAATAGTAACTAAAATAACTATATAAAACAGCACCACCGCCTTCACATATCATATTTAAAACATGAAACTAGCTTCAGCCTGTTGCTTGTTTGGATCCATAGTATTCAAAATATTATAAATAGATAATAATATTGTAGACCGGCATCAGTACATCAGTGCAGACATACGAGATATCTAAAAAGTTGTAACTCGAGATGAAGATTCGCTCGCGGCTTCGCCTGTTTTAACTACTGAATTATTAATATAATGTATGTTTGCAAAGCACTTAAGATAATGTGAAAATTAATTAAACTCTAATGCAACCCGCATTTTCGTAGTTCCAATAAGGATTTTCCAATTGTTTAAAAAAAAACACACTTAAATAAATAACACAAACAAAAGAAATTATAAACAACAGACTACCTACTATTCTCTAACCCAAAAATACTTAAACAAAAAATGTAACCAACTATGTAGCGTGGAAATTCATTATAATTATTGGATAACTCCAAAATACGTGCAATCACTTCTAAATTTACTTTGCCAGGCGCAGAATTGAAGCATTCTCTGGTCCAACTCCGTAGTAGCTCCGAACGACATCCCTGGTTTGGTTCCCTGACCGTGGTCTCAGGCGAAAACCTGCTTTAGAGCAGACAGATGGAGGGAGGGAATTGGAATTGGACCCTCGGTTTCCGGTCGAGGTCCACTTTGTCGAGGTGTCCGATTATTGCCACTCTGCGTTTTGTAATAAGACAATGCTTTATCGTTTCTAATATTGTACTTGTTACGCAAAAGTAGTTCTCATACTAATACGAGTATATCGTCGTATATTTTGTGAGTAGTTTACGCGCGTGCAGCGTTATTTAACTTGGTGGTCGTGTGCTGGTTGCAGGCAAGGTGGTGTGCGGCGCGTGCGGCGGCAAGTGCAGCGGCGAGGTGCTGCGCGTGTCCGACAAGTACTTCCACATGGCGTGCTTCACGTGCCGCACCTGCGCCGCCTCGCTCGCGCGCGGGGGCTTCTTCTGCAAGGACGGTCACTACTACTGCCCCCAGGTCTGTCTCGTGTTTATTGTATGGACGACTCTCGTACTCGTACATATATATATATATATATATATATATATAACAATGAAACACCACATGTTGCAGGACTACCAGCGCGCGTTCGGCACGCGGTGCGCGGCGTGCAACCAGTACGTGGAGGGCGAGGTGGTGTCCGCGCTCGGGAACACATACCACCAGAAGTGCTTCACGTGCGCCAGATGCAAGTCAGTACAAGTTAGCAGTGGACTGCTGCGCAGATTTAGTTTAGGACTTTTCCTTACTTTTAATTTCTTTCTATCCGAGTTTACAATAAAAACATTAATTTTATTTTTCAGCATTATTATCTCGTATTTAGTAGGGTTGGCAGAGGAAACTTGAGGATCTAGTGTTAAGTCACACTAAAGCGAAGAAATGAATGGGGATCGAGTCCACAACGCCCTCCATATATTTTATATTATAAGTTTGTTCTTTGAAATCACAATTGAGGAGGGTCATACCTCCACACTACTATTTGGAATATACCACTACGTGTCTGTTCTTCGCAATAAAATTACATTAAGATAAAAGTGATATATTTAAGACTAGCTGCCCCCCGCGGCTTCGCCCGCTTCAACTATATGATTATTCATTTAATAAACAGAATAGCCTGACAGTCAAATTTGTTGATGTCAATGAATAATTTAATTTTCTGATAATTTTCTGAACAAACAGCCTTCAATGTTAAATTATTAATTTGGGTAAGGATTTATAATATTGTTTGTAAAATAACTGTAATGTTTGCATATTACAAAAACTACCCAAATCGAATCGAATAATCCAATATCGAAATCGAATCTTAAATAATTAATCGAATAACGAATCGAAAATATTTAATGGAGAACCTCCTTGTTTTGAAAGTTGGTTTCAAATACAGATTTATTACAAAAAAATAGATAAGTATAAGTATAGATATGGATTGCTATATATTTGCAGGCAAACTTATGCCTTGAGTTCATTCAAATGACTATAACTTTTTTTTGATGAAACAAACTTTAGATGTTAAGCTATGGTAAAACAAAGAAATTGGTGAAAGTTTCACGTAAATCGGTTCAAAAAAATATATTTTTGCTTTCTATTATTCTTTTTAAGTGCCCCTCTATCCGTTTCAGTTGAAAATACTAAATGTACAGACAAAATATCTGTACTGTTTTATTATATATAGAGATTTTTACTCTGAGGATTTGTATTTTGGTAATTGAACGTTTGTCCACGCGTCGGTGTCTCCACAGACGTGCGTTTCCGTCCGGGGAGAAGGTGACGTACACGGGCAGCGAGGTGGTGTGCGCGGCCTGCACCGCTCCGCAGCGCCACACGGCGCGCGCCTCTCCCGCGCCCCCCGCGCCCGCCTCGCCCGCCTCGCCCGTCTCGCTTGCCTCCCCTGCCTCCCTCGTGTCCGAGAGGCAGAGGAACGGGGACCAGAGACAGCCGGATCCTAATGGTGAGTGTTATCTTGTTACTGCAATATAAAAAGTAAAAAGTAAACAAATAAAAAAAAGGTTGTTTTAAAATAGGTCACGATTGATGGAGTTAACGAGTTAGCGGGGTAGTCAGAGGGAACTCTACATAACTCTTTCGCCTCGTCCCCTGTCATCAACCTCCTCATGCTTCATCGATCAACTTGTTGATACGAGAGTAGGACTGTTTCCAGATATATTTGATTTGAATTTTTTTTGTGATTCCGTTGTTACTTTTGTACGTTAAGTTTCCTGTTTTGTTAAGTTTAAAGTTGTTTTCTTCTTAATTTTTTTTTCTATAACCGCCTCGATACATTTACGAGTACATCCAAAGCCCAAGCAGCAAGCCCATAGCCCAAGATCCCTGAGCTACCAGACCTACGTCATTTTAGCAAAGCTGAAATTTTGAAAGCTATTGTTTAATATGTAGTTAAGACGGTGTGCCTACTCACTAACTTGAAAGTTGATTAAGTCATACTGGTCTGGGTGCTTTTGAGGGGTCATGAAGTAGTCCGTAAATAATATATTTAAAATTAAAGCTCACTAGTTTAACGTTGCTGGAGTGTATGGCTCGTAGTAGAGTGGAGTTGAGATATAAACCACAGGATTAGCGAGTAAAAGGTTTATTGCATGTTACAAAGTTTCAGTTGGATGCCAATCCGCGGTGAGAGCCGCCCGTCAACTGCGATGTTAATTATACGACTAATTAATATATTTCGTTAAATGCGTCGTCAGCTATATAAAAATCTGTACGTGAACCGTACATGGAGGTGTACCTTAAGTTGGCGCTATCTCCGAAAGGTCCCCACTTTCAAGCCAGAGAGTATGCATATAGTCTTAATTATATATTAGACTATTAAACAGTTTCATCTCCCGTTACGAGCGATATATCAACGATCAGCTATCCTCTATGTATATATGTGAACTACGCTACAATATTATAAAGCAGGTACATACCGTTTTTGACTAAAGTTTATAAATCATTTTCAGCGTCGTGGCGTTTTAACGACTTTTGCCTTTAATGGGTTTTAAATCTTCAAGGTTTACTGTTTATTTTTTCACAAATGATATACATTGTTTGTTTGTTTGTTGGCGGCGTGGCAGAGTGCGCGGGCTGCGGCCAGGAGCTATCGGAGGGGCAGGCGCTGGCGGCGCTGGAGCGCCAGTGGCACACGTGGTGCTTCGCGTGTGGCGAGTGCGGCGCCGTGCTGGCGGGCGAGTACATGGGGCGTGCCGGCCGCCCCTACTGCGAGCGCGACTACCAGCGCCTCTACGGCGTGCGCTGCGCCTACTGCCAGCGCTACATCGCGGGAAAGGTGCTGCAGGTAACTACCTCCCTCAACAATTTCATAAAGTCCAAGTGACATTGTAACAATGAAAACAAATCTAGATACAAAGTGTAAAGCTTACCTATATGCGACATACAAGTCTAATTAATTAGTAACAAAGAACAATCCAAATAAGTCCCGCAACAAGGGGCAGAGAGGGCAGTGATGGCGAAGAGGGCAGAGACAAACATTGATGTGTTGGTCTATACCTCGTGTAGTATATGTGGTATGGCGGTCTTGGTGGTCAGGGTGCTTGGACTATTTCGTAGAGGGGCGATATCGAGTCCCGATACTACTGAAATTTTTACACGTTCAATAATTTTTCAAAAGTGTCCTAATGGAAACGAAGTGTCCTAAAACTAGCAATGTGTGGAATACAGCGTCAAATCTTTATTATGAAAAAGCACATAATAAAATATATAAAAAAATGATTAAGATTGGTTTGATGAGCGAGTGTTGTATGCGGTGGTTTCAGGCGGGTGAGAACCACCACTTCCACCCAACGTGCGCGCGCTGCAGCAAGTGCGGGGACCCCTTCGGCGACGGCGAGGAGATGTTCCTACAGGGCGCTGCCATCTGGCACCCTCGCTGCGGGCCTGCGCCCCACGCGCCCCTCACTCCCCACGACCTGGAGCACGCCTCCTCCGAGCTGCAGGTATAGCGGAACAGATAGATACACTGTATTGAGTTTAGGAACTTAATGCTGGGCTTTATCCTCTTATTAGAACGTCGAAATGAAAATATTTTTTCCCCTGAGTGGCAATTGTACCCACAAATGTCGCGTTTACAGGTAGACGCTTTGCTTCAGCGCCATGGCCGCCTGAACACGACGGCTTTTAGTTTACTTATAATATGACAAATCTGCTGTGAATATGTATATATATATATAATATTCATTAAATAGCTTGTCACTTACAATTTTTTTTGTGTTGCATGTACCTGTGTAATCGACACAGACACTAGTAAATGTTATAGCGTAGTAAATTTTATTTTTATTTTATTTATTGTTAATTTTATATTGCCTGTTTTGCTCATCTTTTGGCGGTGTAATATAACTTTTAAAATTATTGCATATTTGAATTATTTCATGTTTAGATATTGTCTGAATTTGTTTTTGTTCATCTATACCGCCAAAGCTCGTAGTCACCCGCTGTTATCGACAATTGTCGGCTCGCGTCGACACTTGTCGGATACTATCGGCAATTGTCGACTTTCGTCGGCCGTAGTCAGCGGGCGGTGCGATGTGTGCGACCGTCCAATGTCTTACTGTTGTGCAGTTCTCGCTGCGCTCGCGCACCCCCAGCGTCAACGGCTCCTACTGCAGCCCCTACAGTAGCTTGACCAGGAAGGTCCGTGATTTTTATTTGCCATTTCTTAGTGAATTATTATTTATGCTCGTAATTTTCAACATATATTTCTTAGATTTTTATATGATTTTTATCGATTTATATTTGATTTTGCGATACATTAAAATATCTGTTGGAAAGTATGATTTTTAAAATTTTGTAAGTTTATATTTCATTTACTTGTTTAGTTGAATTTTCTGTTTAATAAATGTTGCTTTATTGTACCCTCGCACTCAGTTAGCATGTTAAAAATAAATGATCGTGAAATGCTACACGAGGCGCGGTGTACTACACATGGGCGTGTGTGCGCAGTACGGCTACCGCGCCGTGTCGCCGGGGCTGGCGCTGCGCGAGTACGGGGTGCGCGACGGCGGCCGCTCGCGCTCCGACACTGTGTCGCCGCACCGCATTACCACCTACAGCTACTTGGCCACGGAGCCCGCCTCGCTGCGCCGTCCGCTGCAACCCGCCGACCGCCCGCCCGCCTCGCCGCACTTCCACCGCCCGCCCTCGGCCGCCTCCGCCGCTTCGCGCGCCTCCTCGCGCGCCGCCTCTCGGCCTCCATCGCGGCCCGCCATGCGCGCGCTCGTGGACACACTGCGCGCCGACACGCCGCGCCGCGCCGCGTCACCCGTGGACACGGAGCCCATCGAGTTGGCGCAGTTCCCGGGCGCGCGACGGCCGGCGCCTGGCGCGCTGCCCACTATCGAGCGCGACGACTTCCCGGCGCCGCCCTACCCCTACTCGGACCCGGAGCGCCGGCGCCGCTGGTCCGACTCGTACCGCGGTGTGGATAGCGACGAGGACTCGCCCGTACCCGGCGCCACCGCCCCCACCGCCGCGCTCACCCGCGAGGCGCAGGAGCTGGCCAAGATCGAGAGCGGCATCGCCCAGGTGTTTCTTAAGGAGGTCCAGGAGCGCGAGAAGCTGCAGCAGTGGAAGAAGCAGAACTTGGATCCTAGAAACGCGAGCAGGTACGTTTTCCTATATTGTCTCTAATGAAATAAAAACTAATTTTATTATAAAAAAATATTCATTATATCATTTCAATCATTACAAACCAAAGATTTTTTGTTCAAAATTTAAAGTATACTTTTTCGTTCCCGAAAAAGAAAATTGAATATCTCTTACCAAAAAAAACAAAATCTTTGTAGAATAACTTTTTGTCCACATATCTGTTTTCAATCATCCATGTGTTCGTCTATACCAGTTCATTCATCAAAACCATTTTTCTTAAAAATTAACGAAATTAACATTAAGTATTCCAGTCTATATTACCATGGATTGAGATATAAGGGTATAAGTAATGAGAATAGGGGGTAGAAAGAAGAGAATATAAACTTATGTGGCAAGTACCTCCCTAGAAAACACTGGCGATTTGCAGACGAAATTGTTATTATGGCTAAAACAATGCAGGACCAGTAACTGTTGAGTAGTTGATAACTTCGAGGATCGCAGAAGATTTCAACTTGATTGAGAAGCATATACGCAATATACGCAACTTCTTTAATTCTTTTCATCCGACACCACAAAGATCAAAACCTAAAGACGTAAGTCTTAAACGATGGCGTCCTACCAGCAATGACATACGGAGCAGAGACGTAGACACTGATATTGCGACTGGTCTACTAGTACAAAGTTGCGCTTGGTTAGCTATGGATAGAGCTCTAATCTTATGGAGTCCAAAGATAATTTTTAAGTGTTATACTAGCTATAGCAGTAAATTTGACTTAGTCCATTTCCATGTGCCAGGACGCCCAGCGCGGCGCGCGAGGCTGGCGCGCGGCTGCGCTACTCGTCGCCGCTGGGCGCGTCGCCGTCGCGCTCGCTGGACGCGCGCCCCGCTCCCGCGCCGCCGCTCGACGCGCCGCACCTGCCCTCCTACAATGGTACGTCACCACAACCTGTCTGTCACTGTTCATAACACGGGGTGGGGATTCATAACACTGTATAATGTTTCGTTAATTAACCTTTTTACCTTTTGTAAAGATCATTGTATCAAATATTAACATTACATATTAATAATTAACGAACCTTTTCTATCAATTCCGTTCAGATATATTATTACTTCTGTCACAGTATACACACATACGTACATATACATATATATTTAGGCTAAGCTTTAGTTTAGGCTTAGAATTCAAAAACTACTAGAGTAGGCTCAATATATGTAAAAAGTAAAAAATATAATTTATGTATTAACGCCACCGCAGCTACAGATTAGGTGATTTGTAAGTGCAGGTTAGATTACGTTAGAACTGACCTAACCGAACCTGCACAGGGTCACAGTATATAATCTTAATTATTTATTATTCTCAACACAACATACTGTATATCTCATAATAAAAAAAGCGTTTAAAGAGTTCACAATTTTCGGATTGTTTATAAATTGACAAGTAAGATTATAAACTAACCGTTTTCATAATCTTACGGTGACATATACATTTTTATAGAAACTAACGAAAACAATAATTTACAATAGTTTACTTTTTAGCCTTTTCTCTTCTGCAGTTAATATCGATTTGATTTTAAGACTTTTAAAGTTAACATTTAATTAAGTATGAACGAGGTAGCACCAGCGGGCACACTGTGTGGGGTGGGTGGGGTTTTGGGGTGGTACGGACTCGGCGGCGAGGTGAGACTCACGTGCTTCTGCTTGAACGTGCCGATATAGTATGCTGTAGCTTTAGTTATTTAGTAAATGTTATGATTTTATTTGCATGGAGGACAATTAGAAAAACACTTAGAAAAGAGAAATATATTTTTAGATAATTTATGAAACATACGGATGAATATAGTGGGATTGTATGATTTGGCGCGTAGCACCTCTCGGAAGAATACATATATACACAAAGTTGGTGCTTCGTTTGTACAAATGTAGTTGGTAACTCTACCAACTCGCCCGGCTGTAACTTACTTGCACTTACTAATTAAACTAATGCTTGTGCTTTAAAAAGACGCTTTATATTAAATTATGTATCATTATGTATGTTGGTCAGTACATTTTATAAATATGTTATTTTATGTAATTTTAAATATATAATTTTAATAAAATATTTTTAAGAGTGTATTTAAAGGAATATTATTTATTTTAAAATTTACATAATGTAAGAGTATTAAATATATATCTATGTAAATATTAGCATTTAGCATTGTCTGTTGGTCGCATGAGTTTAAAACGATTATATTATATTATCTCATAGTGATGTGCCTATATATGATGATATATTTTTACTTGTATAGAAAAATATACACCATTAAATAGAATATACTTTAAATGTAAAGAAAATGTATTTTATTACATATGTGTATGAGGTATAAAATATCTAATGGTGAATTATTTCTCCACCGACCGATCACCACGACGTATTTTCCAATATATTTATACTTCATTTTTGTTTATAAGATACTTACTAATAAATTTATGGAAATTCATTACTTTTTTTATACAACTTTATGTTTTATAATCAATTAACTTACTATACTGTTTATTTGCCTTTAAAAATAAATAAAACAAAATACAAGCAATAAAGTATGGAAAGTGCGTGGTGCGTGCGTGCCGCAGTGCAGCGGTCGGTGCGAATGACGTGCGTGTTGTCGCAGCGCCGCCGCGCTCCAGCACGCTGCCTGCCGCGCTGCGCGCCCACAACGTGAGTCACGCCCCCACACCCCCCACTCCCCCCACACAGGTACAGGTAGGCCCGTCGCGTAAGTAAGTGTGGTGTTGCAGTGGTGTCGTCGCTGCGCTCAGCGCCGCGGCCCGGTTACGGGCTCGCCGCGCGCTCTCACACCTTCTCCTCCAGCACCGCGGTGAGTCTGGTCTCGCGGCTAATAACTCCAATTTGGGACTATGTAACTGCAAATGAATGCCGTCGTGGCGCAGGGGCACAAGCACAAGGGTGTGACTTGAACGCGACGGTTGTGGGTTCGATCCTCACTCGAGGAAACAGAATATTTACTTCCATCTATATTTTCATTTCTTCGCTCTGGAGCGGCGTTGAGTTCCGCCACTCAACACGCCTCCAGAATTCGGCGGAACGAAGTGGTTTAACACTGTGTTGTGTTTGAACCCTCTGCCTAACCTGCTGTGTGCGGGATACAGCGTGAAGCTGATTTGATTTGATTCTGATTTTGTAACAATTGACTTTGTTTTAAATTATTAATAATAAAATCACGACACTATTTTTTATTGTTTTTTACGTTCCGTTGGATTTACTTATAAACAACAATTATTTTTGTCGCTCATTTAAATAAAAAAATGCGAAGTTATAAATGTTTGAATAATAACTATTTATACTAGTATTTTATTTTCGGAGCAGATATATTTGTGAATCATTGTTCAGGGCGACTTCACGTTCAGCGGCATCTACGACAAGACGCACAGCACCGACTTTAGCAGCGGCAAGTCAGACAGTGAGTACCGTATACATTCCTACATTACTTGTATTTATTTTTATTCTGTATACATAATATTAAATTTCTAATAATTTTGTTCCATCTTCCTTTAGTTACTTAATCCCTTTTTGGGTGCCAGTGTTGTCTTTTACTAAGGAGTATTCCATACAAGGAGGTGACTGGCAGGGCGACAGACAAACTCAGTTGAGAGAAGAAGTTATTATTATATTAATAACTTAAATATTTAATAAATAAAGGTATAAAATATGGTATTTAAAAGAAAATGTTTAAATGTCCAATATCCTGCATACGGTATCATTTTAGATTGTCATCTTCATCTTCCAATCGCCTCCTTTACTGAGTTAAATGTGTACGAGTATATTGAAGTATCAAAACATTTAAAGTTGAAAGCGGGGAACGGAGTGTCTGCTGTATGCGGGATACAGCGTGATTCATATAATTTAATATGACAGCAAAAGTGGCTACAGTCAGATATTTCATTATTGAACTAATTGAAAATATACGAGTAGTATACCTGTGTGTAACGCGCGTGTTGTCCATTTATGTGCAGTGCGGACGGACCTGTGCAGTGAGTAGCGCCGCCTCGCGCTGTGCACACACACACACGCGCACACGCACACACCAATCCATTGCTAGAGCGTTTTATATTTGTTTACAGTTGCTAAGTTTAAGTATATTTAGTATTAAAGCGGCAATTACATACATACGTATTCTGCAGTGGTTCCAGTGCACTATGTTAGGTGATTACAAATAAGTACCCTAGAGACTCAGACGTTGACAGTTGTATTCAATATATTTTTGAAAATGTTATGTATGTTAAGAAAGACATTAATGATTTTACCAAAATTGGGGATGTACATAATGTTAATACTAGAAATAGGCTTAAACTTAGTGCACCTGGGACTCGATTGCATCAAATCCGTAATTCTTTTATGGGACAATGTGTACGCTTTTACAATAGGATGCCAGAAAACGTCAGAGAATTTAAACAAATTGTGAAAAGACGTTTGTGTGTTAAAGGTTATTACCAAATTAATGATTTTATAAATGATAACACCCCATGGGAATGAAATGCTCGCTCTAGTCTGTTTCAAAGGTATCATTGTCACAAATAATTAAATATGTATTTGTTTAAAATAAAAAAAATATAAGTCCCGCTGAGTTTCTTGCGCCGGCTCTTCTTAGGGCTGAGGCACTAACTTTTGTGAACTGGTGGTAAATTATTTGACGTTCAAAAAATAAAACTTGTAACTTTTTATTTTGAATAAAAATATTTGAATTTGAACTTATATAACATAGTGCCCTGGAAGTAGTTTGCAGTAGTGAGTCATCCCAACATCTGTAGGTACCTCACGGCATGACCGCTTCGCTTCACTGGTTAGTGAATGCTGATTCATATGTTCGTTGGTTTTGTTTGATGAGGCTTGTTTAGTCGTTCCCACCTACAGTTCGATTATTAACATGTGACGTTGTAACGTTTCAGTTTCTGCCGGCTCCATCACAGACGTGGATAGAAGTGCTGTGGTGAGTATTCTATTACGTTGTTATAGCACTGCTACACACGTAGCTGTCAGCTGTCAGCTGTCAGCTGTCAGCTGTCAGCTGTCATCAGTCTCCCCTTAGACAGCGCAATCAGAGACACACTTCGTAGACTAATTATAAAACGCTCAATGTCCTCCAGACGACAGACGGCGGCGCAGCGGTGCGCGGCGGCGGCGTGGGAGTGGGCGTGGGAGCGCGCGGCGGCGGCGTGCGGCGCTCGCTGCCCAACATGGCCACATCGCACCTGCTGCACGAGCCCGCCAAGCTGTACCCCTACCATCTGCTGCTCATCACCAACTACCGCCTGCCGCCCGACGCCGACCGCCTCAACCTGGAGCGCCACCTCTGCGACGCCGAGTTCGAGGCCATCCTGCAGCTGCCGCGCCCCGACTTCTACCGACTGCCGCAGTGGCGCCGCAACGAGCTCAAGCGCCGCGCGCGCCTCTTCTAGGCGATCATGCCGGATAATCGAGGCTGTACTATAACTTGTTCTTTATTTAATTTTCTACACATATGTAGGTATAACTTATTATTTGTGCCGTATAGTGTTCGAGAAGGTTCTAAGGCGCGCGTATAGCAAGTTACGTAGTAACTTTACCTAAATTAATATAATTATAATAATATATCGATGCCTTGTTGTATGTATAGAAGAGATATATGGGTGAGTGTGTGTTTGTCTGGATGAGGTGTGAGCGCCAAATATATTAAATGCAGCTTGATGTTCACTGGCGCGTCTCGGGATTGGAGTTCATTCGCAAATAACGGAGTGTGACATTGTTTAACCCGGAGCGGGAAGGGTGCTGTTACATAATCTTTTATAAATACGTACAAAGTTGCAGACAAGATAACATCGGTCTTCAATTATTGATTGGACAAGTTATATTACTTCCCTCTTTGGTGTTGATGACCGACTTTGAGATATTTTGAACCGCTTATTACGAACGATAACGATGTACATAATTTTTCCCTGTCTATTTAAAAATAAAAGGGAACACTTGCCTTTGAAGTTGGTTCCGCGTTAGGACGCGGTGCGACACATACATGCGAGCTGATGTTCCTACACGTGCGAATGTTTGCGTGTGTGCGTGTGCGACTGCGCGTATGTAAATGTGTGCTTATTTATAATAATAATTACTACGTTGTTTTTAATATTATTATCACCAGATCGGTTGCAATGTAAATTGGAGGGGGGAGGGGTCTGAGGACGAGTGGAATAGAGGGAGGGGGGGGGGAGAAGATAGGCGGGGTACGGGGGTAGAGCCTAGTTCGTTACCATGTGTGTATGTGTGCGCGTCGCCCCGACGTCGTAGCTTGTATGGTATTTATGTGCTATTTTAAAATAATTAATATTAATATATTCTATAAAAATGTATGTATAGGTGTGCGGCGATAGCTCACCCCTTCCTCCTCCCCCCTCCCCCCCACCGCTTCTCCCGCAGTAGGTGGAGGCGCTTCCTTTAGACGTCACTTACAGTAAATATGTGTTTAAATATGTTAAACATTGACTTTGTATAATTGTGTAAGAACTTTATTTTTTTTTACTACAGCTTTGTGTATAGAGATGCAAGTATATGTGAGATGCGTCACGCATACTTCCTAATTGTAATTGTAAGATGTCAACTTGCCGATGTTATATCATAACTAAGTATTGACAAGTACCCAAGAGATAAAGTAGTCGAAATAAACAATTTTTAAAATCTTGCAAAGGACTACGTCCATGCGGCGCGTGAAAGCGAAGCTAAAGTAACTTATCAGTGATTTTTAAAGCGAAGACTTATGCTTCTCAGTAATAAAAATTGCATTTCACATTATCTGTTTGTGTCATTTATTCCACCATTGACAAATATTTGTTAAAGCTGAAAGCTTTATTAGTTATTAAAATATACCTACATGCTAATATACCTACTTGATAAAGTCACATAAAAAATAAGATATTCAGTTTCACGCTGTAACTCGCATATAACATGTAGAAAGGTAGGTAAAGGAAACATTGTGTTGTCTGGCGGACCTTAGCGTCGCGCTTTGACCTGTTACCACCACACTACGACGATCCTTACAAGTCAAATTCAGGATTATATAAATCTAACGAGTAAGTAAGTATGCGAATAAATATGAGCTATAATAAGTACCTTCTAAATTAAACAAAATCGGCAAGAAATATGGCATTAAAACATCTTAGTGTTGTGTGCACACTGTACCTACTTGTAAAATATAATTCATTATTAAAAATAACCGATTATTAAATACCGTTAATTACAATAATTAAAATATTCGCAGCTGGTAGCTAGCTGCTCGCCTCCGTGTCTCTCCCTCTCTCACGTGTCGTAACGTGCGTCGTATCGTCGGTACTTGCAAAAACCTTCGTAGATTGGAACGATGTCCCCTGGAATAAAAATATCATCGATATAGACTTATATAGGTGCGGGCCAAAGAAGCCTTTTAGGCCGCAGCCCGGGACTCCTTCTCCGCTAGAGATGTGTCAATGCACTTTAAAACAATTAAATTAACCATTTTGCGAAGAAGGCGAGAATATCTTTACAATATCGAAGTATAGGTATTCCTAGGTACTCCTTCAGGGACAGCACTGCTTGCTGTTGGCCGGCGAGAAATAAAAATACTTTAGGTAAATATATGTATAAACAAATAGATTTTAAAATTGTCAAATCTCTTACTTGGTGTCGTACCTACCTACGTTATACAACTTTAAGAGGTCATTTTACACTAAAATTACAAATTCCTAAATATCAGTAGACCCAATGACAATTGCTGGACATATATGGAGCAGCAATGGACAAGTAGTCTTGCAGATAGTGGTAAGTCCTATTGACTTGACTTGTCTAGTTCGAATGAAACGGATAATTCCCTGTCCCGTTTGATAGGAGTTTGTTATTGACGTTACTTTTAACTGACTTCAAAGAAGAGGAGGTTATTCATTCGATTGTTATGTTTTTTGCTATATATGCTATATGAGACTACTCAACCAATTATGAATGATTTTTAGGGTTCTGTAACTCGGGAGGAAAAACGACGGAACCTCTGTAGGATCACTTTGTTATTCGTCCGTCAGTCTGTTAAAACCCTTTTTTTGTAGGAATGCGTGGAGGTATTAAGCTGAAATCAAATACTCAGGTAAATCAAATAACGCCCGATTAACACAATTCTTTTATAGTATTTTTCACCTGTCTACCCTCTTTTACACGAGTTCGCTAACAGATAATAAATAATTAGCTTTACATATCAACACTGTAATATCTAATAATGTATATTATTATAAATATCAAGTAGGTATTAACATTCCTTATACAAATTACGATAATGTCGTAAAAAAAATTGACTCACAGTCAAATGTGTTGATGTTAATGAATATTTTAATTTACTCGTTGGGAAATAGCCTTAAATGTTAAATTATTGATTTGTGTAAGAATTTATAATATTCTTTGTAAAATAACTGTAATGATTGCATATTACAAAAATCGAATCGAATAGTCCAATATCGAAACCGAATTCAAAATAATTAATTGAATATCGAATCGAAAATAATTAATTGAGAACCTCCGCCTTGTTTTGGAAGTCGGTTATAAATTCTGATTTATTACGAAGAAATACAGATTTATTGTAAGTATAGAGATATATTGCTATATATTCGCAGGCCGCCTCATGCCTCGAGTTCTCAGAGTTGTTTACCTTTAGTATCTAGTATTTTTGTAGTAGTGAGTGTTTACGTCATTGGTATCTGTGCGTGGATGAATATCGCGATATACGTGATACCACTAGTATGATAATATAAGTAAAACTAATTACCCAGCCTGGCGCATTAGGATAGCGCATACCTGTAGACACAATGTTTGTGGGTTCGACTCATTCGTAGGAATGAATTAATTTTTATTTATTAGACAGGATACGGCGTGAAACTGAAATAAAATAGATATATAGATATATACGTACTGAAAGTCAACCCCGACCTGTCGCTGCAGTCCGTGTGCATGACGCCGCACACAGACTCGTACACCACCCAGTGGGAGCAGATGAGGTCCGGCCTGGAGACGAACGGTGTTAGAAACTAGAACAATCTAGCTTAAATAGGACGCAGTGACAGAGTGGACGTGTCGAGCTCTGTAATACATGTGGTAAATAGGTTCCTATAACCTTTTTAGTGTAATTTGTTGTAATTTTTTTTGTCACGATCGATGAAGCTACTGTAAATCTAATCTATGTTCAAGCTGTATACCTAGCAGGGTAGTCAGAGGAAACATAGCCCCAAATACTACGGTCTTTGCATACCTCTTTCGTCCACTGTCATCAATCTCTGCATACATGCCTTTCGGGGGGTCCTCATGCATTTTATATGTATAGTTGACACTATATTTTCGAAGGTCAACCAATGTCTCTCCCTTCATGTCCTACCGCTCATTTTCTTTCATAAATCTTTTTTGTTAGTCTTTCATCATTCTTTCTCCCCAAACCAACTGAGTACGTTCTTCTTCATTCTCACAGTGGAATCCTCTTTATTTTTGGAAAAGACCAGGCAAACACGCATGGGTCTCCTGATGGTAAATGATCCCCACCGCCCACGACTTTATGTAACACTACGATCTCTACATACCTTTTCGTCTCGTCCACTGTCATCAACCTCCTGATACATGCTCTACGGGTGGTCCTCATGCTTTTTACGTGACCTTCCTCCAGTATCTTTGATACAGTGCTTTCGAAGGTCAACCGAGGTCTCCCCCTACCTCTCTTACCACTTACTTTTCCAACATAAATCTGTTTTGCCTTTCTTTCATCACTCATTCGTGCGACGTGCTGAGCTGTGCACGTTTTTCTTCATTCTCGCCGTGACATCCTCGCTAGTACCTGCCATTCTGTGTATTTAGTAGTTATGTAGTTTTCGTATGTCATTTTTCCATCTAATAAATAAATATTGCTCCTCACTTAATAATCTCCCAACAGTTGAGCAGGTTCCGTAAGCAGTCGGTGTTGTTGAAGCTGCCGCGGTGCACGAGGCCCATCTGGAGGTACTGGAAGTGGCGCGACGGGTCGTCAAAGTACTGAGCGGATGCTATATCACTGTGCCCTGAATACATTAATATGAATAACATCTAACTTTGTG
The DNA here is from genome assembly GCA_036379175.1 of Heliconius cydno galanthus. NCBI lineage: Eukaryota > Metazoa > Arthropoda > Insecta > Lepidoptera > Nymphalidae > Heliconius > Heliconius cydno. The sequence continues at coordinate 762,968 of JAKRZM010000282.1, forward strand.
TATTCAAAATATAGTCTCATATTTTGTCTACATCTTTTGATTTAAAGAAAATAAATAAAGTCACTTTTTTTGTTTTGGGGCTTTGTGACTGTAAAACAGACTGGTTGTAGGTTTTTTTAAATATTTTTTTTAATTCTTCCGTCTCTCTAATGTGATCAGAGATTTTGATATGCTTTAGTATATTTTGTTCTAATCAATGTGTAGAATTTTAAATTTTAAAGTAGTCCATGGTTTCATCCGTTTTGTTAAAGTGTCTTTATAGTTTTCATATTATTTTAAGTCTTCGTTTGTACTATTCATTTGTTTCTGTTAATTACTTTACTCCCCACGTATCTGCAGAACTCAATAAATGCCTTCTGGGTATCAGTATACCTATTCATGTTGTCGGTTCTTATTTGTTTTCCCTATTTGGGTCTCTCACTCCTGTGGTGTCCGGCTCGCAGATACACGATGGGTTCTCCTTGCACTTAAACCTATGTAAGTACTGGGAGAATCCACCGCGGCCGGTCAATACTTGCGTCAGTATGCTGTCCATTTTTATCTTGCCAATGATCGTATGCGCTACCCGCGTTGGGAAAAACAACTTGGTTCCCGTTGCAGTGTCACCAGACTGGTATCTCCGGTTCCATTCGTCAATTAACTTCTGACGAAGAAGTCGCTTAGCGATTGAGATCGGACATGCGTCGCAGTCTGATTTTTTCTTTAGTTTAGACGCCAACTTGGCCAGCTCGTCCGAGCACTCATTTTTTTCCAGCCCTGCGTGTGCTTTCACCCAAAATAAGCAGACGGTCTTATTTTGGGTGCGACAATGCCTTATGTTGTCTCTAATCTTCACGACTAAGGGGTGGAAGGACTTCTGGCTTTTCACCGACTCGAGTGATCACCTCGAGTCGGTATATAGACCAAAAGAGCTAGCCGGATTCGCCAGCATCAGAGTGGTAGATACACAGCGCCAGCAGCTCAGCCTGGCAGACCGAGCAGTGCGAAGCAAGTTTCAGTGTGAAGGCCCTGGTTTCCACTTAGTCATTCCATACGGAAATGGCCGCCCCAACTCCCTCTTCAAACTTACTCCCGTCTGTAAACATTCGCACAGCTTGGCAATTGTGTCTGTCCACTTGCTCTCGGTCCTACGGTGGGCTGGAGAATCTGAGAGCTATTCCCTCTGCCGGATGCTGCAACCCGTAAGGCACGACTCTTCGCTCGATCTGCCTGTCCCCAAGCACCACTTCGGATTTCCCCCACTTTATCTCATAGAGGGCGGCTGTCTCCTACACTCTGAGATCTAGTGGCAGTAATCCGGCAAGTACTAGAAAGGCATTCAGGAAGACGTTAGTTCGGTGGACCCTGACATTTTTTGGGCAAAACCCCTTTGCAAAGCATCCAAACGCTTTCGAGCCCCCAGCTTTTTTGTTTCTTTTGCCCCTGCGCTCGCGGCGTACAAGACCATTGGTTCGACAACTGCCGTATATATTAGTTTGAGGACCTCAGGCTGAAGACCCCAGCTAGCTTTCGCCGCTCTGGATAGCACGCTGTTCACTTTAATGTTTAATATGCTTAAGTGTGAATTAAAGGTGAGCTTGTCATCAACGAAACGAACGAAACGAGCCCAAGGATCTTTATTTCTTTAGAGAATTCAAAGTCGATCCCGCCCATGGTCATGCGTGGGATATTATACTTTAGATTGCGCCTCACCGTCGTCGCCTAGGTTTTATGTCGCGCGAACTTTATTTTATTTGTCGTATCCCCTAAAAATACGCAAGACCGGCGTTGACACGCAAAGACATCCCCAGACCCGTATCGCCCTCGAATATTAGGACGACATCGGCCGCGAACGCTTGGCAATAAATCTGCCGAAGCACCAATCCTTAAAGCAAGGGGTCAAGTAGGAGATCACCTATCACCTACACACAGCCTTTTGAGGTTCTCTTCGCGTATTCCGCGCCGGCATCTCACGGCAACCCTTCAGTCCTGTAGATAGTTGTCGATCACTTCTCTTAAATTGTTACGGCAGCTTTTGATGATATGGGCAGGAAATAACAATACTCACTGGAAAATAAGTATGCTAATACAATAACATACAAACAAACGAATACTTTCATGTTTAGAAAAATAAGATTTAACAATATAACTTCTTTATTGAAAGAAAAATGACAGAAATCTAAAAGCTTACGACTACTTATTTGTCAACAATCCGGCAACAGTTCATCAGTCACGGTAATTTCATTTAGTTCATAATGTCTTCTGCGCACTGTGCATTTAATAATAACTCTACTTTTCTTATTACCCTGAGATCCGGCCGTTGAATCCTGCATAAACGAGTTTTCTTAATTAAACCTATATTAATGAATAATACATGATTAGTAGAACAGATTACACCTGGGTTGCCTGGAAGAATCCTGCCGCAATCACCTTTAATTACATTTTTTCGTAACTCGTTTTTGGAGAAAATTGCACCCATACGTTTTTTATATGAATCGCACATCATTTGAAAGATAATCGCATAAGGAATTGGAAAATTAAGGGTTGCCAGCTCTCAGTCTGCCGCAAGTCTAGGGTTGCCTGGTTTAAACATGTCACTAAATGTTAATAATTTGCACTCATGTGTTTTTTTAATGAATTATATATCAAATTAAAGCTTATTTTTTTCTGAACACTATAAAACAGGGTTGCCTGGAAAATTCCTGCCGCAAACAGGGGTTGCCAGCGTTTGAAATATTTTATTCCGGTTCCGTTTGACTATGAGAATAGACGATGAAATGCGCGGTCTGCCTTATGTTTTAAAGTAAAATATTATATAATAGAAGGTCAATCTTAAAATCAATGTTTATTCTAATTGTTCACCTGTTAAATGATGATTTTAATCATATTAAGTACACGCAGAAAACTATTTAAAGATCATAGGGCAGAAGAAATCATCCTTATTTTTCAAGTAAAATAATGAATCTATAATATTGAGTCTTTGCAAAATCTATTTTCTAAATACTAATATTTATTTATTAATTTAAATAACCCTTTTAAAACAACTAAATTATCTAATTAAGTAAATGTTTACAAATATCGATCTACTATAAGGTATTAATTACAACATGTTTCCTTAATATAATGAGAGGTGACAATTATTGCGGATATTTTTTTTATTAATTAAGAAAATATGGAAAATTACATTTCAATAAACAATCTCTCTCTCTCTTCGCCCTCTGCTTGTTTGATTTGACAACGCCGTCCGTATCCGTAGAAAGAACTATGGCGCCCATCTTTTTGGTACGAATATTTACGTTTTTGCAAAGTAAATGAAAACTATTCAACTAATAAAAACTATTAAAAAATATAGATAAAAAAATGTCGCTAGCAAGAACTTGTCCGTCTATGCTGATAGTTTTTAAGGCATTTAGGTCTGAAAGAATTGTCCTTATAATTATAATAAAGCGTAATCACTCACTCACGTCCCTAACTTAGTGTAATCAAAACTGAGGCAATTCCCACGGCCACAATTGTCACATTTTATTAAACTATATAATATTAAACATTAAAGTATACTTACGTTTTGCATTAGAAAATAATTAAAAAATACTTCTTTATATTTTTGTTTTTAAACAATGAACTTTTTGTAACACTGTAAATGATAACCGTGCATTGTGTCACTATTTAAAAAAATGTCACTGTATTTAAAATTCATTTTTTGGCGAAACAATAACATAATTTTACACTTTTGGAAAGATTCCTTGTTAAATTCTATCACATTTTCACATCTTCATTTTTGTCAAGTAAAAACGTCTTTACTCCAAAACGAAAGGTAAGTAACTAAGTAATATGCTCAAAAACAACTCATTTGGCCATCTGCACTTTTATTGCATTTAGAAACAATACATCTTCGAAAATAATTTTATTGCATTTGGTTTGCTTTGTATCGCGCCGCAAAATGTTTATCTATAGTAAAAAATAGCCAACTAATTGATATTTGCCGACTCTTGGTCATAAACCGTAAATAGCGTTTATTAGTCGGCATTACTGTCGGATTTTCTTCGAATTTATTTTGCTAACTTAGTTTTGTTTATTATAATTCTATTATATATATTTCTTTCCTATGCAAATTATTAAAAATTGCGTGAGAAAAAAAAATTGCGGCAAGCGTTGTCAAATCAAACAAGTAGAGGACGAAGAGAGAGAGAGAGAGAGAGAGAGTTCATTGAAATGTATTTTTCAATATAATTAATAAAAAAAATATCCGCAATAATGGTCACCCTTCATTATATTAAGGGAACATGATGTATATGTATGTATATTAATAGTTTATAGAAGATCGATATTTGTAAACATTTATTTAATTAGATAATTTAATTGTTTCAAAATGGTAATTTAAATTAATAAATAAATATTAGTATTTAGAAAATAGATTTTGCAAAGACTCAATATTATAGATTCATTATTTTACTTGAAAAATAAGGATGATTTCTTCTGCCCTATGATCTTTAAATAGTTTTCTGCGTGTACTTAATATGATTAAAATCATCATTTAACAGGTGAACAATTAGAATAAACATTGATTTTAAGATTGACCTTCTATTATATAATATTTTACTTTAAAACATAAGGCAGACCGCGCATTTCATCGTCTATTCTCATAGTCAAACGGAACCGGAATAAAATATTTCAAACGCTGGCAACCCCTGTTTGCGGCAGGAATTTTCCAGGCAACCCTGTTTTATAGTGTTCAGAAAAAAATAAGCTTTAATTTGATATATAATTCATTAAAAAAACACATGAGTGCAAATTATTAACATTTAGTGACATGTTTAAACCAGGCAACCCTAGACTTGCGGCAGACTGAGAGCTGGCAACCCTTAATTTTCCAATTCCTTATGCGATTATCTTTCAAATGATGTGCGATTCATATAAAAAACGTATGGGTGCAATTTTCTCCAAAAACGAGTTACGAAAAAATGTAATTAAATGTGATTGCGGCAGGATTCTTCCAGGCAACCCTGGTTCTACATCTGTTCTACTAATCATGTATTATTCATTAATATAGGTTTAATTAGGAAAACTCGTTTATGCAGGATTCAACGGTCGGATCTCAGTCTATATTGACATTGTTACAATTCGTATTTTTAGTAAATTTCAGCCTCTACTATATATTTTAAATTTACGATTGTAAAATTTTTATGTAAGTAGTTTCAGTAGCTTAGTCTCTCGTCTTAGTAGTAAGAATAAAATTTGTCTTTTATATTTTAACTATCACCTCATAACCTCATTGTACACAATTTTTATGATTATAAAAGCTTGTCGCGTTAATCAATATTTAATTAAATTGAAACTTTAGAAATTGAAACTTAGCAGATTTTACATAATTAGTACTAGTTAATTTACACAAGTAAATCGCGCGATAGATATGTCGTCTTACACTGGTCGACCTAAGTGCGATTTTTGTTTGTTTTTATGATGTTTGAAAGATGATTGTTCTGAAACTAAAATAATTTCGTTGATAATGAAATATATAATAGTATACGCAATATGCTTTTCTCAAATCACTTTATTTATTTGAAATATTTGTCTTGAAACAAAAAGTATGTCATCTTAAGCACAATTCCCCTACTTAATATGATTAACATCATCATTTGATTTTAAAATTGACCTTCTATTATATAATATTTTACTTTAAAACTGCCTATTCTCATAGTCAAACGGAACCGGGATAAAATATTTCAAACAAGCGGCCCGCGGCTTCGCCCGCATGATTAATCATTTAATAAACAGAATTGACTGACAGTCAAATGTGTTGATATCAATGAATAATTTAATTTACTCGTTCAGAAACAGCCTTAAATATTAAATTATTGATTTGGTTTATAGTATTCTTTGTAAAATAACTGTAATGATTGCATATTACAAAAAATATCCAAATCGAATCGAATAATCCTATATCGAAATCGAATCGAAAATAATTAATTGAGAACCTCCTCCTTATATATAATTACAAAAAAATACAGATTTATTATAAGTATAAGTATAGATATGGATTGCTATATATTTGCAGAATCAACTTTTGCCTTGAGTTAATTGAAATGACTACAACTTTTTTTAATGAACCGATTTTGATAAAACAACCTTTAGATGTTAAGCTGGGTTGAAACAAAGAAATTGGTGTAAGTTTTACTTAAATCGGTTCAGTACTTTCAGAGATTAGCGTGATCATACAAAGAGACAGAAACACAGACAAGAAATAAAAATTTTGCTTTCTCTTATTCTTTTTAAGTGTCCCTCTATCAATTTCAGTCAAAACTACTAAATGTACAGACAAAATTTTTTACTGCTGTATTATATATAGTTTATTACTAAATAAAGTATTTCATACAAAAATATCATAGATTCAGTTCTCCTAAAATTGTTATTTTTAACCAAAAAATACGTTGTTGTGAAATATATGTTTGGACAGTATAGGTAATTCAAGTTTATTAAAGTGGCATCTATGATCTACCCCTACTTATTCAAAAAGATGTATTTCGTTAAAAATGTGTTGATACGGACAATGACAACTATTAGAATATTGATAAATGCCTTTCATCAGAATAAGTTTGTAAATATGTTTCCCCTCCAGCGTTGTCGCCCAGTAGAAAGATAACCGGCACTTCTACAATATGTAAAGATACAGACGGAATCTCAAGAAAAGCGTCTATTAAAAAACTAAATTTAAGTGCAACAACACAGTGAACCGACCAGCTCTTAAGACCAGTGAAACGTAATATTCCTTTGTAGTGTGCAGACCTATAAAAACTAGAAACTGTGGCTTAACATACATTGTGCAGAAAGGAGAAGCATCGGTTTTGGAGGAACGAAAACATTTTCGATTCAAGAATCGAAGTCACCTGCATGACGCCATAAAAAGAATGATTTGCGAGGCTAAAGAAATACAAAGACATCTTAAGTAGACAAGATGGTTGGGATTTTTTTACCACCAGAAATTAAGAACAAACATGAAAAAGGGGGTTCTGCATATTTTTTTTGTTGCCCTCTCTCCTTGGCATATTTAAGGAGATTGACCGGTGCTGACAGTGTACGAATTATCTTTATTGTAAGCACCATTTATACTTTACTTAACTATAAACTTATTTCACTGAAAGTAGCAAAAGAATTTTATATAGTTTGATTACGAATATGTTTGAAAAGAAATTAGTTATTAAAAAATTAAACTTCTTGAATTCTTTTTCTTAGAATACATTTTTGTAAACACTTAATCATTAAACTTATGTAGACTACTTGTTTAATAGGTATTTAGTTAAATATTTAATACGATATTCATCTTCTTAAAATAATTTACTAGTAATAACCATAAGGAACTTGAAATTTGTGTGCTTCGGTTCGAAGTACTATCTTAGATTTTATTATACATTTAAAAATCTAAATATTTTTTGCTGTATAAATTATTTGTTATTAATTTTGTAATACGAGTATAAATTTTAGGGTTTTTTTAGTGCAATGTTTAGATCAAACTTAATTCGTTATCTGTGAGCGCGTTAATTACTTAATTTGTAATCTGTGGTATGTTTTTTCTAAATATTAAGTTTCAGCGAATGGTAACATTGTGCAGATTGCCGAGTGCCGCGCGTGCTAATAACATCGCACTTTTCGAAACCAATTTTTGAGTGTTCGTTCTGTCTAAATTTTAAATGACTGTTAAGCAAACAGTGTAGTGAAAATGACATTGTTATATTGGTAATAGGAAACCCGTTCAAACCCAAAGTTGTTGAATGTTAATTACGCAATAAGTGTCAGTATTGTGGGATTATTATGAACTTTGAGGACTATGAAACTCTCCCGACGCAGAGCTCCATCACACACATGACCGCCGGAGCGATAGCGGGGGTGATGGAGCACTGCGTCATGTACCCCCTGGACTCCGTCAAGGTAGGCTGCTGTCGACTGCCCTCTACTGCCGGGGCGCAGGCCCTCGCCCGTTGACATCCTAACCTAATCTGTCTTGTTACGCCACCAATTATATTTCTTTTGGTTACATAAAAACCTGCTTACTCTTATATCGCCTATAAATACGTTTATTATATGTCAATAATTAAACTGAACTGAATTACTAATTGAACATCATTTGATTATATATATTTATTATTTGAGGAATAAGGTTTTCACTTATTTTAAGCTACAATTTTCTATATAATTGTAAGAGAGTAGTTATTGCTAACATGGACAGCTAGATATTCGTGTAAACTTTTTATGTTTGACAAATAAAGAAAACACCTATGCATATATTATTATACAGCGAACATTATAAAATAAATTTGTTCCATTTTGACAATGTTGTTGTGTGTGGTTTTATTTCCTATGACATTAAATATATTATGTAAATATTGACTTGGTTAATTCAGCTCTTGACCTTGAATTACATTGCTAGTATAGTACATGAAAATTACATACAAGTACAGATTTAAAAGATAACACACTATATCATTTAAAGTTTTTAAAATATCTTTATATACATAAATATAAGTTATAAAACATAAACTCAGTGTTTTATTTTTCTAAATGTGAATAATATATAATTGTTGGTGAACATGTGCTTGCATTTATAAAACTATTATAATATGATATAGAGACTGCATGATACACATGTCATACAAGTAAAATACATGTTATTTAATATGGTGCTCAAACATAACATATGCATAGCACACATACAATAGCATAAGTATATAGAAAATACATATGTTAAAAAAACATATTTACAGAATATGAATCTATGTTTCTGTAAATTTTTGTTTGCCTTTGAACAATGAAATGGATTTCAATTAAACTTTTTTATTGTATAGGTAAAGGAAGGCCTGAGCAGAGTCTAGGCTATTCTTAGTTTTATAGACTGGCATACCATACATAAACCCATAAATTGTTTAAATTTAGTATATTTTGTGTTTAATTCCAATTAGACAAAAAATATACTAAATTTAAAACAATAAACATCAACCTTAGCTAATTTCTCATTCAGATATAAACCTGCAAAAATAACTAAAGATGTAGAACATTTTTCATAGGTCTAACTAAAATATAACAAATAAGAAAATCTCATTTTAGCACAGGTTTTTTATTAGTATGATTACTATAGACATCATCCATGCTCTTTTCTGTTTTTTTAAGATTTTTACTTATTTAATATTATTTTAATATACTTTTTTACATAACTGTGACAGTTTTGAAAGAGAACAACTGCAAAATGAATGGAGGAAGGTGAGAGGAGACTCCTCTTTAAATGTTGAATAAAGGAGTCCATTAATTAATATGCATGTCTAGGTTTGTTCTTTTCTAGAGGATTGCTTTGTTTTGGATTCCATATGGATTCCTGTTTGAGAGACAGTAGCAGAAATTGAGGATGGCAGGCAGTTTTCTTTGGCCCAAAGAATTCATTCACTTGTAACAAGATATTTGTGTATTTATTTTGCAATGTGCATGCTGATCTGGATCAGGCGGAGGATCGGGAACTTTGGCGCACCTTGGGAGAGGCCTATGTCCAGCAGTGGGCCCGAAAAGCCTGATTTGATTGATTGATTGATGCTGATCTGTGTATTTATGTATATTTAATAATGTTCATGTACTGGCGTATTTTTTTTTGCATGATACACCATCTTTTCTCTAATTTCAATGCCAGTCAATACAAGGTTGCATGTACCTTCATGTCTGGACATTTTTATCATGGTCCTTAATTTTCTACAATAACATTAGATACTTTATACCAGTATTTTATTTAAGATAATATTTAAAGAAATAAGATTTTTGGGAGATACATAAAGCTTGATATGATTTTTGGTGAACGGTTTAAGATAAAGTAAAGTTTCTGAAATATATATTATACTTTATGGTAAATAATATTAATAATTGTATGAAAAAATATTTTTAACAACAGCATATTTTGAAAGGTTTTTGATACATAAAATCAAAATCATCCTAATATTTAATAATAATTCTCTATTGAGAAGACATTTTACATAATATGAACAATAATAATTCTATATGAGAATGTAGTCCTCCTTGCAGCCGCCCTGCCAGCACGCCTGCGTGAGGAAGGCGGTGTCGCAGTCGTTGGCGCCCGCCTTGGTGCCGCAGGCCCGCAGCTTGTCGGCGTGGCGCTGCAGCTCGGGTGGCAGCACGGCCACCACGGCTTCCACGTCCACGGCACCTTGCGACATCATGCCCGCTGTCTCCATCACGCACTTTATGTAGCACTTCAGCTTGGGGTCGGGCATCAGGTCGGCGCCGTCGTTCACCTTGTCGATCAGCGCGATGTCGGCGCCTGTCTCCTCGATGCAGCTGTCTCGCAGCATCTTCGCCAGTTCAGCCATCTCCCCCTCGAGTGCCGATGCACCGACCACTAAAATTGCGACGATTGAACAATTTACTATGAAACCCTGCATCTTGGAAAACTTTGTCTTGCAAATGCAAACTCGTTAATATTTTTTCGTTTATATAGAAGTTGTCGATGTCATGTCATATTAGTCAATTACCTGGTGTTTTCCTTTGACATCAAAATAACACACATTATAGCTTGAAATAGTCAATTCAAAATATACTATTTGATTTGTAATCTGTAATTTTTAAAGTTTTCTTGTGTATCATTATTTAAAACGAGCCGAGATGAAACTTGCTTCGTCATTAAATTGTACGTTAGCGACGTAGTATGTGGGTGTTAGATGGGACTCAGTGTGTCGCTTGTTGCAGACGCGGATGCAGTCGCTGCGGTCGGCGCACAACGGCAGCATCGCGGAGACCTTCCGCTACATGGTGCAGCGTGAGGGACTCTTGAGGTATCCTGGTGTTACACTGCAGGCACAGTTTAATGTTGCAATCTAAACCCAACTAATATTTAAATATTTATACCTAGTAATTACATAAAAATTAAGTTCGAGAATGTATGAAAATTTATAAAACCATCAACGTCATCTGCGCGTTCGCGTCGGTCATACTATGGCGCCCGAAGGCTAGGTCATTTCGATTCAGTGACATCTCCTTAATTATTATTTATTAGAATGTTATACAGAAACTATAATTTCAATCTAGATGAAATGCTAAAAGTGACTATTATATTTATTTTCATAAGGATGAATATCAAAATGTCGCGGTGACGGTTGCGTAGCGACGCGACGGTTGTTATTAACATGGCAGAATAAATTGCATGTCAAATTAGAAAGTACTTTAAAATATATTAGTTTATATATGTAATGTAATGTTATATAGCCTATAGCACTTCTGAAGAATACAGCTTTCATACAAAACAAAAACAAAGTAAATCGGACCAGTAGATCCAGAGATCTTAGCGTTCAAACAAACAAACAAACAAACAAACAAACTGTTCCGCTTTATTATATTAGTATAGATAGATAATGAGATGAGGAGTCTTTGTTCCGGTTGACCATCATAACTTAGACGTTTCTGGCACTGCAGGTGGGGCACTGCCTCCTGACTAAATTGTCACAATTTGGATAAACTTCGCAAGTGTTCTTTTTTTAGGTTTACTGTTAGTACCGAAACGAATACTTCAGACGATATAAAATTTAAAACATTTAAAGTAACGTGTTTATCGGGGTTTTCACGCAGGAAAATGCATATACACATTGAAGTACTGCCTAAGCAATGAGTTCAAGAGTTAGATGCTCAGAGTTCGGTGCTGCTGTACGAGTACTTCTGTGACTCGTGAAACAAATCGCAAATGTTGTTATTGCTGTTTTGAAAACCGACTTGGTTGAACTTGGAGTCTCGTATCTCTTGATTTCAACTTTTAAGGGTTTCATTATTTCAAAGAAATGGTGTATTAGTACTTGAAAACAGCAATAAATGAAACTTTACCTAGGAATTATCGGAATAGAAGCCACATCCTACAGGCGTTCTGTACGCCTTACGAAGGTAACTCAAAGCTTGTATTTGAAAACTCGAAAAGTGTATCCTTGTTATTTTTTACATCGATTTTCCTGTTACACGCGTCTTTGTTCACTTGTCCGTTGTGTTACGTTATGTTGTGTTGTGCTCAGAACACATGTACAATACAGATGTAAGTCTCATTTATATATTCTACTTTTATATAAAGTGACGTAATGATTAATGTACTGAAGTTGAAGTGCTTTGTTGGCGTTGGCTGAGCCGATTTTTGTAGCTGGTGGTGGAGTTTTTTCATCTCTTCTAAAAATAGTAAAAATGTTTTCATTTTTAGAAAGTTCGCTAAGGTGCGTAAAATACAAGCGCTCCCCCATATTTGGATTCCATACATCCACACTAGCTTAAGGATTATTATTTTGTAGAGAAGCAACTTGTTGTCTACTGAGAGTTTGAAGTTGTGTGTCATGAGCCAGTACATATTTCTTTAGCTGATGTTTATTTCATGTGAAGGTCCAAGATATTTTTAATGAAACTATTCTAACCGGATTAATCGCGTATATTTAAAATTATACATTTTTGGAAACCCGACGTTGCGAACACTTTCCAGTAATTCATGGTCACGTGCAGGATAGGCCTCGGAGAAAATGATCAATCATCATCCATCATCCCCCAAAATAGTTAAGTACAATGCGACAGTATACAAGTTACAGATAACGCACAGTTGCGGTCTTCATCCAGACAATGTTTATATGGGTAAATTGAAATGTAAGTATATAATATACACCTTCCCAGATACATGGACTACGAGATCAGCGCGTTTAGCCAAACGAAATTTCAGCTATATAATATTAGTATAGACATTACCTATTATTTTTATGAAAAACATAACCGGGTTAAATTTTCCGCGCGTATTTCTTTATTACCCGCCTCGGATCTTCTAATCTGCTGGATGGTTTTGGCAATTAAAATATCTTTATCTTCATCTCCAAAATCGGAGTTTTGGAATTGAAATAAAACAAGGTGGCGGATATTTGTCACCAAAAGTAGTTTTATCAAAAAAGTGTTTACGAGTGGGGCATTGAACTTCATCGATTTACGTAGATTATAAAGGTGTATAACACCTATATGTTTAAAACCAATATGGACTATTTTAATTATTACAAGGAGTCGCTTTTCCCCACTCGTTTTCGCCGATTATTTATTACTCCAAAAACAGTTCGTTGCAGTGCTATCTGGGTGGGTTCACGCGATAGGGTATCGTCATTAAATGATTATCTTATCGCACTTCTCAATACGTGCGTGTTTATTATGAAGTCTCCGAAATCACTTTACTTGCGTTTAAATATTTGATTGTTTTAAAACCTCAGTAGCAAAAATGGAATAATTTCATTCCTTCCAATAACCTCTTAAAAAAACACTCGTAGTAAATTATTTTTTACCCATTTCTGGCCAGATTCGGCAGAAGGATTTCAATTGATACTTATTTGTAATATTTGTAATAGCCTAAGATCCCATCGCTTCAATCTGCAGGGATCTGTTTTATTAATTAAACTTATATTAATGAATAATACATGATTACTAGAATAGATTACACTTGAGTTGCCTAGAACAATCCTGAGACAATCACCTTTAATAAATTTTTTTCGTAATGCGTTTTTGGAGAAAATTGCACTCATATGTTTTTTACGTGAATTGCACATCATTTGAAAGAAAATCGCTTAAGAAATTGGAAAATCAATGGTTGCCAGCTTTCAGTCTGGCGCAAGTCCAGGGTTGCCTGGTTTAAACAGGTCACTTAATGTTAATAATTTGCACTCTTGTGTGTTTTTAATGAAATGAATTATATATCAATTAACAAAGCTTCTTTTTTTCTGAACCCTATAACACATGGTTGCATAGAAAATAACTGCCGCAAGCAGGGGTTGCCATCGTTTGAAATATTTTATTTCGGTACCGTTTCACTATGAGAATAGACGATGAAATGCGCGGTCTGCCTTATGTTTTAAAGTAAAATATTATATAATAGAAGGTCAATTTTAAAATCAATGGTTATTCTAATTGTTCACCTGTTAAATGATGATTTTAATCATATAAAGTACGTACAGAAAACTATTTAAAGATGAAATGTTCCTGTTTTTTCAAGTAAAATAATGAATTCATGATGCTGAGTCTTTGCTAAATCTGTTTTCGAAATACTAATATTTATTTAAATTACCATTTTAAAACGACTAAGTTATCTAATTAAATAAATGTTTACAAATATCGATCTACTATAAGGTATTAATTACACCATGTTTCTTTAATATAATGAAGGGTGACAATTACTGCGGATATTTTTTTTATTAATTAAGAAAATATGTAAAATTACATTTCAATAAACTCTTGGGATCTCGACCTATAAAGTTGCAAGCATTTACTTCGTGATTTATAAACTTTGACGTTTCTCCTCTCTATTCACGGGGTTATAATACGCGATAAAGTTAAATTTGTAAAATTATTTATTTATATTGTAAACATGTTTTAAACGTCCAATGACAAGCTCCCGCGATAACAGAAACGTCACTTTAATTGTTATCAGCAAACACGTTTTTGTAATAGTGTTTTATAAAAAGCGATTTCCTTTGAAGGTACAGTAGTGGTCGTGCCGATCAATTTGTACTGTACATAGTAGGTACTCGTTATCCAGAGGGTGTCCAGACTAATACCTGTCCGATATTG
>JAKRZM010000284.1:0-23031 GCA_036379175.1 Heliconius cydno galanthus
GTATATGTTATACAACAGCGGACTAAGAGCTGAACCTTGAGGGAGACCTTTCCAGACAAGTCTGGAAGGTATAGTAAGAAGCGGGTGTCTTACAGATGCCGATCTACCGGTCAGCAGATTACATATGTAAGGGGACATCCTCGGCGGAATACTCAGCTGACGCAATTTCTGCCTGAGCACCGGAAGAAGAACATTATCATATGCAGATGCGACATCTAAAAAGACACCAACCAAATACTCTCCTTTGGCAAAGGCTCGTCGAATATCTGTAGTAAGAATACTGAGACTATCAATAGTACTTAGCCCCTTTCTAAAGCCAAACTGAGAGGGCGCTAAGATATTCCTACTTTCCACCATCCATTCCAGTTGATTTTTCAAAAGCCGTTCAACAATCTTAGATATAGTAGATGCCAGGGCAATGGTATTAAAACCTGAAGGACATTTTTCAGGTTTCAGTATAGGGATAACAATTTGGGACTTCCATCGGTTGGGTATATTGCCTGATTGAAATATTTTATTTATCATATTTAGAAAATGATGCTTAGATTTATCATTTAATCTTGTAATATAGGAGTAAGAAATACCATCCTCACCTGGGCTGGTATCCTTTAAATCCGTTTAGACGTTTTTAAGTTCTTCAAAGGAAAAAGGAAGATCCATTTCCTCCGAAGATTCAACCGGCGTGGATATAAATAAATCTTGGGATGGGACAAAAGGAGGAGCCAATTTGTTTGCAAAATCGTTGAGCCAAACAGAAGGATTATTGGAATTGGGACTGCTGACATTGTTAAGAGATCGGCGAAATCTCTTAACATTTGTCCAAACAAGGGAAGACGAGGAACGAGGACTAAGGGATTCACAAAAACTTATCCAACCACGTTTTTTCTTTTTCCAAATGCAATTTCTAAACTTCGCATCCTTGCGTCTGTAGTCGATAAAATTTTCCATAGTCATAGAGGCTGCGTATGACTCCTCGGCAGATGTTCGCCGAAGGACAGAATCAGAGCATTCCTGATCCCACCAGGGTTTGAAATGCATCCAATTCTGAATGGAGCGGTATTTGGGGATATGTAGGTCAGCAGCAGACATAATAGCAGAGACAAATCTTTCATAGTAAACAAAGATACTCTCATAATTACCAGACTCAGAAAGATTGCACAACATGCAATCCACAGAGTCGGCGTACTCGTTCCAGTTGGCCTTTTTTAAATTAAATCTATGGGGAAGGGAAGGACTAGGAGTGGGAGGAAGTCTATTATTTAAGGACAGCAAAATCGGGAAATGATCACTACCATGGTAGATGGAAGTACAGACCATGATAGTTGGGAAGCAAGGGAAGGAGAAGATAAGGAAAGATCAATAGCAGACCTAGGGTTCTGATTTGGATTAACCCTACGAGTCGGTGATACATCATTGAGAATGCAGAGATCCATATCATCAATCATGTCCACCAACGAAGGCGAAAATCCATCACAGTAGTAACACCCCCAAAAAGTGTGATGAGTGCTAAAATGACCCAGGACCACCACAGGACTAGGAAGCGAAGAGATAATAGACTTAAGCTCTAAACAGATGGAAGGGGAAGGATGGGGGATGTAAACAGAAAGGAACCAGCACCAGTACCAGCGACGTTTCTGATGATAGGATTATGCAGAGAAATAATATAAGCACGAATACTTTTACTATTCCACTGTAGGAAGGATAGTGGAGCCATTGTGAAGGATATTAAAGATTTTGAGTAGTTTTGGGCAACGTAGGACGGTAAAGGAAGTTCATCAGCAGTTGAGATTATGCTCACAAGAGTGTCAGTCAAAGCAATCAACAGATCCTTTGTAGATTCTGCTGAACTATCAGAACCTTGATTAAGTGAACAACCATAAGGAAGGGATGAGGAACAACTGCTAATAATGGACTGGTGAGCTTGTCTATTGTATCCCTTTACCATAGGAGCGTGGGGACGGGGAGCTTGGAAAACTGTTTTAGAATAGGATTTAGTTAACAGTTTAACTTAATAATTTAATAACGCCTAATTAATTTCCTTCGTGTATTTTCCATACAACGTGACATTGGCGAAATGAATTGTGAAAATGTGTTTCATTTTCACAATTCATATATCAAGAATTCAATTCAATTCAACGCCTAATTAATGTTTGTGTACTTTTGTTACCGTATTTATTTTAGTTTAATGAGATAAAAAATGTATAAAAGAACTGTACTACAATATATATTTTTAAATTATATATTAATCCCTAAAAGTATTATATACTAGTGTAAAAGTGTTCTAAACTTGAATTATGAATTCCGGCATTTAATATAAAAGTAGGATACAAATCAAAAATGAAAAACCCTTTATCAAAAACTTATTGATTTATATATATTTACAATTAACATTTACTTAAATACATTCCATAAAAAATAAAACTTCTACTTAATTCTATAGAATATACAAAAATTATATCCACAAAAATCTGCGAATATTTTTTCTGAATCTTTTAATATTTTTTCATCAGTAAGTGTAGACTTATAAAGTCAAATATTTTCTTATAATGATTTTTAGAATAGGAATACTTTATAATCGTGTATTTTGTTCGCTACAAATTTTACTAGATACTCGTAAACAAATCCAGGAACCAATACTGATTATCACAGATAGTAATACGAAAAAGGAACATGTAGCACCGATGAGATAAGGGAAAAGTTGGTTGTGTAAGTGACATCTTCCTGCCTCGAACCAACCACACGTAGCCACTGTAAAAATATAAAAGAAGTTATTTTTATTATAAAATATATAAACACAAATTAACACTATAAAATCAACAAAAACATTGCGATTAACTTATATTTTCTCTTCTTGCATTTCTTTTATGATCATACATATAATCTATTAGAAAGTATTATCGTTTAGACATTAGTATGCATTCAGGTAAAAAAATATAAAATTGGAAATTCATATACGAATTACTTAAAAAGACTACCCTACTTAGATTCCCAAGGATATAAAAGAATATTACAAAAAGAAAATTACCTCGTATCCCAAAGAAAATTAAATTTCCACACACAAAAGTAATCAATGCCACCATCGCCCACGACAGTCCCATTACAACAGATTTATCCCTCTTATCCACAACTCGTAGAAGCAGCATGCCTTGAGCTTGGAAAGCCAATACTGTGTAATATAAAGAAATACAATCAATTATAATATTTAACTTATTTAACTTTCAAATAATATAAGTTAAATATTTACAAAAAGGCAATCTAAAAATACCTGGACTTTAGGAATTAAATCTAGATAATTGCCTCTTCTACGATCGATATATCGACTCTTTGCCTAGTGTTGCGGGAGGTGTCTGAAGAAAAAGTAATATGATGGTAAAAACTTACTTGTAAATGTAACTATAATGAAGAACAACATGGAATGAAGCTGAAAGGACGGCTTACATACGACGTCGCTGCAAGCGCCATCTAGAACTCGTCCGTGACTACAAGTACAGTTGGAGTACACGCTGAAATATAATAATAACTTTTTACTAAAGCTTTGAAAAGCATTTTTTTAGGCTCGATAGGGAGAGATGCAGAGGAAANAGGGAAAAGTTGGTTGTATAAGTGACATCTTCCAGCCTCGAACCAACTACACGTCGCCACTGTAAAAATATAAAAGAAGTTATTTTTATTATAAAATATATAAACATAAATGAACACTATAAAATCAACAAAAACTTCTTGCATTTCTTTTATTATCATAACATATATAATCTATTAGAAAGTATTATCATTTAGAAACTAATATGCAATCAGGTAAAAAATATAAAAATGAAAATTCATATACGAATTACTTAAATCTTCACCATCTATCCTTGGGAATCTAAGAAGGGTAGTTCTTAGATTCCCAAGTTCCCTTCTTAGATTCCCAAGGATATAAAGGAATATTACAAAAAGGAAATTACCTCGTATCCCAAAGAAAATTAAATTTCCACACACAAAAGTAATCAATGCTACCATCGCCCACGACAGTCCCATTACAACAGATTTATCCCGCTTATCCACAACTCGTAGAAGCAGCATGCCTTGAGCTTGGAAAGCCAATACTGTAAATATAAAGAAATACAATCAATTATAATATTTAACTTATTTAACTTTCAAATAATATAAGTTAAATATTTACAAAAAGGCAATCTAAAAATACCTGGACTTTAGGAATTAAATCTAGATAATTGCCTCTTCTACGATCGATATATCGACTCTTTGCCTAGTGTTGCGGGAGGTGTCTGAAGAAAAAGTAATATGATGGTAAAAACTTACTTGTAAATGTAACTATAATGAAGAACAACATGGAATGAAGCTGAAAGGACGGCTTACATACGACGTCGCTGCAAGCGCCATCTAGAACTCGTCCGTGACTACAAGTACAGTTGGAGTACACGCTGAAATATAATAATAACTTTTTACTAAAGCTTTGAAAAGCATTTTTTTAGGCTCGATAGGGAGAGATGCAGAGGAAACCTAGTGTTAAAACACTCCGTTCCCCACCCTCCGCCGAATTCTTCGGGACAATGCCTATTGAGAGGAGAGATTCAACGCCGGGCTTATGCCTTGGTGTCATGCCGGGCTTGTACCTTCCATATAAAAATGTTAAACCTATTTATTAAGCATTAATTAGGTATTTACAGAATTCCATTTATAGATTCAGCATTCCTGCATCCAGCCTGGCATGGAGATATGTAAGTGACCATGTCGTCCACAGCGCACACTGGTTGAAACTTATTCCAAAGTTCGTTACAGCTAAAAATACATTAAAACATATAGAAAGATAAAACATATAGAGGCCATCGTGGTGCAGCGGCATAGGGGTGTAACCGAGGAAGTTAAATATTTATTTACGTTTATATTTCCATTTCTTCGTTCTGGTGTCGAGGCAAACCGCGGCGTTCAGTTCTGCCACCCAACACGCAATGGCAAAATCGGCAGTTAGTGGGGAACGGAGTGTCCTTAACACTAGATTCTCTCTGCCTACCCTGCTGTGTGCGGGATACAGCGTGAAGCTGATTTTTTTTAGAAAATATTTTCACGCTCTGTCTGTGAGGGATGTACAAAGCTGCGTAGGCAAAAGGAACTTGGGAACCCAGTGTCAACACAATCCACTCCCATTAAGACACTTCCTTGAGTTCCGTCACTCAACACGCAATCCCTCCAAACTTCTAAGCTGATTTATTTTTTTTATTTTGTAAATTTTAAATAGGTAACGTACTTGCAGCCCAAGCTACATTCAGGTTGTCCATAGAAGCTCCTGCCAAGGGCCACGACTTCGCCCTTATCACAGCGAGGAACAGTCGTTATCACTATGTACATTATTAATGTCAATATACTCATAACCGTAGCTTGTTTTATCGCCTTTAAATTGCAAAACTCTGTAAGAACAGGCGCTGAGAATTTCATGCCAGCATACTAAAACAAATTGACAAATTAAAAAAAATTGCTTCTTATATGCTTTTTAAATTTCACGCATACAATAGGGTAAGAGGAAACCTAATGTCTGCACAATTTTCGAGAAATTACATGTTGAGTGGCTCATCATAGAATCATCATCATCATGGAATCTTGCTATATAGAGATTAAGAGACAAAAATCCTTCCCCTCAGTAGGTATCGAACCCACAATCGTCGCGTTTACAGTCAGTGCTGATTAAGACAAACGTGTTTATTTTTATTAATTTGGATTAAATTGAAATGTCTTTTAAGCGAACTAAAGGTACATCTTTTAAATTACGTTTGAAAATTTAAAATTATATTTAAATTATATTTGAAATGTATCAAAAAAACAACTCACCACTACAGTGACAATCAAAAAGTGATACAGAAAAAAATCGACAAAATTAACAGTTACATTCGTTTCACGAAGCATATTGAACCTTATCTGAAAAACAAAAACGATAATAAATTAAACATTCTTTAATAAATCGCTGCATTTCCAATATAAAAACTTAATGCCAGTTAAATCTTAACCAACGTCTCTAATCACAGTATTTGTTTTATTTATTTCTTTTTTAAAACAGGGAAATATTTCTAATCAAACTAAAAAGAATATGAATCTAGTATAAATTTTGAATGTTTTTTTTATCTGTGAAATATCTAAAAATTTTCACTTTTCAGATTTATTTCTTTTTGTAGGTTCTCACCCGTGCCAAATTTCATAACTATAGGTCCACGTCATTATTACGCGGCGAATTACATACAAAATACAGCGAAATCTATGCATATAAGCTCGTAACTTTTGAATGTGTTGTCTGAGCTTCGTGTTTCTGCTATTCAAGGGACCATAGATTCAAATATTCGATATTAATTTCTGCTTGATACCTCCAAGGGATCTCGAGATAAAGGATCTTGACAAACAAATAACAAAGAGATACTAAAAGGGTGCCGTTTCTACCTTTTGGGATACGGAACCCAACTTTTTTTTGTATCAGGTACGTAAATATGACCTAATTACTAATAGTGATCACTTACGGGTAACGTTAAACATATACATTCAAAAGTATGACACCTCACCATAATGATATCTATTTCGTTATATCCATATCCCCACAAGGCAGCCGCCAGAAGTCCCATGGCAAACATCTGTGACATCGCTACAGAATTGTATATTACTCTTCCAACGCTTAACAGAAAACCTGCAAAAATATTGAGTTTCAATAATTATATTAAGTATATCAATTACCTCCAACCGATGCTTATGATTTCAATTTTCATCAAGAAAAATATGATGGGCCTCGGCACGTGAGGCCACCGTGGCGTAGGGGCACAAGCGTTCTACTGTAAACGCGACGGCTGTGGGTTCGATTCCCACTCGAGGTAATGAAACATTTAATATTTTTATTTCCTCGATCAACTCAACACACAATGCCTTGAGAATTCGGA
Organism: Heliconius cydno galanthus; assembly: GCA_036379175.1. Taxonomy (NCBI): domain Eukaryota; kingdom Metazoa; phylum Arthropoda; class Insecta; order Lepidoptera; family Nymphalidae; genus Heliconius; species Heliconius cydno. The sequence goes on from JAKRZM010000284.1 coordinate 6,912, forward strand.
AGAAAGTAGGGAACGAAATTGTGTCTTGATGAGAGCGGAGTGTCTTGACACTAGTTTCTCAAGTTAACTCTGGCTACGCTGCTATAAATTAAAATTATATTCATATCAGACAAATCGTCATAAAAAAGAAGTAAAATATCTTCAAAGATCCATTGACATTACAATTCAATATATTTAGTTTCAAAAGATTGAAACATTTTTAATGTAGATAAAAAGCACAGTAATTGGTTCCTTTTAAAAACCATCAATCGATTATTCTCGTTTATTATTATGCCATAAATATTTTACTATACTTACTTCTATTCTCGTTTGGTAAAGCACATTTTTGTTCTCCATCAACTTCTGGTGCATCTTTAGGTACAATGAAAAATAGTTGTACAGTATTAAGAAGGAATCCTAGCAGAAAGATTGAGACCTGTAGCGTTAAATTCTTCTCCACCGTTGTAGTCAACATTCTTTCACCAATTATCAGTGGAATTATTCTAGACAAAAGAACTATACCTGTAGAAGTTAAAAAAGGAAAGATTATGTTAATTTTCTTTTTAGGTTAATATCACATTTTATAATGAAAAACGTATAGAAAATTGAACGTAGCGGCACTTGAACATGCGCCTCTTTGACGCTGTCCAAGCACTCTAGCCCAGGGTTTCTTAAACTATGGATCGCGACACCAAAAGGCGTAGCAAAATTCTGGGGTCGCGAGAGATTTTAATGTCAATATCTTACTTATATTTTAATTTAATACTTACCACGCAACTATTTGAATATATTCGAGCGAATTAAGATGGTCAGAATCCACTTTTATTTTTGAAACTATAATAAATTTGAATTGCACTACGACGAAGTGTTTAAATATGATTATTACAACTTATTTATGTTATCAGCAGCATTATTATTTACAGCACCTCTTTAGGAGATTTTTACAAATGTGCACTATTAAAAGATACTTTTTTAGTGTGGATTAACATTAAAAAATATTAAAATACATCAAGAGTGCTCGTGGCAAGAGTGTCCAGCGAAGAAAAGCTGGAACCGCACGTTGTGTATTTTACATGAATCATTTCAAGCTATTTTTGAGCCCTTCATAATTTGAGTTGTGATATGTATAAAAATAATTCAATAATTTAATTCAAATCATTATTTACATATTAACGTTTAAAAAATAGCATTTTTGTAACTGACTCACTCACTCAAGAAAAACCTACCCAAATGTTTCCTCAGGATAAAATTCAAGCTCTAAAATAAAATATAACTTAAAACGTATGCCTACCATAGTGTAAGCTTGTTTTCGAAGGTGCATATTCGTCGCTATAAGCAACTCCGTGACTCCAACACCCAACACGGGATATAATGAAGAACACCGACGTACAGATCAGCATTACTAAACGGGTTGCTGAACGGATGGTCACTCCCCCATATCCGATTCCGATGGTGCTTTCATTTGTAAGGTTGCAAAATTCTGAAATATATATATATTGAACATCATCATCATCATCCCGCACATAGTAGGGTAGGCAGAGAAAACCTAGTGTTAAGACATTCCATTTCCTTTTTCCACTCAATAAGTAAATCATATTACATAAAATTATAAAATAATTAACAAAAAAACAAAAACAGATTACATTACATAAAATTATTATAATTTTAATTTCTAATTTTTCGGGGCAAATATTTAATTAGTAAAATACTTGGGGTGGGCACCAGACTATTTTGAGGTGGGTACGCCTCCCTCCCACATCTTACAACAGCAACAATCATTTTTAACTTACTAGATTCCTTTTTCCCATCCACATTTGGCATGAAGAACCAGGTCAAGCAACAGAACAACGCAGCCGATGTATAAGAGAGGAGCGTTGATCTTCTTCTTCGAAAACCCCACCAGGCGACAAAAGGAGCAATTATAGCTTCAAACACTGACAACGCTAAGATTAGTATATCTGAAAATATATTTAATAGCAGATTTTTATTTAATAATACATTCAGGCAAGTCGTGCTGTGGTTATGGGTTCAGTTCCAACTCGAGGAATTGAAATATTTAATAATTTAATTTTCTCGCTCTGATAATGAGATAAGCGCGGCGTTGATTCCGCCACTCAATACACTGTGCGTCTGTGCATGCGTCTAGAATTCGTGCGGGATACAGCGTGAAGATGAAAAAGAATTAAAACAAACCTGTAGTATAAGTCGGTAGTTCACCAACTTCTATGTCCTGCTTAACTAATTTGTAAACGCAGACCTCTCCTAATGTCGTTGTTAAAATGAAGCCCATCAAAATGCCTCGCAATTTTTCGGGTTTAAACGTCTTCTTGTTAAACCATGACGATACCTTTTGTTTGGCTGGAAAAAAATGACATAAATCAACGTTAAAATTTCAAATTATTTCTCTCCATGCGCAAGAGATGATGAGGGAAAGAGAACGAACGGTGACGATTTCTGTAGAGTAAACCCAATAGTGCAGTCATGGTTAGTTCTAAGTCATATCTCATATGCTTGTATGACAAATATTATATGTAGTATTGCCGATCGATAGTGAACTATCGATAACCCTTCATTTTTAATTTTTTGGCGCCACTCATAAAGGGGTACCAAATAGTCCGCAAAACTATTTAAACAGTATAAAGCCGGTCTGAATACATCCAACTTGACGTTCCATAGGTATTCATACTCTCCGACATATAAATGCATAAAAAATTTAAATTACTTAAGGCCTATAACTTTAATAAATATATTTCACCTTTAGTGCAATCCCACCGTTTAATCATCTTGTCAGGATAAAATACTTTTTAAAAACTAAGTTAATTTCAACTTTGCTGACAATTGGTCATTTGTTACTTTTGTACTATTAATTGATTGAACCTGTAAAAAAAAATAATATATAGATATTTGTTCAGGTACATAACGATTACCTATATATAGTCCACTCATTTGGGCTTGAGAAAAGATGGCAGGCATTCTGCACCACGACAGCCCTTAACTAAAATTTCGGAATCGCCAACTAAACATATAGGCTACCATGATTTCGGAAGGTAGTTTTGTTGAGAAAAGTTAAAGTATATACATCTAATTATATGGTTTTTAAAAATATGGAAATTGTCTCTAAGGATGAAGATAGCAGAGAACGTTTTACTTTATCAGATATTTATATATCTGTTAAAGTATGAAGTAACCAAGAAAAATCTTAAGTATTTGCCACTTCTAAATTAGAATCACATTTTTTTATTATGATTCACTGACAGCTCTTAATCTCTCAGTTGAGGAGGTGAGTCGGTTTTGAAGACCTAAAATGCACTGTTCCTGGATAACACAAAAACTAATTCAAATCTGCCTGAGTGGCAGATACACGTAATAAAATCTAACGAAGAATTAAAATTAAATTATAACCTTCGTCATTTAAAAGTAAAGATTACGTTAACAAGTGAAAAGTGACCACTTGTTGATAACATAGGTATAATTATAGATAACGATTTGGAGAGTTAGCTCTTATACTATTTACTAATAATTTAATTGTACACGAGTACAGTCAAGACTACTACACTAGCGGGCTACTTAAGCGGGCGACGCGACGCCGCGTTTCGGTCGCTAGTTAAATAATACATTAATTGAGGTGTAAATTTTTGAGTTCTAATACTACTTATTTCCTGACCTAATGAAATAAAGTCATACCTATATTTAAATTGGGTAGTACACCTGATCACTCAACATTGGTCATGAAGCTAGACCACCACGGCATAAGAGGACGGCACTCAATCTTCTGATCTATTATTTAGCTGACAGAGTTCAGAGGCAAGAAATTTCCTGGTTCAGTAATCAACATGGGGGTCCCCCAAGGATCTGTTCTGGTTCCTTTTCTCTTTTTAATGTATATAAATAATTTAAAGTAGATATGTTAAATTATTGGTGGTTCTTTTCAACTAGATAGTTGGAAAGAACCATGAGCATTGGCATATTCTGTGATTAGGCCAAACAAATCACAATATGGCAACAGAATCCTATACCAGCATCTATAGTTGAACGACCTTTAGTAAAATAAACTAAATTATAATCAGTTTATCCGTTTGGGAGCTACGATACTGACGATGAGATACATACGCAGATACATACGCAGATAGGTCACGTGCATACCCCTCTGATTTCGTCGAGGGTAAAAAATCCAACATTATTATATAAATAAAAAAAAATACAATAATATGATGTCAGTTGGTGATAAGATTTGCCATGATAAAATTTGGTCACATTACCGAAACTGAAAGACACGTGAATATAAATAAATACAGGCATCTCAAGTGGTGGTCATGCAACGGAGATAATATTTTTAGTATTGAATCATCAGATCAAGTACGTATGTATGAGTCATCGTCTCGAAATTCAGAAATATTTTAGGTACGTATATTACTGCTAGCACCAATTTTGAGTTTTTTAGGTTTTTAGGAAAAATATAAAGAAAAAAGATACAAGAACAAATATAGAGTAGAGTAGAGTATTACTATATTTGTTAGGAGGAAAAAATAGGTACTTTTTTTTTATATTTGCTAAGAGGACAATTGATAGAAATAGTTTTATTAAAATTATTATTATAAAAAAATCAAATTAGTGACACGCCGTATCCCATATAGGTACAGCAACAGGAAGCACATGGAAACTAGTGTTAAAATTAAAACATTCCGTTCCCACTTTCCGCCGAATTTTTCGAGGCAGTAGCAAAATTTTATTAAAATTATATACTTTAATAAAGCTTTTCTATTCCATTTAACCTTAGATGATTCATACATTTAAAAACTTAAAATAAAATTAATTTTATCAAATTGTGGGTATTATACAATTAAAAAAAGTATTAAAATTGGACTGATTGCTAGAGGCAAAGAGTTACAATACACGATATATTAGATACTATTAATCACTATATGTAAATATTGACATTTCAATGAAATTTACTCTATAATAAGCACTAAAGACCATTAAACATATTATATACGTCACCCTCAGGCCACGGGACGATGAATATTATGAAAACTGTTAGACACTGACCACTGCCTATATTTTTTCCTTAATTTAACAAATATTTAAGAAAATATAGTTTTCCAATAAGGCAACTTACACATAAAAATAATATCTTCAGGGCAATTCAATTCGTTTGTACAAAGTAAAATATAGAGATATTTTACTTTATTATTAATACTATTAAAATATTTTTGCAAGTGCAAAAAACAAGTGTCTTTGTGAAACTGATTATAGGAAGTGTGAGTACCACGTTTTATACATAAAAATAGATATGCGTAGAAAACGCGGTTACTTTCGATAACAGTGTTTATTTATGTTAATACAAACAATAGGCCAGGCAGCAGTAAACGCGACAGGTTCAAATCAGGGTTCGATTCCGACTTATATTATCAGAATATTTATTATTTTTAATTACTCGCTCTGATAATAAAAAAGTTCAGCATTTAGTACCGCCACTCACACGCGTGATGCCTTCAGAAATCGGTGGAAATTCGGAAAAGGAAGTGTCTTAATGAGGAACGCAGTATCTTAAAAATAGATTCCCTCACCTTGCTATGTGTGAAATACAGTGAGTAGCTAAAACAAAAAAACACCGAAGCTTCAAAACAATTTATCCAAGTTAACTGGTTTAACACATCCAAATCTCTATCATCCATTACATCTAATAATTAATTCATCTTTTCTTCCATCCCTCCTTTTACATTCCACGTAGCTATTTGTAGCTCCGTCCTCCACCTTCCGCCGTTCCGGACATAGCGTGTTGGGTAGCGGTCCCCAACGCCGCATTCGTCGACACTTGACACACCAGCGGGGATGCACTGGTGCGGGTCGCCTTGGGCGGACTGATAGGATTTGGATCGCAGTGCCCACCAGATACACTGACGACGCAAATCTAAAAAGGCCACATGCAGAGCTGTCCTTTTTTCCTTGTATGCCTCCATCAAAGTTCTGATGGCGAAAATGGCGTCCATAGTGCCCGATCCTAACTGAAATCCATATTGAGACTCAGAGATAATACACTTTTGGTGGAGACTAAGGTCGATCATGCGCTCGAAGAGCTTCATGGTATGACTCATAAGCTTAATGCCCGTATAACTACCACAATCTAAAACACTACCCCTTCCCTTGTAAATAGGGGTAATGAAGCTAAAGCAAAAAAGATCCAAAAGACTGTTGTAGGAGACCTAATCAGTCTTTGGACCTGAAAGAAAAGATCTAATCCAGGCACCCGGATTAGATCTTTTCTTTCCACATTATCTCCGAAAAAATCTTGGGTGTAACCCAAAAAGTTTTTCTGGGCTTTTGTAGAAGCAGGCTGTAAAGTCTTTATAGAATTTACGCACTTTCTATATCTCATGGGCGGCGTGTAATTAAATGTTATCGTCTTCCTAAATATCCAGCAGGTCAAATAGAAATAAGGATGCGAAAGGACGTGATAAAAATAATTCATTCCCTCGAATATGAATGAACACTCAACCATCGCGCTTAAGTTTAGACACTGTGCCTCTGCGCCACAATGGACGACATCTTGTTTGTATTGTAATAACATACAATGATAATTTAAAATATTCAAATTATACGTATAACACGACATTTCTGATAAAATATTAGTTTATTAGTAGATTATTTTTACCATGGAATATGATTAAATTACCATAATATCTTGTACACAACATACAGTTCATTGAATACAATAATTGAAAAAAATAGTTTATATTAAATATTACTCATCCATGAGCATACATTTTAAAATCAAATCAGCTTCACGCTGTATCCCGCACACAATAGGGTAGGCAGACGGAACCTAGTGTTAATACACTCCGTTCCCCACTTTCTGCCAAATTCTGGAGGCTTTGCGTGTTGAGTGGCAGAATTTAACGCTGCGCTTTGCCTTGACACCAGAGCGAAGAAATGAAAATATAACCGTAAATAAATATTGCACTTCCTCGAGTGGGGATCGAACACACAACCGTCGCGTTACAGTCACACCCTTGTGCCGCTGCGCCACGACGGCCTCAAGTGCATACATTTTACTATACAAATATTAGATTTTTGAAATAAAACTACTAATTGTGATATTAAAATTAGTCCAAGGATGAGAGAATAACCATGTACTTTTGATTATGCGGCAAATTTCATATAAAATTCCGCAAAAACAATTAATAAAATCAGTGTTGACTCAGAAGATTAATATTATCTGTGTTCCAAGGTATTCTAAATCTAAATATTAATTTTAATTTCAACTTGATACCTCCTTTCCTCACAGGCAGCATTTCTTCAGGGACAGAGTACTCTCTTCCCTATCCAACCGGTGTCGCTGTAAAAGCCAATAGGGCTAAACAGCATTTCCCTCAAATTCGATAAAAAAATTGATACCTCCACGCAATCTCCAAGTAAATGGTCTTTTATAAGAGTTGCGTTTTTACCCTCTGATGGTTACTTACCCTAAAAATTCTGAGGTTTGAACTCGTAACCTTTACATAAGAATTGAATTATTTTAATAGTTTTCGCTGTGCACATTGGTGCACATATTGTTAAATTACTCCATTATCCGATTTTTGACCCTTTTAGTCATTTTTCGAGATAGTTGTATTTTTGTATGAGTCAAATATATCTAGATATTTAAGTAGGTATATATGTATACTTTTAGTTAATCCTTTGTTATTTGCTGTTATGATTATTTCTTAATCTTTTTTTGTGTATAATATTGCTGATAACTTGATGATTCAACATTTGTAAGATAAGAATGGATGGCAGATAGTACCTAGCACCTGTTCATTTCTGATTCAAAATAAACAATTGTAAAAGAACCAGTAACAATAGGTAATAAACTCTATGGCCTCTTAAAATGCTATATAGTATCTACATATAATTTTATGTATATAAATGATATATATATTATTTATCAAGGTATATACAGGGTGGAATTGTCAGCGCCGCTTTAAATGAAACCACAGTTTTAACTACTCTATAAAAGCCTAATTATTTCGATTCGAAAAAATAATTCTCAAAAATTAAAAAGTTTTTTTTTCAAACAAAATAAATAATAAAATTATCGTCTTAAAATAAAACGCCATTTGTAAAGTATAACATAGGCACGCACACACTTACCTGTCAAAGCGGCAACGTCGCATACGTATGTGTGCGTGACACGAAATACAGGTATGGATAAAAATCGTGAATTGAAAAAAAAATCCTACGTCCAAACCGTTGAGGTACCTTGGTTATTTTATTTATTCTGGGTTTGAAATATATTACCCTATATGCAGTTTCAGTAAAAGAAGCGCTGCCTCTTCCACCCTGTATATACCAAGATTTACAAATAATTGACTTTCGTGCCGCAGGACCAAAAGGGTGTGACACGCAATGCCTCGAAAAATTCGGCGGAATAAGGAGAACGGAGAATTTTTCTCTGCCTGCCCTCACTCACTCACACACTGTATTTTTTATATAAGTGAAGGATATAGAGTGAAGCAAATTATTATTTATAAATAATAAGACTTTACAGAAAAATATAAATAACATCTTCCTCTTATAATTATGTTACTTTCGTTAATACAAACGTTGAAACACTGCGGTCAATAAATTGTGGTAAGCATAAGTAATTGATGAAAATATATAAATAGACATTTTAATATTGTCACGACTTTTTATTATCAACAAAACATATTCAAACACTAAAAATAATAGAGTAATTGTTATTTTTTAAGGTTTAAATAAGTTAAAGTAAATCAAAAGGTAAAAACGGAACCCTATTTGGATCACTTTTTTGTCTGTCTGTCAAATCCAGGTCTCGAGATCTCGAAGTCACGTAGTTCGTATCAAGCTGAAATAAGGGGCGTGTAGTAGGAAGTGAAAAAACAAGTATATAGAAATTATCCGAATATTGAAAATTATATTTATAGGTGTTTCATAACAAAAATCATTACAAACCTATAGGTATTTATATTATATTTCATCCAATATGAGAGAAAATATCCACAAACATAAATTTGTCACCTAAGTAAATAGTACTTCTCATTGAACCTACAATTCTGAAATTGGTACGGAACCCTAGAAGGAGTTCGACTCGCACTTAACCGATTTTTTTTTAATTTACAGTTTTACTTTTAAAGATAATTTATTAATTAATCTGTAAATTAAATCAATTAACGTTGTTGGTCATCGAACTAATGCTATCAATAATAATTATATTATATTATATTGTTTTTGAAGTGATTCAGATTCAAATGGTTCTAGTAATACATTTTGGTCAGTCGGGACGGATCATATAAAGTGAACAAAACAAAGAAAAAAAAATCTGGTGAAATTGAAGTCCATTATCGTATTTTTTCAAAAAGTAGTTCGTTCAATTACAACTACATAGAATAAGAGAAAAGCCGGCGCTCTTAATATGTTCTATGATAGAGATACTATTTATATTGTAATCATCTGTTTATATCTGGTAGCTTGGGGCTTAATAGCCGTAGATAATAATATAGGAGCAAAATCAGTTATAAAGCATACAAGAACTAACAAAATGGCGGGGCATATGGATATTAAAATAAATGATCTGGTGAATGATGAAAAGCTCCTGCAATTACTAGGGAAGCAGAGGCAACATATACAACATAGACATATTTCTGTCCCCCACTTTCTGCCGAATTCTAGAGCCATTGCATGTTGATTGGTGAAAATATTAAATATTTTATTTCCGCGAGTGGGAATCGAATCCACAACCTGCTTTATCTTACTGTCTAGTATATTTAAATATAATCATTAACAACATCTTGTTTGTAATGTTTTATTAATTTATATAAAATATTAAAAACTTCACATGTGTATATTAAAAAAAAAACAATAAATAAGGTATATTTTTATCACAAAAATCTATGAGTCTGGTAGTCTTTCTATTTTTTTAGACACTCTCAAGCCCATCCAAGATCCAAAACTGACCAGGAGAGACAGGAATGCCAAAGTACAGGAAATAGACCCGATGATGACAGGGTAGGCCGCGCTTTTAATATGGCACCTTTCATCTTCGAACCAACTACACGTTGCCACTGTAATGAATAAAATACTTTTGTTTAATACAGTGAATTTAAAATATTCAAAAATTTTTTAATTTTTCTTATTCTATACATAGGAAAATGATTTTTTATTTATTAATGAAGCGGGATTCGAACTTTCGTCTTTTGGTAACCGTTCAAGCGCTCTGAGTACATATGTTCTTCAAAGTATGGCTGCCTACCGTGCTATGTACGTGTTACTAAAAAAATAAACCTATTAAGTTACTCTATTTTCTACTTTCGTGCCCAATTTTCAATTTGTGTCTGGAAATGGGAACGGGATGTCTTACCACTAGGTACCCGGGTGCCCTCTGCCTACCCTGCTATGTGCGGGTCACAGCGTGATCCTAAACATCAAATGTAGCTTAGACATATAAAATGTCACGTGTTAATATTCTTCTTTGCACAAATAATATATATTAATTGAATATTTTTATTTTTCTTATTACATATTTTTATACTTATCAATTAATTTAGTATTATTGGAAACCTAATTTTGAACAAACCATTTATTCCAATAAACATCAGATGTCCACATACGAATGTAATAATAACGACCACAGACCAGGCCAATCCCATCACAACGGATTTATCTCGTTTGTCCACTACGCGGAGCAGCAACATGCCTTGAGCATGAAAAACTAGCACTGAAACATAAAAAATAATATATATATACAGAGTGTTATTTACTTTATGAGAATTAGAGTTAACGGTACGGTACAGAATGGTAAATTTCGTTTTTTCACGTACCCGTAGGAACCTTGAGAAATTCTCTCTCTTTGCTTTCCCCACGCTTCCTCATCTACTTATATCGCAAATATAAACTATCTAAGTCCAGTAGAAGTCAATTGGACACAGAAGATTCGAAATGCAGCTATTCTCTACAGTGACAACAAGCCTCGAAAAATTATGGAAAGCATCAAAAACGTACGTGTGTAGCGTAGCTTACATATACGGGTGAAATGGATGTCAAAAGACGGCCAACGATCAGGATTAAAGAGGCACCCAAAGAAAAAGAAGTTCAGTAGTTTGGTCTGTTCGTTATCTAATAATTGAGGTTGCAAAATTTCACAAGCACTAACACACTAACATAGCAAGTCAAATAAGAGTCTGGCATGTATTTTGAGTGAACCTATCCATCCATTTTTTTGGTTACACAAGAAGTTCAATAAAAGTTTCTAACCTGCAAAAGTGACTAAAACGATGATCATTGCTTTATGGAATACGAAAAGCGGGTTACAGTTGGAATCGCTACAGGCCCCTGATATCGCTACTCCGTTAGTTGTGCACGTACAATTGGTGTACAACCTGGAAAAAAAAACAATTTTAGATTAGATTCTAAAAAATATTTTGTTTCTTTTATATAACAATTTGAACGCGGTTCAAGTCCCGCTAGGACTTGAACCGCGCCTCTCAAAAAATGACCAGGACCTTATCCAGGATTAATTTGTCAAAGAGAATGAATGCTATGAATTATGATGTTTGCCATCGTGATAAAGTCGGGTCAGTCAGTCAGCATGTGACTGTAAGTATCGTCATGAATTATATTCATTTCTTCGTTTGGTTAATATAATAAGTGGTGTTAAGTTTAGACGGGGAATGGAATTTCTTAGACACTAGATCCCCTATTTTACGCTGCTATGCGGGATTACATAGATACACGTAGCTAAATAAAATATTTGTTAATTAAGATTCTATACTTACGAAGCGCCGTTAATAATATCGGAGCTTTGACACCCAGCTTGACAAGGAGATAAATATGTCACCATATCCTCAACTGCGCATACTGGATGGAACTCACGCCAATCAGGCTTACAACTGAAATTTTTATTTACATATCAAATTATTGAGAATATACAGGATGGAATTGTCGGCACCAGTTTAAATTAAACCACAGTTTTAACTAGGTACTCTATAAAAGCCTAATATAATTCGGAAAAAAAATAATTCCCAAAATGAAAAAGTTATTTTTTCAAACAAAATAAATAATAAAATTATCGTTTTAAAATAAAACGCCGTTTGTAAAGTATAAAATAGGCACGCACACACGTACCTGTCAANATATGCAGTTTCAGTAAAAGGAGCGCTGCCTCTTCCACCCTGTATATACCGCAGGGGCACAAGGATCGGATTGTCGAAGAAATGAAACATTCAATATTTTCATGTTCTCCCTCTGGTAACGAGTCTCAACACGAACTCTCAAGAACTCAACACGAATGTTAATTACCTACATTCTAAAATATCCCTGACTAATTAAAACATTCTAGAGTGTCAACTCCAAACATACGAAGTATATTTCGAAAAGTGATATAAAGTAATGTTTTATTCCTATAAGTAGTTTTTAAATGTTGATGGACAGAAATATAAATGGAAAACTTCCTATAATTTTTAAACATATAATTTCAATAAATAAATGACCACTCACTCGCAAGGCACGCTGCATTCAGGATGCGTATAGTCATTCCTGCTTAATCCTGAAATCACCCCCCTGTCGCATCCTGGCACTGCCGTCAACGCTATAAACGTGACCACCGTGAAGAAACTCATCGTTATAACCTGCCTTATCATAGATAAGTTGGAGTATTGTTTCATAAGAGGCTCCGCAAAAAGTATACCGGCAAACTAAAAAAAAAATAATTAATTAGATAAAAGTTGCTAATTTCTTCCCTCTGGTGTCGAGTTAAAAGCGCAGAGAAAATGGAGAACGAAGTGTCAATAGGTTCTCTTTTCTTACCCTGCTGTGTGCGAGATACAGTTTGACGCAAAAAAATGTATAAAACAATAAACTATCATTTTAAGCACATATTAAAAATAATCTTCAAAATTAATTAAAAAACTTTAAAATTGATACTCACCACTATGAGGATAAAGACGAAGTGGTATAAAGCGAATTCAGCCATTACCTCTACAATACGTTCTCCGAATTTCATATTGAATTTAGACTGCAAACACAATAAAACATTAAAAAATAAACATGTTGAGAACTTCGTGGCGCAAGAGCACAAGCATGCGACTAAACGCGATGGTTGTGGGTTCGATTCCTACTCGGGGTAATGATATTTTTAATATTTTCATCCCCTCGCCATGACAATGAGGCCCAGCGCTGCGTTGAGTTCCAGTTACAAAAAAAGATAAAATATGAGGTATCTTTTCTAAATGTTTTTTTAGTTTCAAGTAGTATATAATAAGGACAACCCACCAACCACCCATGGGTCTACCTGCCTTTTGGGCATACAGATCGAATCATCGGAGTCTGATAAGACACTCCGTTCCGACTTCTAAGTGTCGAAAGTAACCAAACCTACCCCAAATGGGAATCGAACCCATAACCAGCGCGTCTACAGTCAGACACTTTGCGTATGTGGTGTGATAAATTACTTACGCTTAAAATATCTTCTTCGTTATAAAGATATCCCCATAAAGCCGCCGCCATCAGACCCATAGAAAACATCTGCGTCATCGCCGCCGAGTTGTACATAACTCGTCCTATACTTGTTAAAAAACCTGGAAAGAAAAATAATATATGTACTTCCATTGTTGCCAGTCGTAGCGCAAGCTATTTAATGTTTTCATTTTCTGGCTCTGGTAACGAGGTAAAGCGCAGCGTTCCACGTTCTTCAGTTCAGTTCCACCACTCAACACGCAATGTTTCCAGAATTCGGCGAAATATAGGGCACGGAATTGTCCTAATGGGAACAGAGTTTCTTAACATTAGATAACCAAGTACCTTCTCCTACCTCCTCCTCTTTAAAAAGCAACTATCCCATATATACAAAATGGTACAGTTGAATATGATTATAATGGATTCATTCAGATTCGTATTCGTTCGATTCGTATTTATTAAGTATATTATTTTTATAATTAAAAAGACACAGCAAATAAAAGCAATTGAATGTAAGGGTCGGAGATATCTCTACGCAAAGTCAAAGAAGCCATTCCTAATCAATTCACAGCGTCAGGCTCTAAACTCGACGTTTGAGGGTTCGTTTCAAAAAAATTTGTGGGAAAAAGGAATTATTTTCTCTTTCATCATCTGGGAACAAGACCAAATGTGGCGTTGATTTCCGCAACTCAACACGGAAAATTTCGAAAATGGGGCGATGAATGAGGAACGGATGTCTTAACACTAGGTTCTTGCTTGCTTATCTGCTAGATACGGGTTACAAGATAAGATTAAAATGAAAATACTATTATTTTGGAACTTACCTCTGTCTTCGTTATACCAGTCGCTCTTCTCATCTCTGTCTTCAACAGGTTCCACTTTGGGCAATACGAATATTGCTAGAACAAGGTTCAACAGAAGACCCAGTAGCAAGGGCCAAGCCTGCAATGCTATGTTAGCAGCTGAACCTATCAAAACTCTGTCAGCCAGCACCAGTGACAGCACCCGAGTTGTTATAGCTACAGCTGTAATACAAGAAATAAAAATATTATATTTTTTTCAATACTTATATTTAAGTATATTTTTTTCTCAGTTAAATGAAATAGGCTCCTCGTATGTCTAGTCTTCCCAATTGTAGTGACAATTTTTTATATTATAGGTATATTTGTGCCTTTAAAAATTATATAGCATTACATCAATGGTGGTACTTTAATATTTTTATTTAATACTTTTTCTTCGCTTTGGTCTCGAAAAAAAACGCGGCGTTGTGCCACCCAACATATAATGTCTCCAGAATTCTTTGAAAGGAAGATAACTTTACACTAGGTGTCCTCTGCCTGCCCTCCAAAACGCGGAATACAGTGTAAAGCTGAAATAATCAATGGTGGGCCAAGAGAGTTTAAAAAAAATACTTTTCCATGGTGGGATAAGGATCCAGGCTATCGGTGGTAATGGCTCCAGAAAGAGAAATGTCCTCACAATACACGCCGTCTCAAGTAATACTGCCTTCTGCGTCCGGTTTATTTGTTATATTTGAAATGTTTTATATTAATTTATATTTATTTTTCACAATAAAAGTAAATAAATTTAAAAGACCAAAAGTCAATGCTCTCACCATAGTGTACGCTAGTCCTGGCCGGTGCATATTCATCGCTGTAAGCAATCCCGTGGCTCCAACACGCAATACGCGTCAACTTGAACACAATGCACGTCGAAATGAGGATCACGAGGCGAGCTATCGTTGAGGGACCTAACCCCACATATTCAGAATTGTTTTGGTTCGCTGCGTCACATAGCACTGAAATACATTTGTTGATTATAAAAAAAATAAGCTGACTTTATTTTTGTAAATGGGTACCTAAAGTATAAGTTCCATCTAGAAATACCATATCTCGAAAACTACTAACATATTGTGACGAAATTTTAACTGTCCCTAAGCTGGAAAAAACTATGTTTAAATGAAACAAAATCTTGATATGACTTTTAGTTTCTGAGAAATTTGTGGAGAAACATATGCACAAACGAAATTTTTATACACATGTAAAAACTACACTTACTACTACTTACACGTGTAAAAACTACACACTTAAAAAGGCTACTACGCCCATTTTTAATTAGACAATATAGACCATGTAAATGCCAATAAAAATATCTATTATATTTGTTTGAAAATTCCTTCTCATCATAAAATCAATAATTATTTCATATATTTTTTTCGATTAAAAGGAACGCTTGCATATGTAGCAAAACACACAAATACTATCTCCTCTCAAAGTTAAACTAATTCAATTATACTCGTAACTGCTTCGTTCAACCAAACACTATAAAAAGTTGATCGAAGAATTTACTGTATTCAAAATTATATTAATTTACAGGTTAATCAGTCAAATGTCTATAAAATTTCTCTTAAATTCATGCATCCTGCACATGGAATGGAGTGTATTAACACTACGTTTCCCTCCGCCTAACCTGCTGTGTGGGAAAAGTGTAGAGTTGTTTTCTTTGGATACTTACAGGATACAGAAACCGTTCGTGCATGAGGCAAGAATAACCAAGGGACACTACACGCAAGAGCAACTATTGAATATGCAATAAGGGTCTTCCGCCGTCTTTGGTATCCCCACCATGAAATGTAGGGGCCCACAATGATCTCCAATAGAGCAAATGCAAGAATTAATACATCTGGAAAAAA
>JAKRZM010000284.1:29666-95081 GCA_036379175.1 Heliconius cydno galanthus
TATAGCCTATAGCACTTCTGAAGAATGCAGCTTTCATACAAAACAAAAACAATGTAAATCGGACCAGTAGATCCAGAGATCTTAGCGTTCAAACAAACAAACAAACAAACAAACAAACAAACTCTTCCGCTTTATTATATTAGTATAGATAATTATGTATACATGTGAGGATCTTGATTGTCAAAACTTTTTAGAAAGTCTTGTTATCCAAGAACATTGCAAAGAATAATTATTTGCACAGAGAATATGATATTTATACACGTTGAAAAAACAGCGATGCTATGACTTGGCTTTGTTTATTTTCTTCAAATTCTGCAAGAGAATTTTAGCTTTTAGCTTATTTAGAATTTTAGCTCCACGCTGTATCTCGCATATATCAAAGTCGACAGAGCGAAACCTACGAGTAGTGGTAAGACACTTCATTATTTTCACTCGTAGGCCAGTCATGGCGCAAGGGCACAAAGTGTGACTGTAAAATCGACCGGTTGTAGATTCAATCCCCACTCGGAGGAAATAAAATATTTCATTTCTTCGCTCTGGTGTCGAGGCAAAGCGCGGTGTTGAATTCCGCCACTGAACACGCAATGCCTCCAGATTTTGGCGGAAAGTGGGGAACGGAGTGTCTTAACACGAGGTTCCCTCTGCCTACCCTGCTATGTGCTTGATATAGCGTAAAAAAATAGACCGAATGTACAATATCTGACAGCAGCAAGGATAACGTCATCACCATCCAAGCCGTGAATGTATGTAAGTTAATAATTACTAATGTGCTAAATGATCTACAAATATCACTGTACAGTCGGTCGCTGTGCCAAAATATAATTATTTTGAGGAATAAAATCTTGTTTATATAGAGGATAGTCAATTGAAATGGAAAATGGACATTATTTTATTAGGTACATAAAAAAAAATCTATAGCTTTCTACTGAAGACGGGAAGTATATATAAAAAACACTGATAAGCTTCAAATTTATCATTATATTTATTTATGATATATACACGATTACTTTTTAATCCCATATTACAAATAAGTATATAAGCGAAATAAATATTTTACTGGCATCCCGACATCCGGCGATAATGAGATAAACATATATTATGAACATTGTTCACTTAAGTATTCATTAATATGACAATCTAAGATAGATTATATTTTGACAATTATTATCTCATGAAACAATTAGCAGCTATTCCCGATACTAACAACAAAAAAGTTAAAAAATAAATGCCGCTTAGTTTCTTGCGCCGGTTCTTCTCAGTTCTTAGGCACTAACTTTAGTGAACTGGAGGTAAATTATTTGACGTTCAAAAAATGAAGCTTTTAACTTTTTATTTTGAATAAAAATATTTGCATTTGAGTTATGGCAAGTGCAAAGGAATTTCGATATAGACGTAGCTTGATGAGATCGGGTGGTTCATTTGGCGACGAGTGTTTGGACAGTTTCAACCAGGCACGGGTTCAAAGCTACGATTACATTTTTCACGTGACACTCAGTGTTTAATGTAACCACAGGTTTCTTTCAAAAATGTTACTTTTGATTTGTTGAAAAGTGATAATAAATAGCATTCTAACTTACTAAACGATTATTTTTAAAAATTACCTTTGGGCAGCAGAGATTTGTAAGTTTTTGCGTTAAGCCTAAGTCAAAAAGATATTTCGCGCTTTTAGAGTTCTATATCTTAAAAGGTTAAAAACGGAACCCTTATATGTTTATCTTGTTGTCTATCTAGTTATGCACTCACCCAAACCCTCCACCGGAGTATTCCCATTATTGTTATAAGCACTTTTATTGTTTCGTAAAAATTCATGTTAAATGTCGCAATACATTATAACTTTTGTAATACAAATACTTTTAACTTTAAGAATTAATATTGTTGTGATCTCCAAATCGATCAGACGTATTAAATAGTTTTAATTTAAATTAGTATTTTATTTTTTTAAAAAGTAAATTCTCAATTAGAAAGTTTAACTATCTATCCGTCTGTCAAGACCATATATCCCAAGATCGCGAAGAGCTATCAAGCTTAAATAAATATCAATTTTTCCTATACAGGTCCTATACAGAATAAATTAAGCTAGAAGCTTAAATTTTTCAGTGCTGTAAGTCAACGTAACCAAAAGACATTTATGCATTTATTTTGCCGAATTTTGAATTCAATTCATAAAAGTATGTAATTTTCATCAATGTTTTCTTTTCTGTCGTCTATAAACCGACTTTACAGACATTGAGAGCAACAGTTATAATCAATAACCCAGTGGTGTAGTGAGGTGGGACAAGGGGGGGCATCATGCCCCGGGCGCTGCTCATAAAGGGGCGCCAAATAGTCCGCAAAACTATTTAAACATATACATGAAATTATATTGTGTTCGCAGGGGGGCGCTGTAAACGTACTGCTGTAACCTGTACCTAACTTTATAAAATTTACACTGAAAATTAATGTCAATTTTAATGACTTATTTATATTAATGCGGAAAAGTATACAGGGTTGATTATATCAAGTCGCAGATCTTGAAAATTGGCGGTCGAATTGATTATCTTTTTAGATAAAAATCTTATGTCAAAATATCCAAAATATTAAAAAATGTGCGTATGTCCTGATATTTCCTAATTCGACAGAAGGAAATTTACAATCTGATATGCAGTTATATCTGTTATTACACAATACATAAGTACCTAAGGCATTTCCCGTCTGAAGTTGAAGCTTATAATTCACATTAAAGTCACTTAGAGGCCGCGTGTCTATGTGTTTATGTCAATGAAATATTTATTTAAATTTATATTTTCATTTCTTCTCTCTGCCTTCCCCGCAACATGAAGCGGGATACAGCGTGAAGACCGTTAAATGAAATCTTCTTTGGAGTAGTGAAAGCAATTACCAAGCTAAATCTAATAATTACATTTACAGAATTTAAAGCATACTATATTATATCTTCGCGTTGTTACAACTATGACGCGTCCCGTTACTGTATTTTTTATCTGTGATTTGTTGTAATCCGACGTATTTACTATTTTGCCGCCAATAATGTCAGTATCGGCGGGAAATAACAAAATTTTAACTGTCATATAAAATGAAGCTTGTGTGATGACATTTATTGAAAAATTATGAAAGTAAACGTATTTAAAAACAAAGTTCAAAAAGTAAATTGTTAATTATAGTGAAATTGTTAAAGTGTGTTAATTATTAATAATTGCATTTAAATTATTCTTTCTCTCAAATTCCTTGAGTTCCGCCACTCAAAACGCGATGCCTCCAGAATTGAGCAGAAAATGGAAAACAGAGTGTTTTAACTCAAGGTTCCCTCTGCCTACCCTGCTGTGTGCGGGATACAGTGACGCTGAGAAAAATAAACATGTGCACACGTGCCATTACAGCGGTAACGAAAGATAAGTTGCTATTTAAAATTATCTTTTTTTGATTGAATTATTCGATTTGCTAATCTAGGCGGACGTGTCATGTTTATATTATACGGTATTATTCATCTCGGTCTTAGATTAACGTAATAGATTAAAATTATGATTCATCCAGTTTGCAAAAACAATTTGGCATTTTGTTCCAGATTTTTATTTACTTTTTGCTGTACACGTGGATGTATTTCTGAAATTTTGTAAATTAAATTTGTCCAGTTTTCTATTTAACAAATATGAAATATGATTTTAGTAATTTGAATAATATATATTGTTATTGAGTAAGCTTAACAGCGTAAAGCTAAAAGAAAGAAAAAAATAATTTATTTCTCTTCTTTAATATTACGCTGTAGGTATCCCACATATGAATATAAGCGGCAGGGGAATGTCCTGTACAAGACATTATTCTCCGCTTGAAATCGAGACATTATTTCATTGAGTGGTGGAGCCCAACGCCGCACTTAGTTTTATCCGAATGCGAATAATATAAATAATTGATTGCTACTAATAGAGATCGCAACTATAAACATTCCAATGTCAGACATTGTTCCCAATACTCATTGAATTTATCTTCTATATATATAAAATCGAAAGGTCACTCACTCATCACGAAATCTCATATACTACATGTGCTAGGAATCTGAAATTTTGCATAGGAGTTATTTATATGACATAGGTGCTCGCTAAGACGGGAATTTGCAATATTCGACTTCTAAGGGGTGGTTTTTGGGGTTCAAAGTTTGTATGAAACTTCGTTACTACAAATGCTAGTACTCTCAAATTTTGCATGGACGTCACTTATAGGACGTAGCTACTCATAGAGACAGACATTAATAATAACGTAGTTCACGCAGGCGAAGCCGCGGGCGGGCTGCTAGTTTTTTATAAAATAAGTGCAGATTCTTAGTTTTATGACTTACATAAAAACACAACACTTAGGTATAAGACAATTGCATAATATCTTATCGAGCCAAGACTATTCATTTGTTATGAAAACTTATCATAACGGTACGTGAAACCCACTACGTACTTTTAAGGATTCCGTACCACATACGGAAAAACCAAAACCCTTATATTCGATTGTCTGTATATCCGTCTATCAAGAATTTATTTCTTGATCGATCTAAAATTAATATCAAATATTCGGTTCTACGGTCTCTTGCAGCACAGAAAAAGTGAAGTTAATGCAAAATAAAATTGACGCATTTTATATGAAATTCACAGCGTAATTAAAATATATAGAGTACAATTAAGAAATTTGGCAAGAAATGAGAACTTGTAGCATAAATAAAGGAAAACTGTAAGAAGTGAAAATTTATAGGTATTTCATAGAAAGAAAACATTATAAAACTTATATTTGTAGTTTATTTCATACAAAATGAGTGCATACGTCCACAGAAGTATAATTTATACAAGTTTATCAACTTTTATAAATCCTGAAATTGGTACGGAACCCTCGGAATGCAAGTTTGACTCGTGTTTAACAGGTTTTTGTTATTGTTATTGTTATTATTTCTTACACTATAGACTCATGGTCCTTTTCTTATCATATATATTTCTTTTTGATATTTATATTTCTTTAGAAATTAAAACTAGACTAATTATATAGATAATTTTGTATATTTATATGATTTTTGTCGAATTGAATTTAGTCGTTCTTTTAAGTTGGCAAGGTAACTGTACTATGTAACCTATAATTTTATGAATAAATGAATGAATGAATAGATGTAGTAACCATTACTCTAAAATAGACGAAAAATATGAAGATAAAAATTAAATACGACGTTTATTAAACTTTATCATAAAATGTTTATCTTTACTTAATATAGTCAAACTGAAGCGTTTCTATGATAGAATGCTGAGATTAGCTAAGAAACTAATGGCTCGAATTGAAAAATTATTTTGCTTTGGAGGAAATCCATTTCATCACAATAAATGGTAAAAATAGTTAAAAAACTAGTAATGTAACTGTGGTCAGCATTTACTTGGCGACATGTGTGTTATGTATCATACATAATTTGTAGCTAGTACCTTCGGTCGTTCGTTTATTCGTTATAGCGTCTAATTATGATGGAAAAGTGAGTGGTAAGAGAGGTAGGGGTAGGCCTCACATGGCCGTAGAAAATCGATACTGTATCGAAGATACTTAAGGAAGGTTACGCAAAAAGCATGAAGACCCCCGGAGTGCATGTATAAAGAGGTTGATGACAGTGGACGAGGCGAAAGAGGTGAGAGAGAGGCGTTCGCTCTGACTACACCGCTAGGAATAGAGCGTGAAGCTGAGTAAGTAAGTAAGTTAAGTTAGTTAACCCTATTCATCAATGACCGGTAGGTAGGTAGGTAGTTCAATAAAATGTTTTTTATACTCCTAATCTGCGAGGCATTTCCGATATTCATAAATTGTTTTAATCTGTAATAATATCTTCAGTAGCCAATATTTATTCACATTTCTACTTATAGATAACATTATAAGTACCTATCTAGTTGATAAGAATAATCATAACATTTCTTATATACCATATTCTTTTTTTATATATAAAAATTAAATCACATAATAACAGTAATTGATATCTTTAAATGAAGTAATTTAAGAGCTTAAAATTGGTGATAAGTTTAAATTTGTATGATTTGCGAATTGATAATTGGATAAGAGCCGTCTATGGCGCAGATATACCTACTTAAAGGTGAAGAAAAGACGTAATATTTGTAGGTAATTTTTAACAAAAACCAAATCCTTGGTATTTTTAGCTTCATGCTATATCCTTGAAGTAATTCCTCATTCCCACGGGTGTTAAAAAAAACGCTAGCGTAAAGCTAACTCTACTCTATACGGTCTACCTACCTACGCCGGGATTAATAACGGCGCAGGCGCCTTTATAACGCGTACAATTTTTTATTTTTTATTATTTTTTTAATTCATTCATTACTATTTTTAATCATATATTTACAATCCCTTCTTAATAATTAATTGGTTAATAATTAATTTTAATATTATAACTATGTGATAACATTTTATTGATTTATTATTTTTGAATTATGAGGAATTGTATTATGGGCATATTATTATTGTAAATGCCAAAAACCCATCTCTTAAAAAAATCAGGAAATGAGGCTAATTTCAAACTAGCAATGAAGCTCAGATATATATACTTAGCTTTGTTGACAAATAGACCACGTTACCAGTCTTTTCTTGACGCCAGTCTATCAATTTGTACTATATACTTATTAGAAGGGCACAAGGGCACAGGAGAGCGAATGAACCCGCAACAGTTCTGGGTTCGATTCCCACACCAATTCTACATTTCTGTGCGGGATGCGAACAAAAGTATCGTGATGGTAAAGGAGTGTCTCTCAGAACCTATTGTAAAAAGGTTCGGAGTTTTCTTCTACCTTACTAAGAGCGGGATACAGCTATGGGTATATCTATCTTATATAGCTATAATTTATCTTTGGACATAGATTATATATCTTTTGGAGTAAACAAGACATAAACATGATTATAATATATTTTATTTACAAACATTTCTCCATAATATGTAATTAGATATACAACCATCACAAAAACATTTGTTTTGCGTTGGTCATGCAAGTATTGAAAACGGCGCCTCTCACTGTGAGTCACGGAAAAGGTAATTTATTTTTTGATATAACTTAACATATCTATGATAAAATCAGAGGTTCCAAGAAGAACTTATCAGAAGATGTCGTTGTCTCATAGATAACCTATCAAATCTCTAATTGGACGTCGCGTCGTCGCCACGTGTTTGATAAGCATGTGACTGCTATATACACGGTAATTGTAGGTTTGAGTCCCACGCACCGGTAAATTGATACTTAAATATAGTTAGAAGATGAAAATGAGGCCACCAATTTTATTTTTGAGGTCCAGCATGAAAAGAAAAAATACAAATCTAAATAACATAACATCGTTTTTGATATCTATTACTATACTATACTATATATTATTTATCTATATATACAGATTTACTATAGAATAAAAAAATACGATAGAATATTTAAAAATATGTATATTCCGAATAAACGCAACTGACAATTTGAGATCAAGAGAGAGTGATATGGCCCTCCACGATATCTGCGGGGGCCACAATACCACCTTCTATATTTCTACATTATGTACACTTCTATACTTTATAATATAGCCAAGTGTTGAAACACCCCGTTCCCTATTTTCCGCCAAAACGAGGCGTAAACCTGGCGATTGTAGGTTCGTTACTCACTCGGAAAAATCAATTATTATTTATTATTTTTTCTTCGCTCTGTTCACAAGGTGAAGTGCGGTTTTGAATTTCTCCACTCAACACGCAATACTTGATAAATTCTCTCTGCCTAAGCTGCTATATGCAGGATACAGCATGAAGCTGAAAAAAGACAAAGCTTGCTATTGAATTCATTCACTGTATCTAAATATTCCTTCCTTCTATTATTTCGACATAGTGCGAAGTGGAGATATAAGAGAACGGTGTGTCATAATACTTTCCGTTCGTTCGTTCCATTGACAATCCTGATATTGCTACGGAACCCTGTCGGTATGCAAGTCCGACTCATGTAGCCGGTAACGCACCTGTAGCTCCTCCGGTGCTGCACGGGGTCGTGGGCGGCGGTGATCATCATCAGGTGACCCGAACGCTAGTTTGCCTTGTCCTTTTTCCATAAAAAAAAAAAGAAAAAAGAAAAATGTTTGATCGATTTTATAATATTAAATAATTGCAATTATAAAAACTGAATGCCAACATATTTAGTAATAAGTAGGTATCTACTTAAATGCTGTGTAATAATAATACCTTTAAGAAGATGGAAAATTATAAAGGCGGTAGTTAAGTTTTTCTTTTTTCGAACATGAGGTTAATGCTGTCCTATTGGCTTTTACAGCGACACCGGTTGGGTAGGGAAGAGGGGACTCTGTCCCTGAAGAAATGCAAGCACTAAGTGGCTGCCTGTGAGAAAGTCAACGACTATGAGGGCGCCCCCTGCGGGACTCGAACCTCGGCTTGCGGCCGTCGAGCGGAAAGTAAAGTAATTCAAGTATTAGTATTTCAATTTGACTTAGAAACTTTTTTTTTATTATTATACATTGGGAAATAAAGAATGATAAAGAAACTCCTTATTTAAAATAACTTATTGATTATCCTAATCAGTCATTTTATTGCGAAGCTGGCGAAATATTTGTAGGACCCAAGTACATCAACCTTTTGCCTTCATAGTTGTTTAAAACCTTAACACTGATTAATATAATAATATATCATGAAAAAAAAGACACGGCTAATTAACCTCAAACTAGGGAAAAGCTGTGTCATGCTGATTAAACAAAATAAAAAGTTAAAGATATATTTATATACTAGCGACTTACTCGCGGCTTCGCCTGCAACATGTCGTAAGCATTCGTGTCTTTATAAATGTCTGTCTGGGTACTTATAAAGACTACTAATATGCAACTTTAAGTACCTTGGGGTTGCATTTTCGTAACTTATCTTCCGTCTCTATTAAACATACTTCCCAGATAAATCCCTTCATTTTAATTATAATCTTAATTATGTTCTGATATTTTAGAATATCCCTAACACTTTCCGAAAATTCCTGGAGTTAGCTTAACTATCCTGAGGATACTGGCGCATACCCTGCTAACACGCTACTTTTTTTCTAGTTATTTATATAGCTTATGTTACTCATTGATAATACAACATTCTATTGGTGAAAGAATTTTGAAATCAGTTCAATAGTTTTTAAATTGGTTTGTTACATACATACACACATACAAACAAATCTTTACAATTTACAATAATAGTATAGAAGTATAGATATATATAATATCAGATAAAAGATAAATTCTGATTGGAACAATGATATAACTTTGCACAATAAACAACGTCATACTTAAAAAAAACATATAACATTGAAACAATGTTATTCTTTTTTTAGCTTTACACTGTATCCACACATGACAGGGTAGATAGAGGTGACCTGAGAACGCCGCGCTTCTCCTCGACACCAGTGCGAAGAAATGGAAATATCAATTTAAATAAATACTTCATCTCCTCGAAAGCACAACCAGGTTTTACAGTCAATATATTTTGTCATAGCAATTAAAATATGTTTTTATATAGACGTAACATTTCATTTACTTCTATAGGTGATATTTTTATTATTTCACATATAATTATAGGTTTACAAATTAGTTCAATATAATCACAACTCTTTCTTATAAAGGGACAATTCAAAATTAAAACAAACTCAGCACATCGAATAACATGTAATAATAACCATACATTTATATGCTATAAACATTCAAATATGAAACATTGATTACAATAAATAAATATATACCAAATTTGTATAGATTAGGATACTTAGTATAGGACAAGAGTCTTTGAATTGGTCTTTGAAGAAAAATGTTAAAAGTTTTTTACATTTTTATGACGTATTGAGGCCGTCGGGCAGAAGCGACTGCCTGTAAATTCTAAAGTGTAAAAATCAAAACTCATCTACCGCCAATAATTACGGTAAATTATAAAGAAACTAGCTAAAGTAGCCTTAACAGTGAACGGAATAATAAATTAAATCGGATTGGTACTTTTTTATTGAACATTCAAACAACAGATAAAGTAAACTGATATTTCTTTTTAGAATGTCAAAATATGTAGAAACAGCAATCTTTATAGCCAGAATCGGGGGATCCCTTTAGAAATTTTATGACAACACCTATGTATGTAAGCCACTTCAATTTAAATAGACATCAAAAAACATTTATAATGTACTAAGATATACAATAAAATATTATGCATTAATTCTCATTTTTAACCGACCTTATTCATCAAAATATCTGCAAGAATGTGATCTTTTTCATAATAGATAAGATTTAAATTTAAAAAACTGGATCAGAATAAATTATAGTGCAAGTCTAAGTTTTTTTTTAATTATACATATATTATTTACCGATTTGCATTACATTTAATGGTGCAAAAATATATTGTAATTTACAGTAAATAACATTATATATAGAACAATCTCATGAATATGCAATTTTTTTGGAACAAATAACATTTTAATTATTTTCCTATTATATTTTTTATAGCTATATCCTTATAGCTCGAGATGTATACTTTCGTAATCTGGACATCCACTAAGAAGGAATATTAAAAAATTTTAACCCTAAAGGGGTGAAATAGGGGTTGAAACTTTGTATGGAATGTTTTTTAAATCGCCACCGGTTTTTATAAATTTGAAATTCAGACTCTTAAATAGATTTCATTGAACATGTGTTTCGTGGTTTTTTAGATGACACCTCCTAAGGGTGCAAATAAGGGGTTGAAAGTTTGTATGGATACATCTTTAAATGGCCACCGATTTTTATAAAATTTGAAATTTAAAGTTTTAAAAATATTTAATTGAAAACGTGTTTTATGGTTTATTAGAATTCACCCCTAAATAAACAAGCGAAGCTGCGCGCGTCCGCTAGTTAGGTATAAATATAGACCCTAAAGTGTATAAGGTAAAAAATCAAACCCTGTATAGTAAGTAATACGTTAGTTCGAAATGGTTTCGTATTTAAAATATACTATTTTCTTAACCTATAGAAATATAAGTATAAATTATTAGACTTATAATTTTTTATTATGTATACCTTTCCATAACACAAATAAAATAATAGATTAATATGTGACAAACTATATTCAAGTGAAAAAAAATATACATCAATAAAAAATTTACTTTACAAAAATTGAAAATATTTTAAATCAAAATTATATATTTAATAAAGACAATGATCATTCTCAGTACAACCATGAATAGAAAATATACAACAGTTAGAAATTTTTATAAGGATGAAAAAAACACAAATAAAAAAAAGATAACACATGTAAGTATATTTTTTAAAGTAACAACTGGCCCACAATAACACAGTTTTTTTTTAAATAGTGAGGAACTGTGATTTAATAATTATAATATAATAACAATTATTCAAGTTGACGATCCTTAAGCAATAAATAACTAAAAATCATCATATTATAATTGAGTATGTGGAATAATCTTAGTGCAATTAAAATATTTTCTTAAATTTATATAAAAGTAACGATTATAGCAAAACTATACAAATTCTTTGCATAAATTATTGCCTATATCTTTGTTCAGTACTTTTTTGTGTTAAAGTGGAATAAGTATCCACCCTCTCAAATTTTCTTAATTATAATATTAATTATATAGATAAAAATACAATAATAGCAAAATAGATTTTGCTTAAAGACCATCACTGAAAATGTGTATCATTTTGTTATAGACATACATAACACAAACATAGTTTTAAAATATATATTATTCTGCAATATGTAATTATATATTGATAATAGAAAAAAGGTTTTTTTACCTGTAAATTAGGCCATAGATTAAAAAATAATTCTTAAAAAAAATAACTATAACTTGCAAACAGATTGAACATATTATGAAAACATTGAAAAACTTAACAGAATATATTATTTAATAGACATAATTAACAAAAAATTTATAATCGAGATCATAATAAAAAATATTAATAAGTACTAAAAATGAAAATTATTAGAAGTAGCAGCCAGTGACTTACACTATTTTTTTATAATCATATAATTATACAGATAATATATGGTTATATAAAATATTTTTTAAATTTCAAATATTAACATTTATAATTTTAAATTGAAAGGACTATTACTTTAGTTTTAAAAATACAATATCTAAATTTAATATATTTTATCAAACAAATATCAGCTTTATAAGCTCTTGACGAAATAAAACTCTTTTAAGTGAGTGTTTTAATGTGTAAAGTAAGAAGAGGGTAGTCTCAGTTTATATATTTGTATTTTTCAGCGGGCGACTTACTACTCTCGCCCTGTGCCTCTTCTCAGTTGGCTGTCCACTGGAATAGCAAAATTGTAATTAAATATTAAAATTATATAATAACATAAAATGAAAAATTCAGTAATTTTTTTACAAATATTAGAAAGAAGTAAAAAACTTATAATGTAGGAAGATTTAGCAATGGTCCAACCAAGCAATACAAACCAACATGATTGTTGTGGTTTCAATCCCTACTCGGATAATTAAATTATTTTTATTTCATCCCTCTAGTAAAAAGGCCATGTGCAACACTGAGTTCTGCCATTTGATATGATATGTCTTATAAAATGGGGAATGGAATATCTTTATTCTAAGGTAGTGTAAAGATATTTCATTCCCCATTTAGTTTTCTACCTACCCCACTTCATGAGAGATACAGAATGAAGCTACAAAAAATTACATTTTCTTTGTCACACCTTTAAATTTGCTCCTCCATCCTTCCTCAACTCTTGTTCCCGTCGTTCCATCTCTTCAGAACGTTCCTGCATTCGTCTGACCCTTTCTGGATCCTTCACACCTCTGGCAGCTTCTTGTGCTCTACGGCGTTCAGCAGCTTCTGTCTGCTGCCTGCGTCTTGTTTCCTTTTCAAAAAAGATGGTTTAACTATTTACTTAATTGTTGCTATTTCCTTAATTAGTAATTTTTTTTTTCAAAGCAATTTATAAGAAAAATCAAGAAGGTATTTTGTACAGAAAGTGTTTCATCGGTGATAGCTTATCTATAATAAATATTTCAGTATTAAGTTTAAAGTTTTTACAATACAATAATTTAATGCTTATATATACAAATATATGAAGGCAAGGTCCTTTTTTCTATATCTGTATGAGACAAAAATGTTGCAAATTATTTGTCATAATACTTACCTGTACTGCAGTTTTATATCTCCTTTCTTTATTGTATATCAATGTAGACAATAAATTTAAATAATATAATACTATATAACAGTATAAGGAAAACTATACACCAAATAAAAAAATATAAATGCAAAAATTAATTTGAAATTATCTCAGGTGCATTAAATATTCTAAAAGCCACTAGTAAACTTACTGCATCTGGAGTCAATACTTCTGACGCTGAAGGTCTACAGCAAGATGTAAATATTCCCATTATTGAAAAAAACTTGTTTTCGTAAAAATTATCACGATCACATTCCAAATTTCCAATCTTATCAACTAACGTCTATCACTTAGTTATTGTCAATAAAATTGACAATTGTAAGCGCGTTTAGAAAAATGAAAACAAAAAACACTGCATACGTCTAAAAATCTGTAAATCATTCGGAGAAAGAAATCATCAAAAAAAAGAAATCATTCGGAGAAACAATACTATTTGTTTTAAAATAAAACTATAAGGCACATAAAATACTACTACATGTTTTATTACAATTCTCTAGTTGAAGCTTTTACTTAGTAATATTTAACTAACCATTCTCTTCCAAATTATTAGTAAATTTGCCATTTTTGAATAAAAAAAATACTTGAAGTGCACAAATTATTTAATTTCAATGTATATTTATACACAATCACTGCACAAGTTGAACTTGAACCTCGAATTGAATAGAACCGATCAATACTCTAATATTACCAACTAATAAAATTTAAGTAGAGCATAAGCTTATTGGATGAAAGATAAAAATTATTTTAATATATTAACATGCATTTTATCTAACAGTATGATTTCATATAAAATTAATTTAAACTTTAAAAATTGTATAAATGGTAAACATTATAAATTTATAAAAGTAATTAAATATACTATTTAATATAAATTTAAATTATTTGGCAGCATTAATGGGAATATATAGTAAATTAAACTTAATTGAATTAATAACCATTTGAGTATTTTCCATATTTATATCGATTTAATATGAGTTACGATACTTTCATTTAGGTTGTCGATATTAACGGTTTCTCTCACATGTCATATCGGTATCTAAATTACTTCAAGGTACACCACTAACGCAAAGTACGTGAATTTGGGGACTGTCGCATAATTTTAGATTTCAATAAAATTGCGTTTTAAAATGTTTTCACGCCTAGCTTTGCGTTCAGGTATGTTTAATTAACAATATAATAAAGTGTTTGTGAGTATTTATTTGTTATAATTTAATAACCTTTGTGTTAGGGAGGTTTATGTAATCGCCAGTGACAAGTGCCGAAGTGATAATTCCAAATTTAAAAAATAATATTTCTATAACTTAAGTATATATAAAATTGTTTATATATTTGTAATGATTATTTTGTTTTTACATAAGATTCTTAAAATTATGGCTTGTAGGGTAAAAATTAACCTAACTTTGTTCAGCTGATTTACGTATTATATATAATTTTAGATCTTAAATTGCATTTATGTTGTTTGCCATATTTTTTTGAACTTAAATACGAAAACCTTAATAATATCTTAAAATCTTATAAACCACCAACAATCTTATAAGAACTAACTTCAAATAATTATTTTTCAGTCGCATCCCGACAGACACCAACAGCCCTCGTAGCACGAGGCTCAGCCTCTTCCAGTGAGGTGAGTGGAGTGCGAGATGAAAAGAACTTCCCTCGCCCAGTGAGAGGTGAACCTGGAAAAGTCAGACTTGGATTTGTTCCAGAAGAATGGTAAGATTATATGATACTTTGCTAGTGTGGGCACAATGATAGCAAAAGAAAATAGTTAAGAAAGGTATTATTTAACTTTTCTTTAGCTTCCCAATGTATCTTGCATATAGCAAGATATGTAAAATGAACTCAGAGTTAAGACACTCCATTCTTAATGAATCACCACTCCACCATGATGAGTGGCAGAACTCAATGTAGCACTACACCTTGGAGCAAGAACAAAAGAAAAAAATATTTTGTTTCTCTTAATTTATATGAAACTCATATGCATTACTGTCAGAGGCTAGACTGCTATGCTATAATGTTCCTCTGTCTGTATATACATTTATATGATTACTTTCCATAAATTTGATTACATAAATCAATTTGAAATGAAAATCTTTTTTAAAAAGTGTCTGTCTATTATTCTACAAATTTGGGTTGCAAAGCAATACAAAGTCATATTTAAATGAAAACAAAATATTGTTAAGTGAAAATCTTATATGTTAATTTCAGGTTCCAATTTTTCCATTCCAAGACCGGTGTTACTGGTCCCTACACATTTGGTGTAGGTCTCGCTACATATCTCTGCAGCAAGGAGATATATGTAATGGAACATGAATATTATACTGGTTTATCAATCTTTGTGATGGTGTACTACGCAAGCACTAAGCTCGGACCCAAGTTGGCTGCTTGGCTGGACAAGGAAGTTGATGTGAGTTAAAATAAATCTTAACACTTACAATAAAAATATATTTTAAGATAGCAATGAAAAAATTTAAAAAGTGCCTTTCTCTAAAATATTGAATTTATTAAAGCAACATTAAAAATACATTTTATACTATGTTATGTATTACTAAAATTTAAGAATGAATAATCTTAACACCAGGTTACCTGTTTAGGTTGGTAGGTTCAAGCTAAAAAAAGAAAATAAAGAAAAGCTCTTCTGCATAGCGGAGATACTCTATCCGCTATGCACTGCTCAATTTTTTAAGAGGTAGGAGAGAAACACAATAGCATGCTTTGTCTTTGTTACCAAAGCAATGAAACATTTTTTTTTTGGTATGGGAATCCAATACACAGCTATCCTACCAGCCAGCTACCTTTACAGTTTATGCTGAGCCATGATGACCTTTAAGAAATAAATATACATATTAAATAGGTTATTTAATTAATATTCTTTCTTTTAAATATTGTTTTCCAGGCTGTTGAAACTGAATGGAACCAAGGCCGTGTAGAAACCGTCAAATCCCTAGAAGAAGCTATTGAAAGTGAGAAGGAGTCGCAATGGCGCGCTCAGGGACAGGAACTACTTATTGAAGCTAAGAAAGAAAATGTTCTTTTGCAATTGGAAGCTGCATACAGAGAGAGGATGATGAACGCTTACTTGGAGGTATGTTCTTTATTTAAATAAATATATTGATGTATGTGTCTTTAATATAAATTTCGAGACCATAGTGGCCCAGAGATATATGGGTGTGACAAAAGAGACAGTGGTGGGTTCAATCACTCCTCATTTTAGTCATTGCTATTTTATAATATTTACTGATAGAAATCTAAAATGTATAAAAAATTATAGTTGTAAATTTTGTCCATTATGCACAGCATAGCGTTTTTATTTCTTCATGCATGTTTGTACAGAATGTCTTAACACTAGGGTCCCTCTGGCTATCCTGCTATAAAAAGGAACATTGTGCAATTAGGTATAAAATAAAGTTAAATCTATTGCTTTATCCTGAATATTCCTTGAAGTGAAAGTCATTACATTTCACTATTAACACCAGTACCGAATATATTGTTTACCACAATTAAATCAAGTAATATTTTCCTAAATTACAGGTCAAACACCGTCTAGACTACCAACTCGAGAAATCAAACCTAGAACGTCGTATCGCTCAAAAGAACATGGTCGACTGGATAGTGTCCAACGTCACCAAGGCCATCACCCCTGACCAAGAGAAACAAGCCTTGGACCGCTGTATCGCAGACTTGGCCTCTTTGGCCAAGTAGACTTGGCTATTTATATTTTAAATAATGTTATTAAAGAGAGATCGATTGTATAGTTTGTGCTTGTTTTATTTCTATTAAATATAGTAAGCCTCATAATACCTCAGAGACATATTTTTTTTTTCAATAAATGTATTTTATAAGGTCCACAATGAGCCACTCCAACAGATCAAAATTTTACTATAACAATTACTGCCTTTAATGCGCGTACTCATGCAGATAATAATAGTTTTTATTTCATCAAAATCGGGCCAAGATTTCCAAACTTACAACGTTGCACACTGCTTTCTAAAATTTACATTCGGTCGAGATGCGACCTACCGTCACGCAGTTGCGGAATAATAAGTAATAACGAAACCGCGAGATCACAGCCAATTCGGTAGAAAGTGGGGAACGGAGTATCTTAACGCTAGATTCCTTCTGCCTACCCTGCTCTGTGCGGGATACAGCGTGAAACTGATTTAATTTTTTAATTTATTATTTCTAACATTATTCACCAATTACTTACTTCAAAACAAAGTGTCTTCTACTCTCACGTAGATCAAGTGTCAGACACTAAAACGTGACATTGGCTACCTTTAAAAAAAAAATCGTCGACTTTGATGCCCCTTTCCTTTTGATGCCCGGTGCGACCGCACCGCTCGCACCCCCCTAGCTACGCCACTGCATTAGGAATTTTTTATCTATATCTTATTATATATTAAAATATGATCAATGATCACTGTTATTTTGGCATGTTCTCTAATGGTTTTAAAATTTGTCTGTTTGTCTGTGTGTTTTTGCAGACTAATCTCAGAATCGCCTTAACTGTTTTCGTTAGCTTTCCTACCATTTTGTGTTTATCTTTAGTATTAAGCTTTAATTATCAACTTTTAGGTATCACCGAGATGCCAATAACATGAAGAATAGAGACCATGATGGCTTCAGAATGTGGTTCACCAGGTCGCGTGACAGGCTCTACCGCCATGAACCAGGCCGCTAGTAAAAGTTATGCGGATTTCACTATTGTCATTGCTAAAGAGAGCCGGAATGACAAGTAAGTTGCAAGTAGTGAAATGTAAATGATTGATGATTGTTCTTTTAATGACACATTTTCTTTAATTTTCATTTTTTATTATAGAATCAGAATAATTTAAGAAGCTGAAATAATTATGTTTGATGCATTTTATTATGCTGTATTTGGATATTTATAAGTTTTTTTTTTTACCTCATATAAAACTTCATGTCTATTGATATAAAGATTCTTTCGTATACAGCATGTTTCGTATTCAGCATGTTGTTCGATTCCCAATTGATGCAACGAAATACTTTAATATTTTCATTTCTTCGCTCTGGTAACGCAGCAAAGCGCAGCGTTGATTTCCGCGACACACACGCATTGCCTCCAGAATTTGGTGGAAAATAGAGAACGGACGTGTCTTAATGGGAACGAAATGTCTTAACATTAGGTCACGACCCCGTCCAACACCAGAGGAGCTACAAGTGTGATGTCGACCTTTAAGGTGGAGATAAAAGCGCTCTTTGAAGGTCATATCGAACTGGTAACACTCGGAAGTTTACCTCATTTAGTATTTTAACTTAAAGGATATATAAAATAAAAATCCACAAATAGTTATATTTATTTTATTACAATACGATATTACTTGACAACAGTACGGTTATTCAGTTAAGGACGTAAAGCCCACAGTTAAAGCTCTTTACAACTTATCGTCACACTCTTAGCTTAAACATTACTTCATCCATTGAGAATATAGCAAAGTATAATTATCACCAATCAATTTATTAATCGTAATCAACGCGAATTGAAAACTTTGAAATGGTTGATACTGATAGTCAATCATCATCAATCAATATAGATAGCGTCACGTGACCTCATAATGACGAATGTCACTGTCATACATTCAACGCGTATATAGCACGGTCTGTTCTCATTTAGCTCTAATTTTGGAGACGTGCGCAAATCAAAGAAATTATATGACATTCAATGTGAAGACAAAACAACACAAAAGTCATTTTTTCATTTATAGAGATACACAAAATATTATTAATTTAACAAAAGAAATCAATATTTAGCAACACGAAGAAATGTTTCAAATATTTGATTGGCATGTGCCACGTGACTGGAAGTCATCGCCATACATATTAAGATTTGATTTTATTTTTATTGAATTAATTATTACATTTGCTATAGTTCTTTCTTTGAATTTTTTTTAATTTTCTTTAAAATTGTTTTGTCTTTA
Source organism: Heliconius cydno galanthus (assembly GCA_036379175.1). Lineage (NCBI taxonomy): Eukaryota > Metazoa > Arthropoda > Insecta > Lepidoptera > Nymphalidae > Heliconius > Heliconius cydno. The sequence continues at coordinate 48,792 of JAKRZM010000284.1, forward strand.
CAGTGTCGTTTACACTAATGAAGTATTTTAAATTCTTTAGTGTCGCTTCGCCCATGGTTACTCTCCATATATAATCGATATTAACAATTGCATGTCACAACACAAAATACTGTTCACCGTTTGTGCTTATAGTATATGTGCCACTATATCAAATTGCACAGAGTATAGACAAGTCTAGATAATCCAAAAAACTACAGATAAAAAAAGGAAATTCCAAGTACACAAATACATATATATAGTCTACCATTTTACTTGTATTTTATGTAGAAAATATATGTAAAAATCCTTCATAAGTATCCTAGATAAGTAATTATAAAAATTAATATTTTTACAATTCTTATGATATGTACAATAAAGCAGTATAGAAATGAATATCAGCCACATTAAAAGCTAATATAAATATTGTATCAAAACTTGTGCACAAGTAATGTTTCTGTTGTTAGCAAAAAATGTGTACAAACTAATAATAATACAATATAAAAAATATATAGTTTATACTTTTACAAAATACCTTACACAATTTGGGTTAACAAGTCAGTAATGTAGAAAACCTGACTTCAAATTTAAAAATAAAGACTCAAATATTTTTTTTGGGATTTTTAGATCCATTTTTTTAAAAAGTTGTGAGAAACCACAGATTATAATGTTTTTATTCTAAATGATTAATTATTTTCCTTATTCTATTACAATACAAATAAACAACAGAAAGATGTGACATTACAGATTTGTTTATGTTAGAAGCATTATATTTTTCTGGCGAAGTGATTAGTGCTGAATTGGCACGCTCGGAACGCCATAAATAAAGAGCAACAACAACAACAACATTATATTTTTTTAAATTTGTGGCAGAATGTAGACTTAAGCCATTTTTTTAAAAGTATAATGAAGATTTAAAATCTGTAATGCACAGTTATTAAACTTACACATAGATTAACTTGTTACAAAAACAGTAACAAAATAATACACAATTAGTATTTGGTTTCAAAACATGTAACAGTCGCACATTTCAATTGAAAATTAATATTTACCGGGAAATATTTGTAAGATTTCGAATTTAAAAATAAATATGCGTCTCCTACAAATATTATTAAATAAATGATATTACACAAAAACAAAAAAAAAGTAAACTCATTTGAATTATGTGACATATATTTTAATTTCTTAAATCAATGATAAGGATTGAAATCATTTCCTATAAAATTGTTTTTGGACTTACTTCAGAATATAATTAAACTGTTGTTTTATTCCAATTTTAATTGAAAATTAAAACAGATATCCATTTTTTCAAATTGTAGCATGCAGTGTATACAAATGTAACTATTTCTACACTAAAAGATAAATATAGTTTATAAAAAAAACTATAAAAATAAATAATATTTTTTTACTTAACTAAAGCAATTCTATTATCACTGATTTTTTCAAAAAACTTATTCATCAATTAAAACCTGATTTAATACAAGTATCAAAATGGATGAATAATTTTGGAGTGCCAAAACAAAAAACTTGAATTGAAATTGGTATTACATAAATATCTTATTAACTAAAAAAGGTGGTTTTGATGGTTAATTAAAAAAAAAGAAAAAAATATGGTGCCATAAACAAAAAACCAATTGTCAATACAATTTCTTAGCAAAATCGTGAAGCACCATACAATATTATTTTCTAATGACAGATAAATCTTATGACATTATTAAAGAGTACAGTAAGCAGTAAGGTATGGTCTTTTTTTTTAGCTCTACATTGTACCCCACATATAGCAGAAAAAGCAAAGGGAATCTAGTATTAGGACACTCACTTTATCAATTTCATGTGGGGCAATCACATAAAAGATTGATTGGTAATAGAGACAACATCAAAAAAGAATACCATAAAAATTTAATTTATCTTTTAGAAAATTTAAACCATGCTTTATCCAAATGAGTAAATGCAGCTGCGATGCAAGAGACAACAGACAATGAACTGTATAAAAGAAGTTACTAAATTCAAAATGTCCCCATATCCACACAAAGAAAACATTTTTATTAAAGGACAATACAATAAAAATAAAAAATCATATTTTAAATATGCATAAAAAAAATTTTAATCTTGTTACTGAACAAGATTAAAATTTATTGTAAAAGCAGAATATCCACACCTTCACCTTACTGTACCCTATTTTCAAAAACAATAATTTGTATCTTAATGACATTGACGTTTGACATTAGACAGTTACCTGACATTGTTACAAAATGGTGCACTTTTTCTTCTTGTTCCTACTTTCAGATTTGATATGAATCCTTTCGGCTTCTTGGAATCGACGCACTAGTCGTACTAACTCGTGGAAGGCTTGATCTACATTCATTCTGGCTTTAGCACTGCATTCAATATAGGGTACTTTCAATTCTCTTGATAAGCTTTGTGCCTCATCTAATGTTACCTGTTTAAAATAAACAAATATAGATAAGACAGAATGTGACAGCTAGAATTTAAAAATTCAGTAGCAAAACTAAATTTCGCGTTTTGTCTTCTTGACAGAGTAGGAAAATCTAAATCTTGAGTGGAGATTGAACCCATAACCTTGCCTCACAATGCCACAATAAGGATTAAATAAATTATCAGTAAAAGCAATTGCAACTATCAATTAAGATGATGTTGTCTAAATTGGAGTAGTAAATGTATATTGAGTTAGATTAAGAGGACATGACAATCTGACTTTATTAATTTAAGTATGTAATATGAAGTATCTGTCGGTGATTTACAGTTTGAAGCTGATTTTTATTATAAAGTATCAACAAGAAAAAAATATTATATACCAGTCTTTGGTGTTCCAAGTCAGCTTTATTGCCAACCATTAACATAGGGAATTCATCTCGATCCTTAACCCTCAGTATCTGCTTATGAAACTTGGCCAATTCCTCAAAACTAGCATGATCAGCTACAGAGAAGACCAGAAGGAAACCTTCACCTGACCTCATGTATTGTTCTCGCATTGCACTAAATTCCTCTTGGCCAGCTGTGTCCAAGACTAAAACATAGTAAATCATAGTAAAAAAAATTTACAGGTACTAGGTTTTAAGTCAAATACGTACCAGAGCATCAGACTATAAATACAATGGTTGTGGGTTTCCACTCGGGGGAATGAGGTATTTTCTTTTCATGCTTTGGTTACAAGACAAAAGACAGCATTATTTCGACCACTCAAAGTGCAATGTCACATGATCTGTAGAAAATAGTGTCTTAACACTAGATTCTATCTTCTACTTTGCCTGAATTATGATGAAGCACCTTTTTTAAAATAAAATGTACTTGCTTAGTCGTAAATTTCAAGAAAATTAGAATAATATAAGATGAACCACATGAGTCAGTTGTAATAAATAACAAATTCATTTGAAGTTGGAAACTAAAAAAACTAATAATAAATTTTGTTTTTGAATTAATTTTTTCTCTATATAGCCTTGTGTTTAGACACTTCATTCTCAATTCCTAATCCTTTTATAATACTTGAGTGTTAAGTTGCAGAACTCAGTGCCTCTCAGTCTATAAATGCAGGAAATTAAGATAAAAAAATTAAAATAATTTATATATATTTAATATATTCCACGATTGAACCCACAACCTACATTTACAGTAATTTCACTGAGCCAAGAATAGCTTTTGTGGTTTCTATCTTCATTATATGTCCTTGTCAATACAACATATGTAGGTCATAATATAAATGTGGCATTTATTTTGAAATTTATTACCAAGCAAGGATAAATAAAATGTTTAAAATAATTCAATAATAAGAATTCATGACTCACTGTCCAACTTAGCTGGGATATCATCAATGACACACTGCTTAGTGTAACTGTCTTCAATAGTTGGGTCATAGTCAGTTACAAAATAACTCTGAAACATTAATAATCATAATTTATAAAATAGTATATTTTATATGTAGCTTTGCCTGCATGGTCTCATGGAAATAACTAAGGCTTAGCAGGGGAGGTAATTTTGACAGCACTAACAGAGGGAGGGAGAGGGAGGGGAGATTACATTGATATGATTATAGTGTTTTAATATTGTCTGTAGCCTTCCTTGATAATAGACTATAATTTTTTTTTTATTTAAAACAGTAGTTTCTGAGATTAGCATACTCAATAAAAAAATGCCCACCCTGTACTGGTTTATTCTGCTAATGTAAGGGTAATTAATAATTAGCACAGTACTGTTATTTATGTAACATATTACTTTGTGTAAATAAAATATTTTTTACAATTTTAAATCTTATACAGCCAGTAATTTAATCTGCTTATAAAAACATTCCTTAAGGTTTGACATTTATATGAATATAACTTTTTTTAGCCTATAACTAAAATATACTGTATGAAAAATATATTTTTTTAACAGCTATAATTGAAATAATTAAGCACCAATTTACAGTAAATTAACTGAACAAAGCTTGTACTAGAAACATTACAACAAACAAGGAAACAGGAAATTAATGTAGTATAAACAAGAATACTAATGAAGTCTCCATATAAAATATTGTACACCCAACAAAAATGACTTTGCCCATATGTTAGTTGTGGTAAATAAATATTTCTTGGAGGTGATGACACCGGTGGGCGGCGACGTTCATTGCTAGATGGACCTTGACTCCTTAGATCCACTATTTATAAATGTGACCCTACTCATTAGATCTGTCATAAATTGTAAAGAACAAAATCTAAGCATCTTATTAGCTGTTTATATAATGTATATAACAATGGAATCAAGAGATTATCTAAAAATAGATAAACACCCGTCTCGTAGGCGTATCTGTAGCCAAATACGGCGAAATACCTGAATAAATTGGATTGTGATAGCACTTTTTCCGACACCTCCACCACCGACCACCACTAGTTTGTATGTTTGCGCTTGACTAGGTCTGTCTCCTGGTCTCGACATGTTTATTACACAAAAATTCAGGTAATAATCACAATATAATCCACTTTATCTATGTATTTTATAATTTGTGCGGCAGATGACGACCACTGTACACGGATGATTCAATTGATGCGTTTTGTTTCACGTAGTGTTATAATTTATAACCACAGACATTGTTAAGGAAAATTAAAAAAAAACAGAAGAAAGAGATTTTTACAGCATTTTCACATAAAAAGACTCTTTTCTAAATCAAAAATAATATGATAGTTTTCACTAATAATTTTAAAACAAATATTTTGTTTTAAAAAAATAACACTTATAACATATTAAAAAATATAAAGTCAGCGAATTTTCTTAATTTTTTATATAAATTTAAATAAAAGATTAATTTTGCGTTACGTACCTTATATTAAATTACAAAAATAAAGAAAATATAAAAAATAAAGTACTTATAATTTGTAAAAAAATAATATAAGGGCTATTTTTATATTTTCTCAAAGAATTAAAATTATTCATTATTTTTGTGTACCTTAAAATACTTTGCTTGTTTTCGTTCAAATATCAAATTAAATTTATTTTGTAATTTCGATTAATATTTGCTTGATTTGTTGTTTGAATAATGAAAATTGTTAATCATAAACACATTCCGTTTTAGATTTAACAACAACCTAAATTCAAATAAACGTCAAAATCAAAAGTCAATGCTCAATACTAAAAACGACAACTTGAAGTTTTTGATTGGTTGGGGTTGGGGCAGTTTTATTATAAATTTATTATTATTACGACAGTATAAAGTTAATTTTAAAGTATTAAAGTCATAAATATTTGAAAGTATGTTTTCTACTAGCAGTCAGAGAAAATTTTGGACTTTCAGTGATGAAAATGAGCTGGCTCGTCATCGTGAAAAGCATAACATACAATTCATATCAAAACATGGACAGCAAATCGACGAATATCAACGGTATAACTACTTTTTATCGCCAGAGGAAGAACGACTTTTATTGAAACAATACGAGCTCCATTTGAAAGAATTTTGCAAAAGATTCACACCTCCTATGCCAAAAGGAGTAGTTGGTACTGCTTTTCACTATTTTAAAAGATTTTATTTATACAATTCTACAATGGATTACCATCCAAAAGAAATTTTAGCCACATGCGTGTATTTAGCGTGTAAAGTTGAGGAATTTAATGTTTCTATTGTTCAGTTTGTTGCAAATATTAAAGGTGACAGAGGGAAAGCTTCTGACATTATATTGAATAATGAACTACTATTAATGCAACAGTTAAACTATCATTTAACTATCCACAATCCCTTCAGACCTGTAGAAGGATTTTTAATTGATATTAAGACAAGATGCAGTCTTGCGAATCCTGAGCGCTTAAGAAGTGGTATTGATGAGTTTCTTGAGAAAGTATTTCTAACAGATGCATGTTTATTATATGCACCATCACAAATTGCCTTAGCTGCTGTGTTACATGCAGCTAGCAAAGAACAAGAGAATTTGGACAGCTATGTAACAGATATGTTATTCCGTGATTCTGGTTCTGATAAATTAGCAATACTCATTGAGGCAGTTCGTAAAATTAGATCAATGGTCAAAATGGTTGAGAGTCCAGCAAGAGAAAGAGTACGAATCATTGAAAAAAAATTGGACAGATGTCGTAATCAGGAAAATAATCCTGATAGTGAAATTTATAAACGGAGAATGAAGGAGGCTCTAGATGAAGATGATCTTCCCCATATTAATTCTAACAGAATGTCGTTAGATACAAGTGGAGTTTCTCAGATATTGTCACCTTCCGCATCGTAGACTTAAAGTTAAATTTGACATTATGACATGAAATATATTTTAAATAAATTTTTTATATGACTTTGTGTTTTGTTTTTTATTTGTAAGTCAAATATTTATATATTCATCTAACATAACTATCACTGAGGCTGTCCCGGCACAGAGGCACAAGGGTGATTGAATCAGTAATGAGGACATCCATGGGAGAACAAAGGTTACCAACATTGCTCGAAGAATTGCTCAATTGAAGTAGCAGTGGGCAGGTCACATAGTAAGGAGAACCGATGGCCGTTGGGGCGGAAAGGTTCTCGAGTGGCAGACGTAAGCCAGACGACGCTCTGTGGGCAGGGCCTTCACCAGGTAGATCTGGTCAAGGTCGCGGTCGCGCTGGATGCAGGCAGCGCAGGACCGATCGGTGTGGAGATCCTTGGGGGAGGCCTATGTTCAACAGTGGGCGTCGAAAGGCTGACAATGATGATGATGATGAATTTTCATATTATCATTTCCCCGCACTGGTAAAAAGGCAACGCACTTGAGTACCGCCACTCAACACGCTGTATCTAAAAATCGAATGGGATGAAACGCAGAAAGAGGGGAATGGAGTGACTTAACACTGGGTTCCCTCGGTATACCCTCATAAGACATGACAATGCAGCTTAAAAGGGCAGGCAGGGTCTGGCTACAATTTTAATGATCATTGGGCTCGACCTCCAGTCAATGAAATGAATTTTATCATTTGTTCTGGCAAGACAAAACTTGGCGTTTAATTCCACCCCTCCAAAGCAATATTTCCAATTCGAGGGGAAAATGTAGAACTGAGTGGCTTGGTAGAGTACTTTTGTATATACAGAATAAACCGTGAAAAGATATTAAATCAGCTTCACGCTGTATCCCGCACACAGCAGGGACCCCCCTGGCTGAGGGAACCTGATGTTAAGAAACTCCTTTCCCCACATTCCGCCGAATTTTGGAGGTATTGCCTGTTGAGTGACGGAACTCATTAGAGCGAAGAAATCGATATATAAATTTAAATAAATATTTTGTTTCCTTGAGTGGGTATCGAACATCGTGACCACAACCAGTCGCGCCCTTCTATAAGCTTTACTATATTTCTTGAGTCAATAGTTTTTCGCGTGATTAAAGTACATTTATGACATTTTAATATCTTTAAGATCAGATTTCGTTCATTGTTTTTTTTCCTTTTTGTATACCTACTAATATTCTTGCTTGCAGCTTTTTCCGCAGGGTCTATAGGGCCTAATAATATATCAGCCTTGATATGGATAACTCTTATATTATCAAATATAAACTTTTCTTTTGATTTACTAAGACTATTAGTAAAAACCGCATGAACATCTGTTTAACCCATATAATATAACAAATGGAGAAAATTTCATTTTATTAACATATTGACGATTTAAAAATTTCCAAAAAATAATATTTTTATTTGCCTATGGTCATATTTTTTTTGTCATTGTCCTAAAAAACTCTAGACAAAGCAACTAAAATGGTAAAAATAGTTTTATAGTTTCCTTTTCAAGTAATGTACAAAAAAATGACGGGAATAAAATAAAAGAAAATAAATATAATTCAAAAATATTTATTTGTATACATTTGCATAACTCCAATAACATTAAAATATGATAAATAGATTAAATAATATTTGTCCATATAAAGCGGGGAGATCCATTGTGATGTAATTTTTAAGCAACGCTTCTTCAGGGCTTTTGACAGAGAAGTAGTCTTTCAGCTTCGTTCTGTGAAAGAATATATTTTTTTAGTATAAATGATTGAAGCAAGCTTAGTAACCACACTTAAGAAATATTTTTTTAAAAAATGCATAAATTAAATTACAATCTCGGACTGTGTACACTATGGTTATCGGCATGGGCGTATTTAGACATATTTTCTAGAGAGGACCTGGACTTAAGATTAAAAAATTAATCTTATTCTCACTTACTTACTCTATTAACTTAAAATTTAAAATAAACTTTTATTTTTTAAATTTTTTTCAGTGTAAATTTTTTGTTATTAAAATTTCTGAGATGGGCCCGGCTAACCCGCGGTTATCGGTACAACTCCAATCAGAGTGAGGTACTGTATTAATTAGGTACATTTTAATAAGATATGCATTTTCTCAGTCTGGAAAGACGAAATGGGATGTTGGGTTCCCCATTCAAAGAAGTTAAATTCACCATCAATATTAATGCAGACTGGCAAGACTGGCAGGAAACAATGTGATAACTATGTAATTTAAAATAAAAGAATAATACTTTACTTGGATCATTTTGTAAATGTGCACCACTGCTTCCTCATGTCTGCACGAAATTGGACCTACGGATCTCTTCCCTCCCCAACTGGACGTGAAAGTTAGCTGCGCCTGTGTACCCACAAAGCAGGCCACGAGGAACACGAAGATCAAAACTCTGAACATTTTTTGGTTTATTTTCTTATTTTGTTGTTATTTGAATGGAAGCGCAGATGTTTGTGATCTAATGTCCGATGTCTGTTGCTTTTATATCTCTGAAGCCCTTCGATGTCTAATTTATTTTCAATTATAACAAGAGAAAACTAATTGTGTACGGCCTCTTCAATTTAGTGTGATTGTGTGGAAATTTTCTTTTGTTTTCAATATGGCTTTATCCGGAAAATGCGAATTTAAAATATCAACTATCTTAAAAAAGATTTTACAATGAAATTTAATGTTTATCCAAGTTTGATATCCTGTTTGTGTACCTACATTAGGTTATAGATCACTGTTCTCCTAGCCAGTTGCGTAATACTCAAAAGGAAATAAAAATTTGAATGTTACTAAACGTTAACTTTGCTGCGTTAACTCTATAAAACTTTTTTATCTCTGTTTACCTCACGCATAATGTTGACAACTTGTTATGGCCAGCATTTGATAATTCTAATCTTAAAAGCATGGATTAACCACACCTACCTCAATTAATTTCGCAAAAAAATACTATCGAAACTAAGCTTCGCGTTGTATCCCTATCAGGGCAGTCAGAGAATGGAGCGCCAAGAACGCTACGGCCTCTACATATCTCTTCCGAGGCGAAAGTTCACTGTCATCAGATCAGATCTTCGTAGATGCTCTCCGGGGGTCCTCATGCATTTATGTGACTTTCCTCCAACCAACCCTACCGCTCTTGAACTTGCCGATCACTTTTCCTATTATAAAACTAGTGAATTAAAACTAGTCGTTATTATCAAAAGAAACATACAACTTTAGCATTTTTAAAAGAAAGACACGACACAGGTGCTTGTAAACATTTTTAATGTTTTTTGTTTATTATCATGCCTAATTTAAAAAATAACCAAGACTGTAAAAAGAAGAAGTTTCCTACGAAACAACAACAAGACATCGAGATAATTAATTTTCTTCCATTTATAGGATTTCACTTGATTTTGTACTTAATTAAATGACATATCCTCAAGAACCAAACAAACGCATACTAAACTGGGCTTTCCTTCTTCACGATAACGCTGAAAATGACTAAACACATTTTCTTTTAAGAAAATTTTACAAAAAAGTACTTTAGGGGTATAAATAGTGAAACGAATACATTTCCAAGCATTCCAACAATTTCATTTGAGTACTAAACATGGCTGATCTTAGACGTTTCATCAAACGCGCAGCTTTCTGCCTGGTCTTCGCTGTGGCCAACCTCTTTGCTGCTACCGACGGTCAGCTCACTTTCTCATCGGGATGGGGAAAGCGTTCGAGGGATGATGAAATCATCATCGATCTTGATGATCAGCTCCAATAGACGACGACTTTGGTAAGATATTTATTCCTTCTCAATTTTTTTATTTTAATATGCCTACTACTAGTGGTACACCTATTAGTGGGTATATATGGTCACTATGTGTATCATACATTATTCATATTACACCCGTCATATTCCCAATTATCAAATATAATAATTAATTTTATTAAGCCTAGGTTATTAACAGGTAATAAACACTAGGTACTAGGTTCCCTCTACCTATCCCTCTAAGTGCGGGATATAGAGTGAAGCTAAAAAAATTAAAACCCCTAAGCATAATAAAGTAGTATAAATCTAACCTAATAATAACTAGATACAGATTACTTTAGATCAGCAGTGAGATAACGTTTCACTATAAACGGTTGTGGATTCGATCTCCTCTCAGGTAAATAATTATACTTACATCACTTCTGATAAGAAGTTTCGTCTCTGAATATGCAATATTCTGGCAAAATATAGTTAGGACTATAGATTCATCATCATCATCATCAGCCTGTCCTCGTCCACTGCTGGACATGGGCCTCTCCAATAGCACGCTACTGAGCTCGATCTTTAGCTCTTCCCATCCAGCCGTTGCCCGCCACTTTGTGAGTATCGTCACCCCATCTAGCTGGAGGACGTCCTACATTACGCTTGCCGAGGCGTGGTCTCCACTCTAGAACGCGCTTACCCCAACGGTCATCGGTTCTGCGGCAAATGTGACCAGCCCATTGCCACTTCAGCCTGCTAATACTTTGGGCTATATCGATAGCATTGGTTCTCTGCCGGATAACTTCATTTTGAATTCGATCGTTCAGAGATACTCCAAGCATAGGCACGATGACTATAGGTTATCTTTGCCAATCCTGCGTTGCGAGAAAACCCGTAACACAGCACCTTTAATATTTTTTTTCTAGCTTCACGCTTAATTACAAAAACGAAACATAAATGCTCTTTTGGTTACGTTGATTTAGAATCTTGATTTTTCTGTGTTTCAAGAGACCATATACTCAAATATTATTTACAGATTACCATCCCTTCACACGATCTAGAGATAAATAGTCTTGACATGTGACCCTACAAGGGTTCCGTTTTCACCTTTTGAGGTACGGAACCCTAAAAACAACAAAGAATAGAGTACCTTATATAATTCATTAATTAGTAAGATTCACAGAAAAGTTGATATTAATTGGAGTTTGGTTGTGTCATGTATTGAAGAGTTTTATATTTCCGATGAAAACAAAAGAAACATGAAAGGTTCTAGCAATTAAGACTTATTCTCGGTAGCATTTTTAGGGGGTATTCGACATGCGAGAGTCAATTTACTTATACCTTGGTGCTTTTTGAGGCCAAGCGTATGACTGTAAACGCGACAGGTTGTGAGTTCGTTCCCACTGGAGGAAATGAAATACTTAATATTTTTATTTCTTCGCTCTGGTGTTGAGGCAAAAGCGTAGTGTTGGCTTCCACTACTCAACACACAATGCCTACAGAAAGTGAGAAGTGGAGTCTTACCACTAAGTTCCCTCTTCCTACCCTGCTACATGCCTATAAATTAATACTAACTCTAAGAGCCTTTAATTAATTAAAAACTTTTTTTCATTTATTTTACAGTTAACACTTTTACACAAAATAGGGTAGGCAGAGAGAACATGCTGTTAAGACACTCCGTTCTCTACATTCTGTCCAAACTTGGAGGCTTTGCGCTTTGAGTTACGAAACTTAATGAAATGCTTTGCCTTCCAGTTTAAATAAAAAAATATTTAATCAATGATAAAAAATAAATATATTCGAGCTCGAGTTCGATATATATCCGAGTGATCGAATCCGCAACCATGGCGTATACATTCAAACACGTGGCGTGTTCTACTGCGTTACAACGGTCTCTTAAGTTTTTAATAATTTCTATTAACTCTCTTTTTTGTGTTATTTAATCGGATTGGACGATATCCAAGGAACAGAAGTTTACATCTTGCTACTTAATTTTTAACATTACATTTACAAATAAAAAATTTGGAATGCTCCAAAACTAAATGGCATCGGACAAAAAAAATGTACGATAAGACTATAACTTTGGCAGTCTCTAAACTTTTAATTTTATTGATAAATACTAATAATAGATTCTTTAAAATTATATATTTTAAATGTAAATTTAAAAAACTCATAAATTTTCAATAAAATTTGAAATAAAACACCAATTCATATATTTAGATGGGTATAATTTTATTAAAATCCTTTCGCATCATTTCATATACAACAGTCCACATAACTTAAACAAATAATCAAACGTAACAATGCATTTTACATAGTACAGTAAAAGACGATAATTCTATAAAAATGAGTCTAGTATAATACCTGGCCAGTTGTTGTAGGAGCAGAGATATATTTTTTTCTTAGCGTTTCTCGAAATAGAAGTACACTAATATAATAAATAGTTTCGATATGTTGAAATTTTACATTTGCTTAATTGACCTAATTCATTTTCAGACGACCGATGTTGCCAGATGTGAAATAAAAAAAAATTACATTACGTTGCCAGCGCTTCAGTAAAAATAACAAATATAATATGGACATTTTATCTATTCATCACAGCCCAAGAATATCTAACGAGAACATATCCAAATGAATAGACATAACAGATTCACTACAAATTAACTAATGGTCTACTTCCATTCACATTTATAAATGATCGTAATCTACCCTGCTTCTTAATATTGCACCACCATTCAATCATAATTTAATGAAGCCGGATAATGATATATATTTTTCAATCAAAATTTAATGAAACCGGATAATGATACATATTTTCCAATCAAAATTTAATGATGAACGATTAGTCACATTGTATCTATCAGGTGCATGTGCAATACTAAAGCAGTAGTTCTAGTTGCATAATTTGAGGCTCGCTTCAGTTTCATATAATATCATTAATCATTGATTGTTATTGCAGCATTCATTATTTATCATCGCTTATCATTATTTATCCTCAAATTATCAACTTAGAATTTAATATATTCTTATGGTGTAGTTTAATTGTATCAAGTTTCTATTTCAATAGATTAATTTTGCATATCTTATTATAAGAATAGGATATTTTTTTATAATAACTATTATTGATTTTCCGTTCTGAACACTTGATACCATTAATGCTACTAACGGAACTTTGCCTAACAATTACCATAACCGTGTACAGTCAACAAAGTAAATGACGAAACAAAGGGACGGAAAGATAGAAATGAGCAGAATGAAAAACCGATCCAAAGCTGGATAACGCTTCTTAGTATAATTTAAAACATTATTATAACCGAACACAGCGATAGTGATATATTACATTGAATACTAAATATATTATTCATCACAGCATGATTGTTTTATTGTTTTAACATTTATTTATATTCTCCGATATTCTTACAATTATAACCCCTGTGCTTTTGTTATTTAATATTTTTCGAACTTATTTGGTTATTTAAAATTACTAATGGAAATTATATATTTCCATTTTTTTTTACGCAAAGTACAAAAGGTACCTATTGCATCATATTTCGGTATCATATCTTGATAACATTTTAATTACTCCTTAGAAATACCTACGTATAGGTACATTAGTGACAAAAAATAATAATTTTATTTTTTGTTTTATGCCAACATCGTGCCAAAAATTGTCAAGGTCAATAACAACGATTCACCCCAATGAATAGCAGCGAAATGGAAATGAAAAGGAAAGAGATAAACCTGTTGGCTAGCCATCCCTAATCTTTGGGAAGGTAGAGCAAATGAAACGTGATCTCCTAAATCTAAACCAACTTTTAAGAAGGCGGATGACGGTTCCCGTGAGAGATATTGTTGAGGCTGTGGTCGTTCACGATCAGAGACCCAAAGACATAGTCGCAAGGAAATCGTAACAAATGAACAAAGTAAATGCTTATAGTTTAATTATGTACAGAGACGAAGCTGTCAAAATTAGTCTAGATTTAAGAGCGTATTCCGAGCCCCCTCAAGGTGTATTAAGATCAAAGCATGTAGTAGTAGTTAGATTTGCGTCTATAATGTTACCCCCCACTTTAACCGACTCTTTCAGCGTATTCTAAGCCCCGACAACCCACCACCTGATGTTTCAATCATCTCTATTACAATGACATTACAGGAAACATCTAATATCCATGCCTAAAGGAATACTTTTAATTTAGATAATGTATAGATTAAAGTAAAGGAGAGTGTGATATTCATTGGAGTAAACAAGAGTGTCAGTGAGTCGTCGTGTTTTCTCTTAGCAAGCAATACCTTTGGTCAACCTTAACAACCTTTGACAAGCTTGGCTTTTAATGTCATGCCAAAGCTACCTCAGCAGGTCTCTCTTATGCTATTCTTAAAATTAAAATGCACCTATATATTAACCGGTCGAATACTTTACAGCCATAGACAAAAACATCGACTACATGTTCAAAATTTCCACGATACCTCGCGCTCTAGCCTTTAATAAATTAACGTGAATTGTACATAAAAAATGTAATAAATCATCATTAAAATAATATAATGGTATCACAATAAAAATACAAATCAAAAATCAATAAACATTACGTTTTAAATTATTTAAAAAAAGAGGGACAAGACGTAAGGAAATAATAGGAATAAGAAATCATAACAACCTAGACAAGACATTGAATCCAGCTCATCTTTATCAAACTCAAAATCATGTAGCCAAATATTTGGTCTCATTTCATCCCGCGTGTAACATCACACCATGTTCTGGCACTCCTGGGTGGCCTGAACTGCCCGGCGAAGGCCTCAATCTCGGTAGGTCCGAGGCAGAGTTTCGCGTGGTGTTCCCTCAGGAGGGTGGTGTCGCGCCAGGCGGGCCCCGCGACCCTACCACCGGTCGGGTTCAGTCGCCTCTTACGACTCCCAGGTGCCCCGACGTGGGATTGGGGATAGTATTCTGCTCCGCCCCAATACAGAGTTTAGTTATTTTTGTTTTTTTTTTTAAATTAAAATGCTAATTTTATGCACATTTTATTTTAGGAATTTATTACTTTGTTTATATTAGGTTTGTTTCCGGATTTTAAATTTAAAATTGTAGCATCTTGATATGGCGCCACATTGATAATCAAACTGAAACTAAGTTAGTTTAATTTATCAAATTTCATAAACAATCTAGTTTTTCGTCTTGGTTTTTTCAAGAAATTATCTTTAAATCTGATTACGATACCTTATTATGTAAAACTACAAAACAATCACGCTGTTTATTTATAGTACATTTAATATATACAGTGGAAAATATAGTGGTGTGAGTATAGATAAAATCTTAGTATAGTCTTCTAAAGTAACTGTACAGTGAGCGACACAGGTGTAGCGTAGGTATTTATTTACACTCCCATTACCTACTTTCACAATATATAATCATCTTTTTTGGCACACCCAGTTTCCAATTCTCCGTCAAGAAACCCACATAATCATTAATAAATTCGAAAATATACTAATATAATATCTATTCAATAGTTAGAATCCATTAAAATTGGTTTCCGGTATACAAGAACATACGGACAATATCCGTTTTTTTATATAGATTTAAATTTTTTCTAGGTTTTTATTATAATTTTTTTTTACTAACTTCCCCTTCCTTAAGGCCACTTGCTCCTTTCATAAAATATTTCAAGGTTCAACGAATTCAAATTTTTTCCAACTACCCTCATGTCTAGAGCTGGCTGCACCAAAAAAGATAATGTTTAACGCATACCCTAAAACTACGTTAACGTTTAATGAATTTATAATTCCATATGTTTTGAAATAATGAGAGATACCACTATTCTATACTACGACAACTGAGAAAGTCGTTCAGACTTCAACAGTTACAGTTGGTTAAATTTGAAATAATGTCACATCCATATATAACTACAGTATAGATATATTAGGGTGTGTATGTATGTACCTTTGCTTATCTACAAACCTTAGTCGCATGCTAATTTCATCCTTATTTATAAATTAATTTAGGGCATTTGTAGCATGCGACATTATGAGGCTGTGATCTTCCTTATTCTAACACCACAGAGGAAATATGATATTCATTGACCTAGATTCTTCTATTATCAACTAAACTATGCGTGCTGATGCGATTATTAGTTCCAGTGGCCTTTCAAGCTATTTTATTTAGTTTTAATAGTACATAGTTTGTTAATGTAAAATATCCAAAAAATCTATTTTGATTTAGACCTGTAATCTATTGAAGTATTTTCAAATTTCATTCACAAAAACAACCATATTAGTGCACTATTCACATTTGTCAACTAAAAATCGCATCTTCCACATCTCTACCGCACATATCTGTCATCAGTTAAGTTTAAGTGCGTCTATATTATATATGTTATGTATTTAATACGTGTTATTTAGACATTTAATATATGAATCTATTAATGATTACACTGTTACTGTAGTCCATTCACGACATCACAATCAATCGCTCTAGTAAAATTATCCAAAAATGTATTGAAGAAATGTTCTATTGTACAATGAGTTGATTGTATGTATGCTGCGTCGCGCCCTCACTCGCCGTACCTTTGAATTGACGCACAAAAGTGTACTCCAGTAGTGAGCAACTCGTCTTGCTATCCATTTTATTTGGTCATTTCTGTAGGTAGCCAATTTGGATCATTTACTATGAGAGCTGGTTGCTTTCGCTTGATAACGTTGTTTGAATAATAATTATTTGTTTAGGAATTAGAGCAGTAGGAACATATTATGTTGTCGGATCTCGCTCGGCTTCGATCGTTTTTGTTATAAAAATTGTTCAGTAAGTAAGAATTTTTTATCATAAAATATTTTACTGTCAAATAATTTGATGTTAAGTTCTATTATGTTAATTTTTATTGAATAGTTTTGGTATTCCAAATTACCAACATTACAACTTTGACATGATTGAACGAGATCTCAAACTTTGCTTTTAAAAACATCAAAACGAGTTCGACTTAGCAGCTACTATTACAACGACTATTGCGGATTTTTAAAGCAGACGATTCCGCAACGTCCTTAATGGCGCTCAATGTATGGGTTTACCAATACTGCATAAGTAGAGGACACCGCAAGTTCCATTGAATGCCACTTTTGTAATCATCAACCATTTATGGTTAATGGTTGATGAATAATGAAAAAAATTAACGGCTTATTGAGGTGATGACCCCGAGAGAACCTTAATTATTGCCTCATACATTGTTAATCATTTACGGATTTGAGGGCAGACCACAGAAGCTATTTGCTTCGACTATTTAGTTCACCATTGTTGATCTGGATCTTTTTTAAAGCATACGAGACTCCGGGGATGTAGAAAATGAGATCGTGGAATCCACAGGCTCTCACTATTGAGCTGACCATTGGTGGTTCTTAAAGCAGACGAGACCGAGGAGTAGTAGAGGGTACACAGTGAAAGGGGCGCACGTGGTGCGGGTCGCGGGGGCGCAGACACAGCAGGTAGATGACCGCGAAGGCGCCGTAGGGCAGGAGCACGGCAGCGGCTAGGCGGGCCGCCTGCGCGCCGCCGTCTGACGACCAGGAGAATCACTTCTCCTCGTCCTCATCGCGGAATAGGTATGTAGACCTGAGGGGGACGGCATTTGTGTTAAAATTGTTATTTTTTGAGATCCCGAATTTAACAATATAGGCAGAGGGGATCTAGTGTTAGGTCAGTTTGTTTTCTGCTTTTGAGTAGAATTCCAGACTGCAATTCTGCATGTTGAGTGGAGTGATTTAATACTTTACTCGAACTATTGTAAACTTGAATTTTACTTTTTTAAAGTTCCCATATTATTTAGAATAACAATAAAAAAAAATAACCAAGCTCACCAATACGCCAAGTTGAACAGCGCGAAGACCAGCGGGAAGGTGATCCTGGAGATGACGTCTATCCGCTTGGAGCGCGTCGGGAACTTGGACATCCAGAGCCGGCAGCAGTTCTTGCGCGGCGGATTCATGTGGATCTCGCACTGCCGCATCTTGTCCGTCACGCCGCCGCGCATCAGGGGTTTCTGTCAGTTGCAGACCAGTCAGGGCGGACGGACTAGATACATTTTGGATACTATCCTACGATTGCCCCTAGTCATTGGTTGTCCCCATTTTTTGTCCTTTTTGTTATTCTTTTCTTTAATTTATACTTAGTTTGGAAATGCCAAACATAAATATGAAACTCCTTATTTAGAAAGTTATAAATAATAAATTCTTTAAGCTAAAAATTTATACCGTGACGTCACATTTTGTAAAATATTTTTTAAAAGTTGTCTTTCTTTGCTTTATATTAAACATATTCTTCAAAATAAATATACAATAAAATTTATTAATAATAATAGTCATGCCAGCTATAAAACGACATTGAATTTAGAGACAAAAAAATCCTATTTTCAACAAACAAACCTACAAAGTTACTTTAACGATACATAAACACACACATGATGAGTGAGTACACCATAATATCCAGTACAAAAAAAAAGATTTCAGAGTATAGGAGAATTCAAGCAAGTACAAAAGAAAATTGATACCAATCCATCAATACCAACAAAGAATAAATAAACGGACCAGTCTAACATGGACGTCAGAACATGCTGTTTGCAAATCAAACTTACTTAAGGGAACAACTCAACAAACGTAGCATCAAATCATTAGATGTTATACCATGAATTCTAGCTACTTTTAAAGACCTGACCAAATGCGAGCTCACCATCGCGAAAGTGGTGTTACTATCGGTGTCCAGGAGGTCAGAGGCGGCGTCCATACTTGCTGCAGCTTCCATCTCTCGCCTGGTCTTCTTCATATTCTCCCTATGCATGTCTGATCGGGACGCGTAGTTCACTAGTGCGAACTCCAGCAGCGCCCCGAATACAAACGTCAGGCACACCCCCGTCCATACGTCGATGGCCTTTGTGTAGGAGACGGGGGGCAGAGAGGCGTTGATGCCGGAAGACTGGGTCGCCATGGTAAGCAGTGTTGTTACACCTGTATAACAAGGTTGTTGTTAGTTCATATTGGGAAGAATATTTTGGAACACCTTGTTGTTACTACTAACAGCATTTTTCATCAAATTTGTCAAGATTATTTTAATACTTGTGTAAGCCGATAATTTCTTCTGAGTGGATTTCATTGAAAATAAATTAATATATAAAACCTAAAATGATCTGAATAGAATTCTCAATTATTTTTCTGTTTTTAAAAAATATGTATGTTTGATTTAAATAACGAAAGCTAGCACTGCATTCTATCTAGACCGTGTAATTATAAACATAAAAAGAAACTCTTAGCGAAATCTATATCCACAATATTAATAAATTCACATTGAACATAAGTTTTTTTTAATTTCATTTTTAAAAACCATCTTACCAAGCGACACCCTAGCAGGCACCGCGCCCTGGTCGAGCCAGAAGGAGACCCACGACACGATGACCAGCATGCAGCAAGGGATGTAGATCTGTATGAGGTAGTAACTGAACTCTCTCTTGAACAGCAGGTCCACTTTCAGGCAACTGTATTCACCTAAAAGTTTAAAGAAATATAATAGATTATTTTTTCACTTTTATTTGTAGACTAAAAACGGAATCCTTATATGCATTTGGCCGTCGATCAAGAACTATCAAAGATCCCAGAGATTTTAGCGTAGGCTGAAATTAATATCAAATATTTTTGTATATTATGGTCCATTGAAGCACAGAAAAGCCTCAAGCTTCTCAACGCAATCAAAAGACACGTGCATTTGTGCGTCGTTTTTGCTACATTTTTAATGAAATTCTCCGTGTAATCAAAAATTGTATGGCACATGGCACAAAGTGAGAACTTACAATACAAGAAAAAATCGGAATAGTGGAATGTTTTAGGAATTTTATTGAAAAAAATCATTACATTTATAGTTAATTTCATACTAAATGAGTGCAGATGCTCGAACAACAACACAAAGGAATAGGTACATAATATGGATAAACATAAGATACAACACGCGTATATAAACATATAATTATAGTTTTATTTTATTAGAATAATGAAAACACTTCAAAGGCTTTGGTATGAACAACATCTAACAACAACAAGTTATATTATAATATGTAATACTAATATTCAAACGTACTCGTGTCACTTGTCACTCCACTTCTCTACGAGTACGTATTCGTACGACGAGATTACTTTGCTTAGTGCGTTATGCATTCATACATTTTAAATTGTATATAAAAAAAATGTAGAAGCCTCGAGACCAGACCAGAGCGAAGAAATGAAAATATACATTTAAATAAATATACATGCACAACCAGTCGACTTTATTCACACATTGTGCCCCCGCGCCACGACTGCTCTCCATATAACATGTGAAATAATTTTTAAAATACTATTTCATTGTGAGCGAACATAAGCGATTTCATTTAGTTTATGTTCTTTTCCGTATACAAACGTTTTAATTTTTTTTTCCCAGTTTTTGTCTAAGCCTTGACAGATCATATAGATCAGAATATTCTTTTTTTACATAAGGAGTTATTCATATAAGTAATAAGGAAAAAATACAACTTAAATGTACAGGTCTTGAACCGACGTCCCTTGGAAGCTTGTAAAGTGGTGCTTTGGTATACCAGATCAATAAAATGTTTTTGACTTAAATTATCGTAATGGGAAACTGGAATAACATATGAATGCCGGAATAATAAAAATAAGCCTCAAAGGCTTTATATCAACAATAAAAGGTAATATTAAATTTGAAATAACCTACTCATGTCATTTGTGAGTGACACTTACGTGCGACGTATCTACGTATGTCCTTACGTACTTTATAGACTTTTACTATGCTATATTCCTGGCATAATTAATATGACAATTTTATTAATTTGGGCATGGGCGTTAGAGCAGGGGGGTAGCCGGGTTGTCCGTGCCCACCCCAGAATTTTACTAGAAAANAACATTTCAATTCAAAGCTGAAGTCCAGCCGTCCCCCAGAAAATATTTATACGTCCATACGCCCATGAACTTGAGTATTTTTAGCTTCTTATATAAAAGCTGTACTCACTCAGTAACTAGTGATTTTTTCTTACTTTTGGGAGTTTTTGCAAGAACCTGAAGAGTATATGTATATTAAAAAAGTGGCTGGACTTTAGTTTTCAATGAATAGATATTTTATTAAATGTGATAATGGTATTAGAACACGAAGAGTAATTCAGATTAGTAAAAAAATAATTGTTGAGTTCAAGCGGGCGAAGTCGCGAGCATTAAATATAAATATTCCTCGAGTGATGTGGGAACTCACACGACGACGGCGACGACGGGGCGGTCTCGTAAGTGGTTTAGCACGAGTACCTACGAACCGTTTGATTTACATTTGATAGGAATTTTAGTGCCTACGGTTTCTATATTTAACATATTACAGGTATAAAACGTAAAGATGATGATGAATAAAAATTATACGTATTTACGTATATAAAAAAAATATTTCAAAACATAAAGCTTTTGAAATTCAAAATTGTAATATTGTTTTAGCTTGCGCATTGTTCTCCCAAATTTAGTAAATTATATTAAAATTGATACAAACCAGTATTAGTTTTGCTGTTGCAGTAATCAGTGAGGAACTTCTCTAGAGTGAAGCGAGGCAGGTGTAGGTTCTTCACAACCTGGACAGGGTCCCCCTCTTTCCACAGGAACACTAGATCATCAGTCGTCCAGCCATCTATAGAAAAAGTGCAACTTTTAGATAATTCTCTATTTTCCATTAATATACGAGTTATAAAAAAGCTACAGTGGTGGAACAAAAACAATTTATATAGATATCTATTGGTACCTTACGCTAGGCACTAACATCTTGCCATCCATTATTAAGGAATTACAAAAAAAATATTCATGAAAAAAACAAAGTAGTATATTTTAACCGACATGTTACACAATCACAAATGTTCCTTCTCTGTTAACACATTCATATATTTTTCAGAGTATATTCATCCAAGGCGATGTGTGTTTACGCAATCGGTTAAAATCACATTTTTAAATATCTATTTTTTCGATTGAGTAATGCGTATATCAAAATTATTTGGACCATAGAGTTGGGTAATTTTGCGTTATAAAATAGTCTAATTTTAAAAGTTTTTACTGAAATCTTTATGCCGCTTATTAATTTTAAATATGAGAGATATAAAATAAATGCTGTTATGTGCGGGATATGGCTTGAAGCCCGAATAAAATTAACTGGTGAAACTTGCCTTTTACAACTGTAAAAGGTGCTTACCGGACGGAGAATTGAAATGAATTGTTTTTTTAAGTGGTATACAATACACAACCATTGCATTTGCAGTCGGACTTAGTTCCAGTGGAACAAAGATGGTCTCCGTTCAATATTATATAGTTAAAATGAATTTTTAGAAGTTTCTTTTTCTTACAAATCAATATTTTTGTTAAAGCCCTGGCCTTTTAGGTAGTATTCGAAGCTTTCACTGATAAATGATTCTATTTAGCTGCTATATATTATGCAATATAAATATTTAAAACATAAATTAGTCTCATGTATGCGAATACATAAATATATCTCCAAAACATTAAGAAATATTGCGTGTTCCGTATAAATATTTACGCATACATAAATAAATACTTACAACTAGCCATCCTCAACGAGCAAGTCTGCTTGTCAAGCGGATACAGTTTCAAATTCATCGGGCAGGACAGAGTTAAGGAGATTCGGATGCTGTACAGCACGTTGCCGTTAGGGAAGATCCTGATGTAGACATTCGGCATGATGATGTTGTGGAAGTGGCCCTCTTTCTCATTGGAGAAGAAAAGATCTGGCATCCATACTCTGTTCGCTTCAGTTAGGGTTAGGTACTTGAGACGACCTGGTGGCATTAAAATCTCATACACATATTTTGTTTAAATATCTGTAAATTGTAATATCAGATAGTTAGAAAAACATATAAAAATTCGAACGTACTATCGACTAAGATCCCATGTCTTTTTGATATCGTCGAAATTTCAAATTGAAATATTCAAGTACATGTAAGGTTTCCAAGAGAGGAGCGGAATCGAGTCCCGCAACGTAAAATTTTTTATACGTTTTCTAACATATTTTTCTAACCTTAGCATAGAATACCATTTAAAAAATGTTATAAATTCTTATACGTCAGTTACAAATTATTTGCTGGCATCTCTGTAGTGCTATTTATTTATTACAAATGTCTACCACACACAGTTTTGCTGAGAATGATAATTTGGCAAGAGAAACTGATATATTAAATGTATTTTGTAAAATATTGCTCTTTCTTTACAGTGAAATCAATCTCTATCAAAATAAAAATAAAAAAACTAAACTTACCGCCTAAGTTGTTGAACTTCAACCTTTCATCTAACCACTGTTCCCTGAACGTCAATTGTACAGAGTATTCCTGTAAACATACATATCGCTTGCAAATTGTTTAATATTAAAGAAAAAAAACTCTAAAAGGATGATCAAATGTAGACTATATTAAAATATTTCATATTTGAATCACCCCAAAAGAGTATCAACGCTAATTCTCTATTCTCCTTTCAAACACTGTCAAGTCTATGGCGTTACTGTTGGTACTCTATAAGCTCATGGGACAGCAGGTATTACAATGATTTTGTCATCGATAACCGTCTAATTCTTAACACACTCGAAAACAAAACGACCAGAATCGTGGCGAATGCAGCAAATACAAAATTAACAATAGTGCTGAAACGGGAAATAAATAGATCGAAAAATTGAGAAAAGACAGCAATATCGACAGCTCACCGCGATTCTGGTCTGGCTGCATACATAATATACAAGAGACAAAATCAATCACTGTTAATAAAAGGCAAATGTTCCATTGTGGAGGACAACACGAGTCTACCAACCAACTTGCTCGTTTCGCAAAAGTGCCGTTAAATTTATGTGCAAAAATCGTTTAGCCCAATAGTTTAAAACATAGCGGATACTTCTAAACATCGAATAAAAAAAATAGAAATGCTGGTGTCGAAGGTTCTTAATAATTAATTTGACACAACAAAAACAACAGAACAACAGATCCCTCGACATCAAAAGAGCAAGTCAAATGAATTATCGTAACATATAAAGCTTACTACGTAAAACGTCACATGCTGAAGTTAGCTTTTGGATTTTTTAAAATTCTTCACTATGAAAATAAGGCGATATTCTAATTACTTATCACGACTACATAAATATAGTAAATTCGTTATTTCCTTCCTATCTTACGTTAACAAAAAATCATTTCAAAATTGAAAAACAAACAGACAATACCAATCCCAATATTGTTCTAAGTGATAATCACGCGTTGGATGGCGGAACTCAACGCCGTTCGTCACTAACCAGATCATATCAGTGAAAAATCTATAAAATTTAAATCTACCCACCGAGTTTCGAATTTACAACAAGCAATTAAAGTAAATTTACAACAATTTTTGTTATAGAGTTAGCGCGTCACGGTGGCGTCTACATACGTGATAGTGCAAAATTCGTCGATAATGGTAGTAATTGCATAGATAGCATGGCTGGGAGACAGTGATGGATGCCGACAATCATCAAAGAGATTACTCACTTATTATATTGGACGCGGGCCAAACGTGGGCCGTACGTGGTTTTACATGTCGTATTGTTTTTCTTTATTTGTAGTACAAAGTTGTGTAACGATTCCCGTTTAGATTCTTTAAATTGTTAAGCTTTAATTTGGAATTTTTCTTACAATTTTTTTTAATTACATCGTTTATTGTTTATGAAATTTCATCAAAGCAAATTAAAATACCCAAATGCTAACTTTTCTACATACATATATCGATATAAATATTATAGATTCACTATAAATAATTATTTCAATATTTACAAAAGTCGTTTCGTTAAAACTATCATGCAAGTATTCTACAAAAAATATATACTTCCCACGTGTTATATTATATGGTACGTGACTAGTGATGGGCTGATAGGTTTATATCGATATAATCTGCCAAAGGAACCATGCTACATTCCTCCAGTACAAGCGCAATTACCAAATAAACTCACCGTCAGCATTCGTCGATGGAATGCTTAACCTTCATGCAGACGCAAGGACCAGTTAACTAGAGCTACGGTACGGTATTACTAGCTTCAGGGCGAGGGTCACATATTGCGGTCGGGTGGTCAGCCACCGAAGCACCAAGGCGAGTGCGGACGCGACGATAGTTCCCGATACAATAATAACTTTACACAACACAAATTCACATGAACAAGACAATATCAATTATGTCACAGTCAACGTACACGACCAAAATAGTTTTTATATTTCACCAAAAAAAAGGTTGCATGACATTAATCAAAAGGAAGCATGATTAACCAAAAAAGGGGGGGCTGGGGGATGGGGGTAACAAAATAAACAAACATGAGATGACGTTGATGGTGCGGGCCGCGTTCACCCAGTGGACCTAGTTTGAAGCGTGGCTTTACTCGGATACGCTAACTTTACAGTTATCGTTTCGGTGCTGATTGTATCGAAGCGGTTAATTTTGTGCTATCTACTGATATAATAAAGTACATAATATATTATAATATGCCAATTCGCATCCGGTGTTTGTACATACCGCGTGCCGTCTAAATTACAAAAAAACACAAAAATAATCAAAACATAAACATAAAAAAACTGAAAAAAATAATAAAATTTGGATTAAGTTAAAATTTTGTGGGGTTCTTTTATATCATACCAATTCTTATTTATTTTAGACCAATTTTCAAAAATAAAATGAGTAACGCGGCTCCGCACCGCAGTATCAATTATCCAGGGAGCATTGAACTCAATCAGTTTGGACTAATGAACATTTAGGGAGTAAAATTGTGCAAAATATACATGTAAATGAAAATAATAAAAAACAATAATAAACGAAAAGTTAACACAAACACATATCCAAATATACGATAGCTTGAATAGAGCACAGTGCATCATTTATATCCATTTGTATTACAACCAATTTTATTATAAGCAAAGTACTGAAGTAATATGGCAACCAGAAATTTGGATCTTTCAGAACTTTGCTTCATAATAAAAATGTCGTGATTTACATCGTTTGGTTAATTGGTTAGGTGCAACCACTCACCATTTTGTAATCATCTATTTTGCTGATGGATCGAAGATACAGGTTGACGCGGACTAACGTGGGCGCGTCGCCTTCGAGAAGAAAACATGATTTTAACATTTTAAACCGCTTTCGACGATTATAACGTTTCAGAACCAAATACGAGACGCAATGATGTAATGTCGGGTGTTAACAGCTAATGGAGTGGATCTGGCGCTGGTGAGCAGTTCCATTCCATTATGAGGAGCCGGTGCGACTCGGAAATAATAAAATAAAAAACATTCAACCATTCTAAATAAGAAAATTACGCTCGAAATGAATCGCTGGAATGTATCAACATAAAAGATAACCGATTTTCCAATTAGTTATCAGTAAGAAGTGATGGCGCAACTCTTACGGCGGTCAAATAAAAATCGCGCGCGCTAAAAACGATTTTGGTCGCAAACACCAAAGGGAAGAAGATAAATAAAAAGAAGTAAGTATTATATAAAAACTGAACTTTACATCGGGCAAGTGCCTCCGAAATGCGGAGCTACTTGCCCATTCATTTGACTTGTTGGAAAATGAAACCGGATTAAAAGAATTAAAAAAAAGAAAACAATCTCATACATTATCTTAGTCTAAGCATGGTCCAGTCGGTCGTTGACTTACCATTGTGACGTCATCGATTTTTGATATACTTCGCACAAATATATTGACGCTCACTACGGCTGGCCCATCTAAGTACCAAGCAAAATATATGGTTGATATTATATTACAAAAAAATCTCTAAGCCCTAATGGAGCAAACTGTTCACGCGGTGCCGACTCTGAAAACCACACACTTGTCTAATTTTACTCACCTTTTGCCTGTAAAATGTATGTACAAACAGACCTACACATACCTAAAATGTGAATGATTTAGTCGATGACATATTATAAATTAAAACAATGAATAAAAAATGAACTTAAATAAAATATGGGAGGTAATACAAAGTCAACTTTGGCTTGTTAATAGGAATTTGTGTTTAGTGTTTAAGTCTGAACTTTAGTCACAAGCTATAAAGGTTTAACGTTAGATTTATTCGTTATTAATAAAAAAACTGATTTAATATGTCAAGTTATAAGTGTGTGAATGTAGCCAAAGCACCACATGTTTGTTTTGGCTGATCTCATGACTTTTAAATGAATGAAGTTAATGCAAATCTAATTTTTAAAAAATAAAATACATCTAGATAAATATATAAGAAAATAACCAAAATCAAAATCGAAAAGAAAAAAAGTCGTAAATACTTTACAGTGAAACTACATCTAACCGAAACAATACAGATTAACAAAAATCACTGAACTGATTTCAATTGAACTTTTATAAAAAAAAAGTCACTGTGACGATGACAGCTTAAGTTTACGTAGCTTAAATATCATATCTGAAATTATGTATTTCTTTAAAAATCCATTTTTCATATATATTTTTGCTTGAACTTGTTTTCATATTTCTTAGATGGATTTTCGTTCGGATTAGGCTTAAGCTGTAACTGTATGTGAGATTCTAAGATTGATTGGCTGTGATTTACATATTATATTACATAAATAATATATTTTTTGGTAATATTACATTATATTAGATGTTGCATAATATATTGTTGTTTCAGTTTAGCTATAACTGTGTTATAAAAAAGTTTAACAGTATATTCGTACTTATTCGTTTATAAAACAATTATTTATTACCATTGCGTGCTTTGTTCTATTGATTTTTTAATTTTATACCTTTCACAGGTATGTCACATGTGTACTCGTTCCTATCCACTATAGATAACATATTCAACCTCATTATGAACTCACACAATAAATTAAACATATATAAATATATGAAATAAAATAAATTTAATGTGATACAAGAAATAAGTTAGTATTATATTTAAATTTTATGATCCAACCACGCCCGCACTCTTGCGGTGGTACAGAACTCTATCCACCAGGCCGTAATATGAGTTGAGATACTCAAATTTTACGACTTTCTAGACATAATTATCGAATAGATGCTGTGGTAGTAGGAAATTTATAAAAAAAAAACATTTTGTGTTATGTCTTGGAAGTCGTCAGACACTCAAAATCACGATCAGGCTTTGGATAAAATAATTTAAAAAAAAATATACAGGACTCCTACGGGTGTTCCCTTACCACAGAGTTACAAATATTAGTAATTACGCAAGAAATTAATTTTAAACAGACGTAGATAGATATGGTAAAATTGTTGTCTTCATTTTTATTTTATTGTTATTTTTTAAAAACAACAATATATATAATACTCATAATTTATTGTAGATAATTCATATAACATCTTCGTATTTTATTGTTAGATTTTTTCAATGACAAGCTTAAATGTCTTATAAATTACAAATATCTAATCACCAGTATTGATAACAGTCTCGTGGTAAGGGCTGAAGCGAAATGCACAATATCTCACTCACAAAGGTATGGAGAATGCTAACAAATAATCGCTAAAATGACAAATTTCCATGATCCTCCATGATGATAACATTGATAATGTTCCATTTCACAGTACAATTCTCAAGTGAGATATCATACAAATTTGAAAAGCTTACGACCGTCGTCTATTCTTTGTATTTACTAACCATCTTAATGTCGCTTATGGTGGTTATACTTCTGACGAAGAGGTTTATATTAACTACGGCCGGACCATCTGTCGAACATGTCAATGCCTTACCAGTGTATCACTATGTTAAAAGAAATAACTAGCTCGCCTGACTTATATCTTATTAAAAATATAATTGTAAAATTCTACAAATTATTGTTTTCATATATGATGTTTTGAAATAGAATATTTATCAAAAACATATAGTAAAGAATGGGTCTTTGAACTTGGTCCATATACACAGCAAACTTAAATTCTTCAGTCTTAGACGACAAAGAAAACAAAAAAATAAACATCTTTAATATAATATCATTAAATAAATTTATTAGTTTTTACTAAAAAAATTGTAAACTTCATACAAATTATAAGCTCAATGGAGTTGCTATGAAATATAATGATCAAACTCAACAGCATTGTCGAGTTCTGTATAGCGGTCGTCAAATGGTTCTTTTATGCAAAATTCTGTATAAATTAATGAATCAAAAAGATTTTTTCACCATTCATCATTGCCCTACGTTAAATAGCTAAATATGTATTTCCATTGCTTTCAAAATGACGCGGCATTTATTTATAATTATCAAGAAAAATGCCATTTTTCATTTCAATATAACTCAAATCCTTTGCTAAAATTATTTGTTTTTCTTCCAATTAAATAAAATATCTTTTTTTTCAGCTTCACACTATATCTCGCACGTAGCTGGGAAGGCAGTGGGAGACTAGTGATAATATACTCCACTCCCGATATTCCGCCGAATTCTGGAGACATGCACCTTGAGTGCCGGAACTTAACGCTTTTTGCCTCAAAATCAGAACGAAGAAATGAAAATAAAAATATTTAATTTCCTCGAATGGGAATCAAACCCACAATCTGTTGCATTTGCATTCACACGCTTGTTCCACTAAGCCATAACTGGCCTCAAATGAATGTTTAAAATTTCCATGGCATTTTATTTTATATCTCAATCATTAAAATGTAAATATTTCCACGAGCCGTAGGCGCACTCCACTGAATTGCTCTTCTCTTAAGCGACTTTTTATCCAGCACTAATGATAGCCGCCTCAGGATGATGCTCGAAAACATATTATGATGCCGCTAAAAACAACCGCTCAACCAAGTCATTTATGACCTGCTTTTCAACGACGAACAAAAGTGTGCAACGGCAACCTGACAATGTGAACCTCAAGAGGTTATTTTACAGAGACCGATTTTAGGTCCCACGTTATTTCTTATCTATATCAACATTAAACTTCTGTGCTAAGATCTATAAACGCTTAAATAACTAAGTTTATTTATATTGAATAACAAATAATAATACAATTTTATATATTATATAGATTTTATAATTTTAGCATTTTTTCAAGTGCGAAGCTGCAATGTGATATTTTGCTGTCGACAAAATATTGCAAGTGGAATGATTATTTATATAATTTACAGTGGTATATAGGTGTAGTAGTGGGGGGTGTACTCACCAGTGCCGTTTATGCCGGAGGGCCGGATGCGAGCGTCGTACCTTCCTGGACCTAGAATCTGATCCAGGATTTGTTTTTCCTTTTCTCTGAAGTTTATCTTCGCGTTCAAACATCTGTATAGTAAAATATTCTTATTTTACGTACGTACTCTTTGATGGAATTATTATTATGAGATATTTAAAATAATATCAGTATGGCTTGTGATTGATTTCTATTACATATTTTCCTAAATGAATTTGAAATGATGTTCTAGACGGCAATTTATCAATAAGGTTTTATACTTTTATTCCAATAATAAATTATAATTACAATTAATGTAGAATTGAATATTTAATTCCTAAACTGAAAAAAAATCATCAAATTACCAGCTAACGAATAAGTTGTTCAGAGTTGCCTAGAAAACTATACAAAAATGTAATAAACCAGGTTCTTCTAAAGATATAACAGTCGATATGTCAGCTGTCTACAGATGTGTCCAGGCTTGAGATATTTTGTTTGTAGAATTTTTATTTTTAAACCAACTAATCTTGTATTTTTGAACGAATGTTATACATATGTTTGTTTAAATGTTAACCGGCAAAAATTGGCAGCTCTCTGTGTATTAAAATAAAAATACCTGTAACGTAGGTTTCACTATTCATATTTATCTATTTACATTTTTTTAAGCTTAGCTATTTATTGGCGAAGGGAACCTAGCGTTAGGATACTCCGTTATACGTTGTGATATGATACTCAACATTCGATACTTGAGAGAACTTGTCATAATAAGGTGCAACGTAGAGTTCTGCTACTCAGGTCCCGCTGAGATAGTACAAGACCATGACGGATGGCCTCATATTACTGTTATTTAAAATCTCAACCAAAAGGTCTAATTTATTAATAATTTATATTTTCATCCTTCTAGTTTGGCAGTGGGACTAGTGGTATTGACCGATCCCAATATAAAAAAACCAAACGAAAAATATTTGGAAACTTTTGTAAGCATTTGAAGAAAATTAAAATATTTAAAATTCTTTGTAACCATGCTCCCGCTTTATTTATATCCTGACCATTTCTACGGAGAGTAGGTACAGCTGCATTTTCATCAGTCGTCGAATTTTAGTTATCCCGACACATTTTCCATGCCAAGAATAATACTTAAACTCTAGGTGGAATACTTATAATTTTTTTAACGTAGCGTGATTTGAACCCGCGCTTCTTGGAAACAGTCCAAACGCTATGACCACTAAGCTGTACCTTCACCAAATTATGTCGCAATTCTTATACATTTGTAATATCAGTTAATGTTTTGATAGAATGAAATGTGCTATCACTCAATTCTCTTTGACTATGCCGAAAATGCGGTGCGTTTTAAAATTTTTAAGGTAAACAAAGTAGAAATAAAACGAATTTTCATTAACATTATTATTACTTAATTGCTTATTTTAAGAGAAATAGAGAAAAGCAATTCTATTTTAAATTAAAAGAGTGGTCAAGTAGTTAATAGCTACGATATTATCCTATTTTATACTCGAATAGTTCATCAGATCAGATAAATAGACTAAAGTCCTTTCTTCTTCCTCATGACGAAACATTTAAAATTATTCATAATTTCTTTCTCTTTAGCGTCACGCTGTATTCCGCACACAGCAGGATAGGCAGTGGGGCTTAGTGCTAAGACACTCCGCTCTCCACTTTCCACCGAATTCTGGAGGCATTGCATGTTGAGTGGGAATCGAACCCACATTTTTCAGTCACACTTTGTGCCACTGCACCTCCATTATTCCAAAATTTGTAGTAGGCTAATTACCTGAGCTTAAAGCTTAAATGTTTTTAGACCATTTATTCAGTGAACATTTTCCAAAATACTAAATTTAGTTTCGATACAAATAATAGTTAGCTTGACATTGGCATAAGCGGCACAACACGGCACAATGTCAAGATTTATTTACTCACATACTTCACTGTCTGGATAATTTATATTATGTCAGCCAATTACATACGTTATATTAGACTTCTTAAAAAATATAAAATATTTAGTTTGTTCAGTATTAGACGCACCCATTTGTCTTTTTATTTAAAAAAATGTGATATTTTTCTCATCATAGCTTTTTTAATTTTACACTGTAATCCGCATATAGGTTCATCGCGCATCGCTACGCTAATGCAAAGAAATGCCAATATTAAATATTTCACTTCCTCAAGTAGGAATCGAACCTATAACCTGTAGCATTTAAAGTCACATTTTGCGTCCCTGCACCACGACTGACCTTATTAATTATACATTTATAATTTAAGTTGGACTTTTTAGACGTATGTGCTTATAAAGCTAAATATAATTTACAAAAGAAATTCAAATATAAATTTACTTACGTTGCGAGGTGTACAATTAAAATTCCTAATATAACGAAGAGGGCGCATGATGGCCGAGTGACGTCCATCCTTTGTCTGAAACAAAACTTTAAGTTATTCTATGTCCAGCACTCCAGCAGTGGACAAGGAAAGAGATTAACAGTTTATATTGTGAAATAAAATAAAATGAAAATATTAAAAAATAATAATTCATTCCCTCGAATGGGCATCGAACCCACCGTCGCAACCACACCCTACGCCACAACGGTCTCTATTAAATTTTATTTTAAAACCTTCTAAATTCCAACTATTTCGTTGGTAGAATTTTTAGATAAATATTTTCTTAAAATTTCTCATAAAAAAACGTAAAGGGAAATTATAGGGTGGAAACTTCAAGGCGTTACGTATAACAGGTTTTTAAGGCATAAAGTTTAAATTTTCACACTTTAATAAGTGAGTTAAAAATATTTTAGACTTACTATTTTTTTATCAACATTGCAGAGTTGAAGTGTATTTTTACTGGATACGAAATGGGCGGGATTTGACTCGGACAAATATTTATATTCGAAAATGTTTTACTTAGAAAAAAATTAATTAATGAATACATGATTGATATTTTTTATCCTCTCGTTGTATCCTGAATATAGTAGAGTAGGCAGAGGGAACCTAGTGTTAAGGCACATTTCTCTCCGTTTTCCGCCATATTTTGGAGGCACGATGAATATTCATCGAAATACTCATCGCCTCCCTTTGTTTTGATATCTATAGAATGAACAAATGAAAATAAAACTCTCCTTCAACTGAGAATCCAACCCACAACCCTCTTCCAGTCAGTTACTCTCCTATTACGCCACGATGGCTACTTTACCAAAATATTAAAATAACTATACCAAATATGCTTATATGTTGTTATAAAAGGCACACCCGACATGTAAATAAGTGAGGGACACGCGAAAATTGAATCAGCTTCCGATCGTCGCCGGATGTCAATAAATTAGTACGAGCTTCTAGTTTTGAGTTTTATAGAAAAGCGATATTTGTATAGAATAAGGTTTATATCGGGGCTGTTATCGTCGAGGCCATTGAGGCGCAGGGGCACAAGGGTGTGACTGTAACGCGACACTTGTGGGTTCGACCCAGTCGGTGGAATAATAATTCTATTATTTATTTCTTTTCATAAAAAAAAAGCCCGACACTACTACTAGCTAGCTACTCAAATGCGAAAAAAAAAATCGGTGGAAAAAGGGGAACTCCCTACCTACACTGCTGTGCGAGATACACACTGATTTTTTTTAGGTTTATATATCTGTTTAATAAAATAAATAAAATAATTTGATATTAGCTTAACGTTACTCAAAGATAGGGTGGATTGACATTAGGTTGAGTAAGTGGTCTGGACAAACGAACGGACGAACAGCAAACAGATCTTATAAAAATATTTTTTGAGATACGGAACCTTAAACATAACTTTTTTAAACTGTAGATTACTAAGTTCATTCACGCCAATTTGTCAAATTGTTAAGTACGTGACGAAAAGCTGTAAAATTATTTTTAGACACACAAATCGAGTTAGAGAGGAAAATTATTACAGTGAATTAAAATATTGAGAAAATCTAATTTCTCCGTTAATTTTTTCTAACATTACAATTAATCCCGTGCGATTTTCGAGACGTTTTGAGCAAGCCGCGCTTGCGCTTATTAGAATCAGTAAATAAAACTAATTTACTATCCCAAATGGGAATCGAACCTGCAACCATCACGACGCTGTTTAACTGCGCCACTATAGCAATAAATACTAAAATCTGATACAAAATAATTGTTTTCATTTTAAAAACCGTATCATATTGCCTAACGATTGACACTTCAACAGAGACACGTTGTTTGGATGGCGGCCAGTAGCTATCTATCTTAAACTACTAATCTTAGTTAATTAACACGTTTTATATAAAAATATAAGCTAATTATCTCAATTTTAAGATATGTATTTCTTAGGTATAATATTAAAAATGAAATGCTTATATTTTATTAACATAGAAAATTTAAAACATATTTGACAAGTTTTATTTTTACAACTCCTTCCTCGTCTGAGACGAGTCAGAACTGGTGGTCAAAGGTTCAAATCTAAGTCGGGGAAACATTTATATTTAAAAAGTTGGTTTATTTCTAGTGGACAATCGACGCGGTAACCAGTGGATAACATTACCCAGCATGCAATTTTCTTTTTTAATGCTATAGGTGAAAAATAAAAGATAATCCATTCTCCATATTCTGCCCAATTTTCGAGAGATGTTTGCGTATTGAATAGTGGAGCTCAACGCCGTGCCTTGTCTCCATAGTTTAATAATATTTAAAATTTTCAATTTAAAAGTATTTTATTTTATTTAAAAAAGACTTACTCTTAATTTGACACACACTGGAATGCAGACGCGTATTCGTTAAAACGGTCTATAAATAACCGAAAATGCTTGCCAATGCACTATTATATGTCGCACAAATGGTCTCTAAAAGATTAAAATTAATTTATTTCGTTCATTCATTACGTTTTGGGAGAAGAATGAAGCACGTCAGCCCGCTTGAGCGGCTTGGCGGCGACTGTACTACCGACACTATCTCCCACCAATATTTCAGGGGGATGTGCATCTGCGCAGATGCTGTGAGGGCGTGACCTTTGACCCCAAAGTAATATAACTTCAGGTATGTGGAAATTATCAAATAATTAGTATTCGCGATTCTTATTTATATCTTTTAAGTTGCGTTTGATTAATATTTATGAAAAAATATATCTTTATAATAATTATTATTAAAATAACAAATAATATTTTAAATACAATCGCATCGAACCTTCGACCCTTACACTATAGCAGGTTTGGCAGAAAGAATTTGGGAACCTTCTGTGAAGATACTTCGTTTCCATTAAGACACTTCCGCTCTCCATTTTCTGCCGAATTCTCAGTGCACTGTGGAGTGGCCGAACTCCATTCTGCGCTTTGTCTCAAAAAAAAAAGAAAAAAATTTCATGCCCCCGAATGGGAATCGAACCCACAAACGTTAGACTGCGCCATACCATGACGGCCTCATCACCTTCGCCTTCTAACTACATAATATATCTATAATCTATATAAATATACCTTTTAATCTCATTTAATAGTTTTGAATCGGTTTCACCTATTCTGGTGTAGCGTGAATAAATTTTCATTTTAATGAAGTAAATATAAAAAAATAAATATTGCATCTTAAATTGGTAACATTTATTCGTACAATATAAATGTCAGTTTGACAGAACTCACCCAGGTTTTTTTTTGTGGATTACCTCAATATGTACTATGAAGTTTTATTGTGTAATGCTCTTAATGGTTAATTCTTTTCCAATCCAACTCACGTGATTGTTTTTATTAAATATCCAAATTTAACACAATTTAATAAATTAAAATCGGAAGAAAAAAGATATATTTTTTTATTATTTAACTTATTGTTTTTAATATGAACATAACTCCTTGGTAAAGTAATGAAACTAACAGAACAAATTGACTATACTAGACTAATACCCACGCTCTCTTCAATAACGCCTCTAAGCGCTATATTGAGCATAGAATTGAATTATACCCACTGAGATATATCTTCATATCCTGCCAAAGTGGGATTTAAAATTATACATATAATCTTGTCATCAGTTCTGAATTTTGATTGCTCAAAGGATAAGTAGTTTTGGCTAGCTCAACTGTTTTATGGCCAAGCGGTGCCAGTAGAGTTCTTGATAAGCTCATTATTATTATTAATTACATGTAATTTGTGATATTTATGTACATTACTATATATTTAAGCAACAGGTGAGTAATGTTTTAATGATATACATATAATATAAATTAGCATTTAAATATTTGGCAAAAGTTGACTTGGTAAAATAAGTTTTTAAGTGGTGAATTTAGTCGTGCCACACAGTGCCACGTAGCTGATTAGAATATACGACTTCAATCTGATAAGCGCCACGCAAATACGTTTTGACGGTACTTTGCTAGTTCTTATTAATTAAGAAAATTTTGGTAAATGACGAACGATTTAGTCTAAAAATGTATAAACGTATCGTTTAATCTATGTACGCACGACATCGTTGTTTGTTTTGCAAGCTTTTATTTACTTTTTTAAAGTTATTTTCTCTATAGTACAACATAAATTGATAAATTAAATAATTCCAAAATAAACAATCGGAACGATTATTAATAATAGTTATTATTGTATTATATGTTGTAACAAAACTCGGATAAATTAACATGATACAAAAAAAACGCGATATTTCAAATTATATAGTGAGTGGCGTCGCCATTTCCAACTGCCCCGATAATATTACAAAGATGGCAGCTATTGGCAATTGCGTAGTCCTTGGTCAGTGTAGCAGGCGGCCATTTTCAATAGCATTGCCTAGAACCTCCTTGGTCAATATTGCAAACATGGCCGCCATTTGCAATCTGTCAAAACTGAATTCATAATGGCGTCGGAAAATCTGATCTAGAAGTCTAATAAATGAATCTCCACTTAAAAGAACGTATGAAACGCGATAAAATATACAAAATATTTCTTTAATATACTTCAAGACTCACAATAAGAAGATTAAATTAAAGTTATTTTGACATTTGTTTGAGCGTATATAACATTTTTTGATGACGTAGGTAAATGGGCGAGGTCAAATTTATTTTCTGTCACTAGATGGCGCTGTCTCCCGCTTCGCTATTATCTTTCTAACGTTTTTGCTAATTTAAATTAAATGTGATATTACATATAGAATCTTTATAATGAAATACCTATAGTAATAATCCTAGCTTTAAAGTTCGTTCAAATTCTTCTCTTTCTCTTTAATATGTAAATAAATAGAAAAAGAATAAAATTGAAAACAAACTTTTTTTATAATAAAATGTTATTTATGTTCCATAAAACTAACTACATTGTTGTTGTAAAAGTAACTTTTTTAATATAGTGATACGCCCTTTTAGACAAAGTCCAAAAACTATAACATTACATTATACAAAGTATATTAAATACAAAAATACTTACCTTCAGCAAAATCCCATCTCCAGAAAAGTCCGGAGCGTTCACAATCGAAAATTCTAATAAATGATTTAAAAAAATCACTTTTAAATGTTTAAAAATAATACAAAAACGGCTCAGAAAAGGTTTGCGACGGCGTCCGGGCGCAGACTGGCCCGGGATGGCTGGTGCGGCACATCTCTATCGATCCGCGCACCGCGCAGCCTCTGGACCAGTGCCTAGGTGTGTACAGTACGGCCGGTGAGTCGTGGCCTCCCTGAAGCTGGCTGTAGATGGCTGCGCAGAGAGATTTTAAGGGTGTTTCATACTTTCGATTATTCTCTATCCCAGTGCATTATGCGCAAAAGTTCAGAAAGCCTAACTTCAAGGCGTCCACGACATATTGGCCGTACTGTAACAATATGCATCGTTCATTACCTGTCTGCTTTTTGATTGGGAGTAATAATTTCTATCCCTGGATATCGATATACAATATGTAGGTATACCGTGTAGAAAGAGATGCATATACGTATATCTTAGTAATATATAGAATCGTTATTTTATAGGATATTCAAAATGGCTACTTACTAAGCTAAGTTTATTTATTAAGAATGATAATTAAAAATCATAGACAACACTGTTTAAAAACACACATTTGAAATGTCAAACATCTCATTAGGAATGATATATAGCTACTGCTACAATGACAATCGATGTTAAAATTCTGCTTTTTTTAATGGATTGATTGATTTTAGTAAATCTAGTAGCTAGGTGATAGCAATGAGACTTTAAGCTTAACAAAATGATAATCAAAGAAACATAGGAAACTTTCTAATATATTTTTTTCAATAAAATTGAACTAGACATCATTCTCTACAATCTGTCATTGTTTTTATTTGACAGAGTAACCAAATGTTGCAAAATTAAAGTAGTTGAAATATAACTGAGTTTTCTAATTTCCATTTCTTAGTGGAAACTTTAAACGTACAATAACCATGTAAAGATGTATTAGACTAATAAAGTGCATTATAGAAGCAGCAGAAGGATTAGTCATTTAAATTCAAATTCAACAAAGATTTTTTTTTACATTTTTCTTATAACAGTCACGATTTTGTCTATCACCCGTTTTCGGCTTATCGTTGATTTCTGGGACATTTGTATATAAAAAGTATTTAA
Source organism: Heliconius cydno galanthus (assembly GCA_036379175.1). Lineage (NCBI taxonomy): Eukaryota > Metazoa > Arthropoda > Insecta > Lepidoptera > Nymphalidae > Heliconius > Heliconius cydno. Next base: position 87,895 of record JAKRZM010000284.1, read on the forward strand.
GTTGTATTAATAAATATAATACTTATAATATTTTATATATTTATTTAAATTAACCCCAGCCCCTAACAAAGAAAATTATGACCTTTGGTTTGTACGTCAATACCACTAACCACGACCGCCAAACAATATACTTTAATTAACTATTTCAGAAAATCTAATTTGTACTTCAGCAAAGCAAAATGAATTTCATAGCTAAATATAATTCAATTAAAAACTGTACAACGTGTGTCAAGTGCACGAGACGGGAAAGGTTGCACCGCCCACTCCATATTATTTTAGTCCAGAATAAAGGATAATTGAAAACCTGTAAAAGACCAGCGTTGGCTGTTGATAATGAAGCGGTCTTTTTTGTGCTATATTTAAATTACTTGTTTAAATAATAGCGCAGAAAAGATTTTAACTTTTAGTACATTAGTTTTTCCGGACAGAAGTAGCTTCACGATTTATCCCGGTGGATAAGGAGACTCTTGAATAAAGACAATCGGTTCTCCACTGTCCATAACATCTTCGAGACACTAGAGCGAAGAAATAATAATACATAATTAATTCCTCTATAGGATTTGAATGCATAACCGTCGTGCATCCAGTTTACAGTCGGTGCCTCTATGGCCTCATATATGTCAACCCCTTGGGATCAGAACCATGACCTTTGGTTTACCCGTCTTACTCTCAAAGTTAAGACTAACTCACCTCCTCACGCCTCACACTGTATCCCGCACATAGCAGGGTAGACAGAGATAACTTGGTATCTTAAGATACACCTTACGCCGACACCCACCCCCCTCCCCCCCCTCCCAGTCACCTCAAATTTTCAGAGAAATCACCATTCTCAAAGGTTACGGACATAATAAATATTTCATTCCACCGAATGAGAATCGAATCTACTACTGTCGCGTTTACAGTCGCACGATTGTGCTCCAGCTCTACGACAACCTCAAAATTAATTTCGTGGCTTTAAAAACAACTCAATTAAAAAATGAACGTCATCACGGAAGGCGCGTCAAATGCACGATATACATTGTTTTAGTACAGCACAAAGGACTTGAAATTGAAATCCTGGACAAAAAGGACAGCGTTTGCGTTTGTTTTTTTTTATTTTTTGTAAAAAAAATAATAACGTAATTTTCACGTTTTTATTAATAATTTTTTTTGGGCAGAAGTACAATCACGCTTTTCACAAATAATTACCTTAAATCTATAAAGATAGAGTCTGTGTTTGAATGAACTAGATGCAGTCTAGGACGTAAATCAATATGCTCTAGTTTTCCCAAAAGCCTGTGTTCTGCCGCCCCTTTGTTCCTATTAAACCCCTACGCCAGATGAAACAGGTACGTGTAGCTTCAGGGAACTCAATATAAATTAACCTTTGACATTATCATGTGAGAAATATGGATAAAGTATATTTTAATTAGAAGCCAGTTTTGACCGAGTGACTGTTAAAGCAACAGATTGTGGGTTCGATTCCCACTCGAGGAAATGAAATATTTCACACTCCTCCTCCTCCTTACAACTCTACAAGCTATGCCACGACTGGCCTTTTATATTTCCTCTTATTCTTCCTTATTTTTCTACATGTTTCGTGCGATTATGAGTTTATATTCGCTCTATTAAGCTTGATAAAAAAATTTGGTAAATGTATGTATTAATGTAAACAAACGTTAGTGAATAAATAAATATATAAATAAAGTGTAGAACACTCTGTTTCTCTGTGGTTTAACCACCAGACCGAAAATAATTTAAATATAATCATTATCCCACGTAGAGATCGAACAGATAAGAAATGCGTTTGCGTTTATTTATTATGTTAGAGTTATTTATTCAAATATTTAATATCGTTCCTCTTAAGTGGGTATCAAAATAAAATATATTGTACAAAAGTGGAGAACAGAGTGTCTCTTAGATATTATTTATCTCACTTAATATGCCACAAATGCGTGCAGAATAAAAAGCTACTTTTTTAAAATATTTTCCCTCTCGTATAAACTGTATTGTAAACTGCGAGAAGAAAGGGCGCTTCCATTTATTATAAAAGTCGTTATAATTCTATTTTTCTACACAAATACAGTAATAATTGGCTTCAATAATGAAACCATAATTTGTTTGACTTCAAAAAAACACATTTCTATTTTAAACCGACGATAGATTGAAGTAGATATTGGTTTTAATAGGAAATGAAGTGCCGTGAGTCCTGTCAGTCCTGTCAGTTCTGTCAGTCGGCTGTCAGCGCCGCCCCTGCTGGCAATGTATGATTGAATATTGATCTCACGTCGATACCTCTTCAATAGCTATCTAATTAAATCGTTTTTGTTTTAGCTTTTCGCTTTATCACGTTTAGCAGGGAAAACAGAGGGAACCTGGGAACCTGGTGTTAAGATACGTCGTTGCCATTAACATATTTCTATTTCTCAATTCCATCGAATTTTGGAGTTATTGCGTTCAGTGGCAGAGCTTAACGCCGCACTTCGTTTCTTACCAGAACGAGGATATTGAAAATATTAAATATTTCATTTCCTCGAGTGTGAATCGAACCCACAACCTGTTGTGTTTACAGTCACATGTCTCTGCCCCTGCGCCACGACTGGCCTCAATACTCGTTTGAAACAAATATAAACTTGAATATTACGTAGCAGGTTAGGTATAAATATCAAATCAGCCTTTTCGAATCCACTGCTGGACATAGGCTTCTCCCAGGATGCGCCAAAGCTCCCGGTCCTTCGCCTTCCGCATCCAGTCGAAGCCAGCAACCTTCTTCAGGTCGTCAGGTTCAGGTTAAGTATAGGGAACCTATTATAACGATAAATGAATGAATCGAAACATTGCCTGTTGTGTGGCAAAACTGAAAACGTGCGTTGTCTACCTGATGAAGGGAAATAGGGAAATGAAAATTGCGATTATATTATAAATGTGACAGTTTGTGAGGATGGAAGTTGGTCCCAATTTCATTCAAAACTTACCATTTGGTTTACATGAAACTTTACAGTATTAACTTATCCGTGAGAATAACACTTAGGCTACGGTGTAAAGATTTTCTATAATTTGGCAATAATATAACAATTAATTTAAACAGCCGAAGCCACGTTCGAGACGCTAGTATTTTAATAACACAATTTGTGATACAAGCGCTCGTCTGGAAACCGTCTCCTTGGAGCATCAATAGGTATAAGAGTATATAGTGTAGTCTAGACGAGTCGATTCGGAGGTAAGGAGATACGGATGTCTCATCTCATTTGTTTCGTTATAAATATGGCTGGCGTCTGGTGCGGGTGGCGCGGGTGGTGCTGTAGTTGTAGTGTTCAACGATCATTGATTTTGTCTGGACGAAGCTGATGCAGGTACGGTGGATCACAATTATAATTAGGCTGAGGAAATCTGGGAACCTAATGTAAAGACACTTCCGTTCCCCACTTGCCACCGAATTCTGTAGATATTGAGTAACGGACCTTAACGCCGTTCTTCGCATTGACATATTGAACCTATAATTTAAAATAGTTCAGTTACCTACGTAATTTAATTTAAGGTAACCAAATAAGCGATAGGTTGTGTATTCGATTCCTACTCGAGGAGATGAAATATTTAATATCAACAGGCTGTGCCTTGAATTCGGCGGAAAATGGGGAAAGTTTCTTAATGAGAACGGAGTGAGTTTGGAACACCAGGTTCCAAAGTACCCCCTGTCTATTCCTCCCCCTTCCCCCCCCCCCCTGCTGTTCGGGATACAACGAGACGTTATAAAAAATAAACTAATCAGAAACATTTTGTTAATTTAATTTAAATAATAATAGAATTGATTACCCTACTTGAAATATTATTAGTTCTAGAGTACATACAATAAAAAAAAGTAAAATAACAGCTTGACAACAATAGTGTCGTTATATTAAACGTTGCTTGATTTTCTTCGCACTGAAAACCGGGGCGCTTCACGGCGGTGACGTAACGAGGCCTGAGGTACAATGTTTACCTAAGTAAGAGTGGAGAGGAAATATTTGATATTGTTTTGCAGCTTTATGCCAGGAATGGCAACGTAAGACACTCTGTTCCTTACTTTCTGCAGAATTTTCGAGTCTTGTGTTATGGATATTTCATTTCTCTGAGCGAAGTACTAAAAAATCCTTTGTGCACGACTCCAAATCGCACTTGGCCAGTTTTTTTAAGTGCCCTTACTAATCTCTATAAAACACTACATGAAATTCTTACAAAGGTGTTAAGAGAAATAATTGTTACAACGTGAACATATTATTCTCATACTACGGAGGTGTAAATTCATAGGTTATTTGGCGACAGAGCTAGACTATACCAAGAACATGTCGATATATGTATGTTCTATCATCTATTTTACAATACAAATATGTATACACGGTATATACCGCACATATCAGTGTATACAGAGGGAACCTGGAAACATAGTGTTAAGGCACTCCGTTCCCATTAAGATTCCGCACTTACCGCCTAATTTTGGAGGCACTATTTATATTACTATTTATTTTCTATTTTACAATACAAATCGCTGATTCCGTTAACTTGCCCCAAACAAACTGTATTCCACTTCAGACCACGCGTCGCACTTCCCGCAACCAATTCAATAACCATCTAATGCACTTATTTATTCCCATTTCTAAAATGTCACTGTGCCAGACTCGGCAGTTTAAACCTAAATAAGTTAGCTACAATCAAACTCTATGTAACAGTTCACGCCATCTATAAAGATAATAGATAAACAAGACAACAGTGAAAACATTGTTGGTTCGATTCCCATTTAATAAAATATTTAATATTTTAATTTCCTGGTTCTGCTGGTGGTGATGCTCGAGATCCGCCATTCAGTAATGCTTCAAGATGGGGAACGGAATGTCTTAAAACTAGATTCCCTCTGCCTACACTGTTTAGTGCAGGATACAGTGTTATGCTCGAAAAAAATAATGAAATATTGATTGACATTTGGTCGTGGCATTTCTAAAAGGTCAACAGTTTTTTAGAGAAAATCTGGAACGCTTCTAAATTGTTGATTAAAATTTGATTTCCATTCAAATTCTCTCGTTTTCGTGTTATTTCTACAGAAAATTGTTTTCAAATAATTTATGCTCAACTACAGAGCAATGGTAGAGGTGATTCTCTTTTTCATATTATGTCTTCAAAACCGAAAGGGGGTCAAAGTCTCAATTACTCACGATCACACGTTGTACATCGACGACATATTGTAGATAAAAATGCATTATTTATTATTAAAAAGTAAGTTTATTTCTTGTAATAATTTAATTCACGAAAATGTCTAAAATATTCCCTATGCTCTAACCCTAGACGGAGAGCCTGCGGAATAGCGAACGGATATTGAATACCAAACGCATTTATAAAAGGTAGAGTGCGAAAGAGGATATTGCTCGCAAAACTCGACAGGCGCTTCTGAATTATTAAATTTTTCAATACAAGAATTTTAATATTACTTTTTTCCAATAATAAAAGTAATGTAATCTTCTTTGATACTCTTTTAGAAAGTTTAACATCAAACGTTTGAAATTTTGACGTCGTGATTTCAAATTTTGCTCTACTTAGGTACTTATATTTATTGTACCTACTAATATAAAAACCGGCCAAGTAAGAGTCGCGCACGAAGGGTTTACCACCCATATAAAACCAATATCCATATAAGCTATCAGCAAAACAATTATAATTTGTAACAAAATAAACCGACTTCAGCCAGATTCCATAACCAGAACCTAACCAAAATACCCTTGAAGCGTATCCTTTCTATCAAGAAAATAATCATCGAAATTGTTTGGCCTGATATTGAGTTATTCGTCGATTTGTCAAGCACATATCACATAATTAAGCACTTTTGTGATTTTCTTATGTATACTATTGCCAGAAATGGACCAATTTAAAGTGGGCCCACACGGGAAGCACCGCATGAAAAAAGAATCATCAAAATCGGTTCACCCAGTGAAAAGTTCTGAGGTAACATTTGACTATGTAAACCGAACCATAAATATTTGTTTAGTTCTGTTAACACTTTTCTGCTAACTGTTGTTGTATTGTATTAATAACAAACGCAACAGAAATACATCATCTGTGAAAACTACAAAAATCATGGTTCATGAGACAACTTGGTGAGAGCCGGATAGACACACAGACGAACGGATATCTATGTCTTAGGATCCCATTTTACTCTCTGGGTACGGAACTATAAAAAGCCATCGTGGCATAGTAGAGCGGCTTCTCACTGTAAACGTGATGGTTCTGGGTTCGATTCAGATGTGGCCGTTTTAGTAAAGTAAAGCGTGATCATAACCGCTGTCCTGTCAGACACTACAGTGCGAATAGTTAACAAATTACTTTAGAATCAAAAGCTTTTAGTGCAATGAATTTTCATTAACCTTTCCATTGCGATTCATATAAAATAAGTTCGTCTATTCAAGATCATATAAATAATAAGTTTTACTTCCATTTCTTACGAACGTGAGGTAAGTACATTTTTTTGGGGTAATTTATTTGCAGGGTACGTTCGTGTAATAAAACTGCTCCAGATGATTTAGTACTGAAGGATCGCGTTATGTAAGTAAAAGAAGGGAAACGGAGAAGAAAGTATTTTTGTTCCCGAATACTAAGCATAGATGAAGTATATTTTGGTATTTTAAAATATATCTTATAAAATTCCACACTTTGAACACTTTTGAAGTGGACGGTGTAAAACGTTATTAAAAATTAAAGCCAGACGGCGTAGGGGCACAGGCTTGCAACTGTAGGCGCGACAGGTTTGGGTTCGATTTCCACTCGAGGAAATGAAATATTTAACATTTTAATATTTAATTTCCAATGATAGTGGGGAACGGAAGTGTACGATAATTAAGCAAAGAAAATCACTTACTTTTTATATATTATTAAAACATTTTACAAAATAACTTACAGACACAAGTAATAATATAATAAAAATTATCATATAAAAAAATACCTATTCATATTTTAAATTATAAAATGGAGTCAAAACCAGGGTATAAAGCTAGTATTTATTAAAAATGGGTTAATATCAAACAGGCAAGTCCTACCCTCACAAAGGCCGTGTACGTGAATACGGTAAGAGCCACGTCCGGGATACGAATCAACCCTTATTGAAAATGAAATAAATGCGCTCTACTTTTACCTCGGGTTGCGTATGAAATATTCAGATAAATTGTAACGACCCAGTGGCGGACTAG